>OY856409.1:975273355-975873355 GCA_963693085.1 Alisma plantago-aquatica
GTGTATGTACGTATGTATATATAGGTGTATACACACACACGCCCCACACACACAAATATATATATATATATATATACATATATATATATATATGTGTGTGTGTGTGTATGTCTATATATATATATATATATGTATATATATGTATATATATATATATATTTATATATATATATATATATATATATGTATATATATGTATATATATATGTATATATGTGTGTGTGTGTATGACAAACGCATCATCTATTTATTATAGTTCATCAAGCTACATGTGCTAAACTCTGGAAAGAGCAATGGAGGTCTAAAAGTGAAGTCTATAACCATGCATAAGGCATTACATGTTTTGCAATGGTGTATGTAATTATAGTTAAGCTTCTAGGGATGAAGACTACAGATGAGGGGTTAAGGATAGTATTATCACATTTTACGCACCATAAATATGGTTTGAATATGGCTAAGGTTTTTGAAAATACATTACACATGTCAATGTTTTGCTTCGATTCAGATAAGACTAAGAAGTTAGACAGTTTCATGGAAGTGCAGACTTCAACTATGAGAACAAGTGCCTAAAGATTTGCCTCCAGGGCACTTATTGTATGGCATGGTTTCCCTTATCCTTGGATTGTTTCTCCAGAATCAGTGGTTATGTATATTCCACATGTACAAGTATTGGAATTATAGTTGATAGAAGCTTCAACAAAGACTAGAAAGTCATTGTTGTCAAGTGGGATGCATTGTTTAGCTCAAGGTTGTGTAATGGTAGCTCCTTGACCATTCACATTCATTTAGTGATGAACTTGACAAGGATGCATGCATGCCTTTTCTTCATGGGGTGAACCACTGTAGGGTTTTAGGGGAGACAGAGAAGGCAGCGGAAACAAAAAAAATTTCTCCCCCAACCCATACCGAGGAAACGCGTCAACGTCTATATAATAGGAAAGGATGGTTTGTGGAATCATTCCTTGTCCCGAGGCTTGCTCGGCGACAATACCTCGCGCAATGCGCGGTCTTCAAATCCGGACTTCGACGGCGTCTGTGCAGCTCCTGGTCGCACCGGGAGTGACAACTCCTACTCGAACTGGACTGTCGGATGACAGTTGTCCTCCTAAGCGGCAGTGTCCTCCCGCCTCTGTAGTAGTCCACACGGACCACCTGGAACTCCACATTCCTTGTCCCACAAGGAAGTGGAAGGAGTCGCACCCTCCTGTTGACGTACTAGTCGCCAACACGCTCTCCTGCCTCCTGTTGTAACTGCAGTTGTCCTTCCCTTGCTGCACCTCCCTTTTGTGGGAAGCACTTGCTCGGGATCTCTCACGGTTACCAAAACCAGAGAGAACGACAACTTGTAGAGCAACTGGTTGCACTGAGCTGTACTTTGAGAAGCCCCCAATACCCCTATATATATAGGAGAGTCATGGGACAGGGTTCTCCATCCCGGGCAATGCGGGACTAAAGCAGGAGTAGAAGGGTTCGAGAATTTTCCACAAAAAGCAACCGGTTCGCAACTTGAAATGATCAGTTCACAACTGAACCGATCGGTTCGGCAATTGAGCCGATCGGTTGGACCTGAGCCGATCGTTTGGGGCACTCCAACCGATCGTTTGGTGCCCTGAACTGATCGGTTCATGGTCCTAATCTGGCTCAAAAAGACTTTCCTTGTTTCTTTCCCAATTGGTATCGAATACCTATATTATTCCCAATCGAATTGGGCAATTTGAAACCAAAGGAAAATTCTTGCCGACATGATTTTTCCAACTGGTTGGTTGCACCAGTTGAGCCGATCGGTTCAACCCTTGAACTGGTCGTTTCAACCTGGGCATGAGCTGATCGGCCTGGACACTCCAGCCGACCGGTTCAGCAACCTCAGCCGACCAGTTCATCACATGAACCGATCGGTTGGGAGCACAGGTTGGGCAAAATCAATCAATTGTGATTTCAATCAATCTGATACTCCAATCAATGCGTCCAACACCTTGGACCATACAATATTGAGCTATCGACTGATTGAGTGTTTAATTGAACTACTAAACTCTTTTAGTAATCAATCTAAACATTGCTTTGTGGACAAAACTCCTCTTCCAGGTTAAATCATATGTGTGTGACCCTGCAGGTCCATTTCACGTTGGCAGTGAAAGTCCATAACACTTATGACTTCACAAGTAAAGAGCGGTGCCTAGTCACACATCAGTGCTACCCAAGTGAAAGTAGAAAGTTGGAGAACAACTTTCATCCTAAAATCCGTGAATGGTGTTACAGCGAATGTATAATTCCTTTGTCACTGATATCCCGAATGAACTCGAGGCATGGAACAGTCATCCTGTCAACGTTCATTCACTTCCTTGATCTCAGAGCAGACTGGAAGAGATATGTATGACATCAGTATCATATACTGATTCACACATGCGTGCACACCTTTCTCAATCCTACTCATCATGTGGCCATGGATATCAAACTCCCTCAGGAGGGACAAATCCCATATCTATCACTCGCCCCTCAAAAGCCCCATGTGTCAAAGCCACCCAATCATCACCTTTATAACAACCCATGTTTTAGGACTGCGTTTGATGATGTCAAAGTGTGCCCAACGACATGTGTTGAGTGCAGTGATTTCAGGTCTAAGAATCACACTCACCACCATCACTGTGAGTACTGACTGTGACTACCATCTCATGGTTCCATGTGTCAAACTCACGGTGGATCTGTCCGGTACACTTGTTCTCTAACAAGTACCTATGTGTTTGGTTTGATATCTCTATATCATGACTAATGAGATTCTGTCATCAACCAACACCACAATCTAGTCTTGTGTGTCATTGTTGTCTATATACCTTCCACAATGACATCCGACTAGGGACATAACAAGAACGTACAAACTCTTAGCATCTGTATGATCTCATCGTTCAGGTCATGAACCTGAAGGCATACGTCATTGAGTACTGTCATTCTCTAGACATTCAATATGTTCTATCACTATCTCATATGACTGAACCAGAAAGAATTGGAAGCTCGCCTTTGATGTTTATCAAATCAATCTCAATGTATTCCACCAATCATCCCATGATTGGCTCTCAGGGCATACATACCAACAGACTCCCACTTGCACTGCGAGCCAATCACCCATGAATCATATTCATAGTGATCTTCAAACATGTCCCACATGTTACTGTGCTCTTAGTGCAAACATAGTGAGTAATGGCAACAACTTGCCAAAGTCTGTACAAATTGCATGTCTCTCATCTCTTCATTGTACGTCACACGTATGAGATGGAGTTGCCGTAATATGCGATCTAGTATTCCATTGCTAACTTTTAGCCACATTGCATGATCAAGGATTCCAGACTTATCATCAATGAGTGGAATATAAGCTCATCCTATGAACTTTCAGATCCATACAGTATCCACTGCTGTTTACTAATACATAGATACTCAGCATTTCCCTTTTTCAAATGGCTTTATTGGAACATTTCCAATTATCAACAAACTTTCACTTTTATACATCTTATGTATATATATTGTGATTAATTTTCTATCCTTTCGGAAGTTCGCATTAATGTAACTCTTTACATCGAACTCTTCCTTATCTCCATAGAACTAGTACTTCACAAGCACTTATCAAGTTCTCATGGTATTCCAGTAACCCTTACTGGAAATAGAAAGACATCCACTCGTCATGTCACACATACGAGTTATCAGGATGAGCACATCATATTTCCATGTCCTACATACAAGATGATGAATGCATTTTATTCTTGCCATGTCATACATGAAAGATAATGGGATGATTACATACATGATAGATCCATATCTATTCTTAGCGTTCACGTTCTTCATAAGAATTGAACACTTGGCCTTGGGATACTAACTCCATGTAACATGGACAAGTTTTCTCCCACAGAATCTGTACATACTGAACACTTCAGTACAGATTGCCAATGTATGCTTTCTCTTTCTAGGTCAAGAGATTTTCGAGAACTATCTCTATAGATCTCTATTCCTATCACATAGGAAACATCTCTATCTTCCTTAAAGATAATTTCCACATTTGGATTTTCAATCTAGAACATTTCCATTTCACATCAATATGTGGAATGTGAACACGCTCCCACTAAATCACAGATCCCTTCTTTATCTTTGACATATCAGTCAAACCCTTTGACTATATCATCAAAATAAAGATCCAGTTTTGAGTTGCTTGTACTCAATCAATCACATTGATTAGTCCATTGTAACTTATAGACTTCATTTGCATTAGTGGATTCATAAACCTTATAGGTTGTGTCACGTACACATCCTGGTTTTATTCCTCATAGGAATGTGGTTTTAGTATCCATATGCCAAATGTCTTAGTCATTAAGTTGCAATAAACAAGCATCATCCTTCTCAAAATGTTATCCATGTGTCTTAACACTTAAGATTCATCTGCACTTATGGATATGATCCAATGAGTGCTACCATCAAGGTCATACCTTATGGTTCACATGGAAGTTATTTAGGATGTAATGGTTTTAAACCATAACTCAAGATTCGGTTCCTCATATTCATCTTGATAGTTGACTCATCACATGAACAACTCATCACATAGATAATTGAGGTGTATCTGTTAAAGATATAAGAACTCACAACCCTTGTGATTATTAATTTCTTTTATTAGTGTGGGGTATTCTTTTATTAAGAAGAATTCAGTTATTTGATAATCATTCTCTAACTCCTTAGAGTATGATTCCTTCTTGATTCAGACATCACCATGCCTTAATCATGAGTTCACTATGATACACTATCATAATCACTCATAAGGATCTCAAACATTTGGTCCAAGTATTTCATTCATTGATCTCATCAAGAATTAATACTTTACCAAATTTGTACTTCATTTATGATAAACTTGAACACTTCAAGATATTCATATTGGTATTTCTCTAAACACCATTTGAAGTATTAGCATTTATTCCAATAGGTATGTAAATACATCACATGTATTATACCTAATAGGATAATCATTCTCCCACTACATTAGTGAAGATTGATTAATCATGTCCAAGATATTCATGTCCCTTACTGGTTCTCTAACCAAAAGAGTCTAGTTTTATCCATCACATGGAAACTAGAAATGAATTTCTCATGATTAATGCTAATTAAATTGTTTGAGTTATCTATAACTTTTAGGTATCGTCTTATCTTATGCATATCAAATATCACAAGATAAATAAGGCATTTCCACAAAGATCATATCTTTATACATTGAAACATCTCTTTATTAATTGCCATCATTGTCATACAATATGCAAAAAAATAAAGAGTTTCTATCTATTGGCAAGTATGAAATAGCAGTTCATAACTGTATTACATGCCTTATTGGCTGAAAATAAACTAAAGTATTCCTATCTATAAAGGCAACACTTGCCCAAATAAGAATGCTTTACACTTTACATCTTGGTATCATATACCTCAAAAAGTGTTACAAGTTTATTTACATGACACCTTCAAGTAGAGGCTTCAGTCGCCTCCTTCTTCTTTTGTTCTTCCAGGTAGAGAGGACAATTCCTTTTCCAATGTCCTGGCTTTTGACAATGGTGGCAGTTTCCTTTCTTGGTCACGCCTCCTTTGGCCTTGAGAGCTGAAGATGGCTTGGACTCCTGGCTAGCTTCAGAACCTTTCTTAGCTTTTCCCTTGCCCTTGCGCTTGGACTTGCCTTTCTTGCTCGTGATCACCATCACAGACTTAGGCTTGTCCTTCTTCATCTGTAACTCGGCTGTCCTCAACATGCCCAACAACTCTGACAGTGGCCTATCAAAGTTGTTCATGTTGTAGTTCATCACAAACTGACTGTAAGATTCTGGCAACGATTGCAGTATCACGTCAGTAGCCAACTCTTGGCTCAGTGGAAATCCCAGTCTCTGTAGGTTCTCCACATACCCAATCATCTTGAGTGTGTGAGGACCAACTGGATCTCCTTCTGTCATGACACACTTGAACAGCGCCCTAGAAACATTGTACCTCTCTTGCCATGCCTGATCTTCATACATGTTCCTGAGATGCTGAATCATCTCTATGACACCCATGTTCTCATGTTGCCTCTGCAACTCATGGTTCTTTGAACATAGCATCAAGCACTTTGCATCAATGGCATCATCAGAATGCTTCTTGTAAGCATCCCTTTCTGTCTTTGGTGCATTAGGAGCGGGTTCCTCTGGAATTGGAGTATCCAGGACATAGAGCTTACGCTCTTGAGTGATAACAATTCTCAATGTACGATACCAGTCGTGGAAGTTCGTCCCATTTAGATTGTCCTTGTCAAGGACCGATCGCAAAGAAAAGTTGTTGTTGTTTGTTGCCATTTGAACTACAAAAGGAAAATATGCAATTTTAGTCCAAAAACTCATTTTTGACTTATTTGATTGATTTGAAAATTTGACGATATAATTAGGCCTTTAATTAATTATCGCTCCCACTATTTTACTTCAAATTGATAGCCCTCACCATCAATTTGGAAGATTGCAGCGTACAACCTTCTAGTGGGCAAGATCCTGAAATCCTCTAAGTCATGGACCAGCTAGGGCTGTCACCCACAACCTAGATCTCTCAGGTAGGCAACTTTTGCCAATTGCATCATATGCAACTCTTGATAAGATGTCATATACAACTCCTTGCAATGATCATCTCCATGCCTCAAGGCGCTAGATCCTATCTAGGTCACCTTGTTAAGTCTGACCCAAAGCAAACACGATGAATATGCACCCTGCTTGGGTAGACCCACACATTCATCCTTCACGCTTCCACGAGATAGACGGTGCACCACGCTTGGGCATGCCCACACTTGTTCGATCAAGGTTTTCACGTGTGTCGCATTTGGAAGGCATCTAAAACTTAATATTTTAATGATGGATTTGGTTTTTATATACATATACATATCCAATCACCACAATACATAGTATGTATCATATACATTCTATATCCCGCATAAAACATGCACAAACGATAAAAAAGTGATGATTATGGCCATCCTAATGTGATTCCTCGAGCCAAGAGGAATCACGGTCATCTAGGTCAACATCACATGCAACCTGTACAAGATGAACTCTGTGCCTTGCCATCTGAGTTGATCAACTCATCACATGAATGATCTGTACTCTCCAGCCAGTCGTCTGGGTGCCACCAGCCGATCGGTTGGCTCCTCCATCCGATTGGTTCGCCTGGTCGTCGTGCATCTCGTCATGTCTGCCACCCGCCCGTCTCGCTCCTCGAACCGGTCATCAACCGATCGGTTCACTCCTTGAACCGACCGTCTGGAAGGTCAACCGATCGTTTCACGCCTTGAACCGATCGTTTCAGATGTCGTCTTGATATCCTCCGGTCTTTGACATAACAGGAAATAAAATCTATCCTATTTATTACATTGCTATAAAAAGGGAAACCTCGAGTTACATTTGGGGGGAGCAAAGGTAGGAAAGAATCTCGAATTATTTCGAGTTACATCAGGAATAGGAGAAGGAAGATCGGTGCGCAGACCGAGATGCAAGCAACCACACACAACCAATCACAGATAGGGGTTTATAGGCCATAATCACGCTACACACATCCACCACAAAACTCGTTTAAGGGCGACGCGTATCGAGTGCATTAATAATTCATATCATATATGTAATTAGGGATTTGTGGATTTAGGATAGGACATGCATAAAGCCGATATTATTCACATCGTATGCAATAAATAAAGGCGACAAACCAAAATCGATCATATCGATATTCCTAAAATATAGAACAGCTGACGTGGCTCTGATACCACTGTAGGGTTTTAGGGGAGACAGAGAAGGCAGCAGAAACAAAAAAAATTTCTCCCCCAACCCATACCGAGGAAACGCGTCAACGTCTATATAATAGGAAAGGATGGTTTGCGGAATCATACCTTGTCCCGAGGCTTGCTCGGCGAACCTACCTCGCGCAATGCGCGGTCTTCAACTCCGGACTTCGACGGCGTCTGTGCAGATCCTGGTCGTACCGGGACTGACAACTCCTACTCGAACCGGACTGTCGGATGACAGTTGTCCTCCTAAGCGGAAGTGTCCTCCCGCCTCTGTAGTAGTCCACACGGACCACCTGGAACTCCACATTCCTTGTCCCACAAGGAAGTGGAAGGAGTCGCACCCTCCTATTGACGTACTAGTCGCCAACACGCTCTCCTACCTCCTGTTGCAACTGTAGTTGTCCTTCCCTTGCTGCAGCTCCCTTTTGCGGGAAGCACTTGCTCGGGCTCTCTCACGGTTACCAAAACTAGAGAGAACGACAACTTGCAGAGCAACTGGTTGCACTGAGCTGTACTTTGAGAAGCCCCCAATACCCCTATATATATAGGAGAGTCATGGGACAGGGTTCTCCATCCCGGGCAATGCGGGACTAAAGCATGAGTAGAAGGGTTCGAGAATTTTCCACAAAAAGCAACCGGTTCGCAACTTGAAATGATCGGTTCACAACTGAACCGATCGGTTCGGCCATTGAGCCGATCGGTTGGACCTGAGCCGATCGTTTGGGGCACTCCAACCGATCGGTTGGTGCCCTGAACCGATTGGTTCATGGTCCTAATCCGGCTCAAAAAGACTTTCCTTGTTTCTTTCCCAATTGGTATCGAATACCAATATTATTCCCAATCGAATTGGGCAATTTGAAACCAAAGGAAAATTCTTGCTGACATGATTTTTCCAACTGGTCGGTTGCACCAGTTGAGCCGATCGGTTCAACCCTTGAACCGGTCGTTTCAACCTGGGCATGAGCCGATCGGCCTGGACACTCCAGCCGACCGGTTCAGCAACCTTAGCCGACCGGTTCATCACATGAACCGATCGGTTGGGAGCACAGGTTGGGCAAAATCAATCAATTGCGATTTCAATCAATCTGATACTCCAATCAATGCATCCAACACCTTGAACCATACGATATTGAGCTATCGACTGATTGAGTGTTTAATTGAACTACTAAACTCTTTTAGTAATCAATCTAAACATTGCTTTGTGGACAAAACTCCTCTTCCAGGTTAAATCCTATGTGTGTGACCCTACAGGTCCATTTCACATTGGCAGTGAAAGTCCATAACACTTATGACTTCACAAGCAAAGAGCAGTGCCTAGTCACACATCAGTGCTACCCAAGTGAAAGTAGAAAGTTGGAGAACAACTTTCATCCTACAATCCGTGAATGGTGTTACAGCAAATGTATAATTCCTTTATCACTGATATCCCGAATGAACTCGAGGCATGGAACAATCATCCTGTCAATGTTCATTCACTTCCTTGATCTCAGAGTAGACTGGAAGAGATATGTATAACATCAGTATCATATACTGATTCACACATGCGTGTACACCTTTCTCAATCCTACTCATCAAGTGGCCATGGATATCAAACTCCCTCAGGAGGGACAAATCCCATATCTATCACTCACCCCTCAAAAGCCCCATGTGTCAAAGCCACCCAATCATCACCTTTATAACAACCCATGTTTCAGGACTGCGTTTGATGATGTCAAAGTGTGCCCAACGACATGTGTTGAGTGCAGTGATTTCAGGTCTAAGAATCACACTCACCACCATCACTGTGAGTACTGACTGTGACTACCATCTCATGATTCCATGTGTCAAACTCACGGTGGGTCTGTCTGGTACACTTGTTCTCTAACAAGTACCTATGTGTTTGGTTTGATATCTCTATATCATGACTAATGAGATTCTGTCATCAACCAACACCACAATCTAGTCTTGTGTGTCATTGTTGTCTATATACCTTCCACAATGACATCTGACTAGGGACATAACAAGAACGTACAAACTCTTAGCATCCGTATGATCTCATCGTTCAGGTCATGAACCTGAAGGCATACGTCATTGAGTACTGTCATTCTCTAAACATTCAATCTGTTCTATCACTATCTCATATGACTGAACCAGAAAGAATTGGAAGCTCCCCTTTGATGTTTATCAAATCAATCTCAATGTATCCCACCAATCATCCCATGATTGGCTCTCAGGGCATACATACCAACAGACTCCCACTTGCACTGCGAGCCAATCACCCATGAATCATATTCATAGTGATCTTCAAACATGTCCCACATGTTACTGTGCTCTTAGTGCAAACATAGTGAGTAATGGCAACAACTTGCCAAAGTCTGTACAAATTGCATGTCTCTCATCTCTTCATTGTACGTCACACGTATGAGATGGAGTTGCCGTAATATGCGATCTAGTATTCCATTGCTAACTTTTAGCCACATTGCATGATCAAGGATTCCAGACTTATCATCAATGAGTGGAATATAAGCTCATCCTATGAAATTTCAGATCCATATAGTATCCACTGTTGTTTACTAATACATAGATACTCAGCATTTCCCTTTTTCAAATGGCTTTATTGGAACATTTCCAATTATCAACAAACTTTCACTTTTATACATCTTATGTATATATATTGTGATTAATTTTCTATCCTTTCGGAAGTTCGCATTAATGTAACTCTTTACATCGAACTCTTCCTTATCTCCATAGAACTAGTACTTCACAAGCACTTATCAAGTTCTCATGGTATTCCAGTAACCCTTACTGGAAATAGACAAACATCCACTCGTCATGTCACACATACGAGTTATCAGGATGAGCACATCATATTGCCATGTCCTACATACAAGATGATGAATGAATTTTATTCTTGCCATGTCATACATGCAAGATAATGGGATGATTACATACATGATAGATCCATATCTATTCTTAGCGTTCACGTTCTTCATAAGAATTGAACACTTGGCCTTGGGATACTAACTCCATGTAACATGGACAAGTTTTCTCCCACTGAATCTGTGCATACTGAACACTTCAGTACAGATTGCCAATGTATGCTTTCTCTTTCCAGGTCAAGAGATTTTTGAGAACTATCTCTATAGATCTCTATTCCTATCACATAGGAAACATCTCTATCTTCCTTAAAGATAATTTCCACATTCGGATTTTCAATCTAGAACATTTCCATTTCACATCAATATGTGGAATGTGAACACGCTCCCACTAAATCACAGATCCCTTCTTTATCTTTGACATATCAGTCAAACCCTTTGACTATATCATCAAAATAAAGATCTAATTTTGAGTTGCTTGTACTCAATCAATCACATTGATTAGTCCATTGTAACTTATAGACTTCATTTGCATTAGTGGATTCATAAACCTTATAGGTTGTGTCACGTACACATCTTGGTTTTATTCCTCATAGGAATGCGGTTTTAGTATCCATATGCCAAATGTCTTAGTCATTAAGTTGCAATCAACAAGCATCATCCTTCTCAAAATGTTATCCATGTGTCTTAACACTTAAGATTCATCTGCACTTATGGATATGATCCAATGAGTGCTACCATCAAGGTCATACCTTATGGTTCACATGGAATTCATTTAGGATGTAATGGTTTTAAACCATAACTCAAGATTCGGTTCCTCATATTCATCTTGATAGTTGACTCATCACATGAACAACTCATCACATAGATAATTGAGGTGTATCTGTTAAAGATATAAGAACTCACAACCCTTGTGATTCTTAATTTCTTTTATTAGTGTGGGGTATTCTTTTATTAAGAAGAATTCAGTTATTTGATAATCATTCTCTAACTCCTTAGAGTATGATTCCTTCTTGATTCAGACATCACCATGCCTTAATCATGAGTTCACTATGATACACTATCATAATCACTCATAAGGATCTCAAACATTTGGTCCAAGTATTTCATTCATTGATCTCATCAAGAATTAATACTTTATCAAATTTGTACTTCATTTATGATAATCTTGAACACTTCAAGATATTCATATTGGTATTTCTCTAAACACCATTTGAAGTATTAGCATTTATTCCAATAGGTATGTAAATACATCACATGTATTATACCTAATAGGATAATCATTCTCCCACTACATTAGTGAAGATTGATTAATCATGTCCAAGATATTCATGTCCCTTACTGGTTCTCTAACCAAAAGAGTCTAGTTTTATCCATCACATGGAAACTAGAAATGAATTTCTCATGATTAATGCTAATTAAATTGTTTGAGTTATCTATAACTTTTAGGTATCATCTTATCTTATGCATATCAAATATCACAAGATAAATAAGGCATTGCCACAAAGATCATATCTTTATAAATTGAAACATCTCTTTATTAATTTCCATCATTGTCATACAATATGCAAAAAAATAAAGAGTTTTTATCTATTGGCAAGTATGAAATAGCAGTTCATAACTGTATTACATGCCTTATTGGCTGAAAATAAACTAAAGTATTCCTATCTATAAAGGCAACACTTGCCCAAATAAGAATGCTTTACACTTAACATCTTGGTATCATATACCTCAAAAAGTGTTACAAGTTTATTTACATGACACCTTCAATTAGAGGCTTCAGTCGCCTCCTTCTTCTTTTGTTCTTCCAGGTAGAGAGGACAATTTCTTTTCCAATGTCCTGGCTTTTGACAATGGTGGCAATTTCCTTTCTTGGTCACGCCTCCTTTGGCCTTGAGAGCTGAAGATGGCTTGGACTCCTGGCTAGCTTCAGAACCTTTCTTAGCTTTGCCCTTGCCCTTGTGCTTGGACTTGCCTTTCTTGCTCGTGATCATCATCACGGACTTAGGCTTGTCCTTCTTCATCTGTAACTCGGCTGTCCTCAACATGCCCAACAACTCTGACAGTGGCCTATCAAAGTTGTTCATGTTGTAGTTCATCACAAACTGACTGTAAGATTCTGGCAACGATTGCAGTATCATGTCAGTAGCCAACTCTTGGCTCAGTGGAAATCCCAGTCTCTGCAGGTTCTCCACATACCCAATCATCTTGAGTGTGTGAGGACCAACTGGATCTCCTTCTGTCATGACGCACTTGAACAGCGCCCTAGAAACATTGTACCTCTCTTGCCGTGCCTGATCTTCATACATGTTCCTGAGATGCTGAATCATCTCTATGACACCCATGTTCTCATGTTTCCTCTGCAACTCATGGTTCATTGAACATAGCATCAAGCACTTTGCATCAATGGCATCATCAGAATGCTTCTTGTAAGCATCCCTTTCTGTCTTTGGTGCATTAGGAGCGGGTTCCTCTGGAATTGGAGTATCCAGGACATAGAGCTTACGCTCTTGAGTGAGAACAATTCTCAATGTCCGATACCAGTCGTGGAAGTTCGTCCCATTTAGCTTGTCCTTATCAAGGACCGATCGCAAAGAAAAGTTGTTGTTGTTTGTTGCCATTTGAACTACAAAAGAAAAATATGCAATTTTAGTCCAAAAACTCATTTTTGACTTATTTGATTGATTTGAAAATTTGACGATATAATTAGGCCTTTAATTAATTATCGCTCCCACTATTTTACTTCAAATTGATAGCCCTCACCATCAATTCGGAAGATTGCAGCGTACAACCTTCTAGTGGGCAAGATCCTGAAATCCTCTAAGTCATGGACCAGCTAGGGCTGTCACCAACAACCTAGATCTCTCAGGTAGGCAACTTTTGCCAATTGCATCATATGCAACTCTTGATAAAATGTCATATACAACTCCTTGCAATGATCATCTCCATGCCTCAAGGCGCTAGATCCTATCTAGGTCACCTTGTTAAGTCTGATCCAAAGCAAACACGATGAATATGCACCCTGCTTGGGCAGACCCACACATTCATCCTTCACGCTTCCACGAGATAGATGGTGCACCACGCTTGGGCGTGCCCACACTTGGTCGATCAAGCTTTTCACGTGTGTCGCATTTGGAAGGCATCTAAAACTTAATATTTTAATGAGGTATTTGGTTTTTATATACATATACATATCCAATCACCACAATACATAGTATGTATCATATACATTCTATATCCCACATAAAACATGCACAAACGATAAAAAAGCGATGATTATGGCCATCCTAATGTGATTCCTCGAGCCAAGAGGAATCACGGTCATCTAGGTCAACATCACATGCAACCTGTACAAGATGAACTTTGTGCCTTGCCATCCGAGTTGATCAACTCATCACATGAATGATCTGTACTCTCCAGCCGGTCGTCTGGGTGCCACCAGCCGATCGGTTGGCTCCTCCAACCGATTGGTTCGCCTGGTCGTCGTGCATCTCGTCATGTCCGCCACCCGCCCGTCTCACTCCTCGAATCGGTCATCAACCGATCGGTTCACTCCTTGAACCGACCGTCTGGAAGGTCAACCGATCGTTTCACGCCTTGAACCGATCGTTTCAGATGTCGTCTTGATATCCACCGGTCTTTGACATAACAGGAAATAAAATCTATCCTATTTATTACATTGCTATAAAAAGGGAAACCCCGAGTTACATTCGGGGGGAGCAAAGGTAGGAAAGAATCTCGAATTATTTCGAGTTACATCAGGAATAGGAGAAGGAAGATCGGTGCGCAGACCGAGATGCAAGCAACCACACACAACCAATCATAGATAGGGGTTTATAGGACATAATCATGCTACACACATCCACCACAAAACTCGTTTAAGGGCGACGCGTATCGAGTGCATTAATAATTCATATCATATATGTAATTAGGGATTTGTGGATTTAGGATTGGACATGCATAAAGCCGATATTATTCACATCGTATGCAATAAATAAAGGCGACAAACCAAAATCGATCATATCGATATTCCTAAAATATAGAACAGCTGACGTGGCTCTGATACCACTGTAGGGTTTTAGGGGAGACAGAGAAGGCAGCGGAAACAAAAAAAATTTCTCCCCCAACCCATACCGAGGAAACGCGTCAACGTCTATATAATAGGAAAGGATGGTTTGCGGAATCATACCTTGTCCCGAGGCTTGCTCGGCGAACCTACCTCGCGCAATGCGCGGTCTTCAACTCCGGACTTCGACGGCGTCTGTGCAGCTCCTGGTCGCACCGTGACTGACAACTCCTACTCGAACTGGACTGTCGGATGACAGTTGTCCTCCTAAGCGGCAGTGTCCTCCCGCCTCTGTAGTAGTCCACACGGACCACCTGGAACTCCACATTCCTTGTCCCACAAGGAAGTGGAAGGAGTCGCACCCTCCTATTGACGTACTAGTCGCCAACACGCTCTCCTGCCTCCTGTTGCAACTGCAGTTGTCCTTCCCTTGCTGCAGCTCCCTTTTGCGGGAAGCACTTGCTCGGGCTCTCTCACGGTTACCAAAACTAGAGAGAACGACAACTTGCAGAGCAACTGGTTGCACTGAGCTGTACTTTGAGAAGCCCCCAATACCCCTATATATATAGGAGAGTCATGGGACAGGGTTCTCCATCCCGGGCAATGCGGAACTAAAGCAGGAGTAGAAGGGTTCGAGAATTTTCCACAAAAAGCAACCGGTTTGCAACTTGAAATGATCGGTTCACAACTGAACCGATCGGTTCGGCCATTGAGCCGATCGGTTGGACCTGAGCCGATCGTTTGGGGCACTCCAACCGATCGGTTGGTGCCCTGAACCGATCGGTTCATGGTCCTAATCCGGCTCAAAAATACTTTCCTTGTTTCTTTCCCAATTGGTATCGAATACCAATATTATTCCCAATCAAATTGGGCAATTTGAAACCAAAGGAAAATTCTTGCTGACATGATTTTTCCAACTGGTCGGTTGCACCAGTTGAGCCGATCGATTCAACCCTTGAACCGGTCGTTTCAACCTGGGCATGAGCCGATCGGCTTGGACACTCCAGCCGACCGGTTCAGCAACCTTAGCCGACCGGTTCATCACATGAACCGATCGGTTGGGAGCACAGGTTGGGCAAAATCAATCCATTGTGATTTCAATCAATCCGATACTCCAATCAATGCGTCCAACACCTTGAACCATATGATATTGAGCTATCGACTGATTGAGTGTTTAATTGAACTACTAAACTCTTTTAGTAATCAATCTAAACATTGCTTTGTGGACAAAACTCCTCTTCCAGGTTAAATCCTATGTGTGTGACCCTACAGGTCCATTTCACGTTGGAAGTGAAAGTCCATAACACTTATGACTTCACAAGCAAAGAGCGGTGCCTAGTCACACATCAGTGCTACCCAAGTGAAAGTAGAAAGTTGGAGAACAACTTTCATCCTACAATCCGTGAATGGTGTTACAGAAAATGTATAATTCCTTTGTCACTGATATCCCGAATGAACTCGAGGCATGGAACAGTCATCCTGTCAACGTTCATTCACTTCCTTGATCTCAGAGTAGACTGGAAGAGATATGTATGACATCAGTATCATATACTGATTCACACATACGTGCACGCCTTTCTCAATCCTACTCATCAAGTGGCCATGGATATCAAACTCCCTTAGGAGGGACAAATCCCATATCTATCACTCACCCCTCAAAAGCCCCATGTGTCAAAGCCACCCAATCATCACCTTTATAACAACCCATGTTTCAGGACTGCGTTTGATGATGTCAAAGTGTGCCCAACGACATGTGTTGAGTGTAGTGATTTCAGGTCTAAGAATCACACTCACCACCATCACTGTGAGTACTGACTGTGACTACCATCTCATGGTTCCATGTGTCAAACTCACGGTGGGTCTGTCCGGTACACTTGTTCTCTAACAAGTACCTATGTGTTTGGTTTGATATCTCTATATCATGACTAATGAGATTCTGTCATCAACCAACACCACAATCTAGTCTTGTGTGTCATTGTTGTCTATATACCTTCCACAATGACATCCGACTAGGGACATAACAAGAACGTACAAACTCTTAGCATCTGTATGATCTCATCGTTCAGGTCATGAACCTGAAGGCATACGTCATTGAGTGTTGTCATTCTCTAGACATTCAATTTGTTCTATCACTATCTCATATGACTGAACCAGAAAGAATTGGAAGCTCGCCTTTGATGTTTATCAAATCAATCTCAATGTATCCCACCAATCATCCCATGATTGGCTCTCAGGGCATACATACCAACAACCACCTCATTTCTTGTTGACCATAGGTGCCAACAAGTAACAACTGGCAGGGGATCATTTATTGAGCTTCTAATGATGAATGAGCATGAAGATTCTACATCCTAGTTCAAGAAGTGGTGATTCATGCCTAGATTGAACCATACTTCATTTCTTCGAGGAAAATCATGGGAGATGGTGAAGTAAGGATTCATCAGCATTGTTGCACTATGGGCATACTTTTGGAGAAATCAATATCTCTTTGTACTTTCTCCTCATTCATGAGCAAATCCTTGTGTAGCATCAACCACAAAAAGGTCTTGATACATTTAGGTAACTTGAGGTTCTATAGTACCTTACAATCTCCATCACATGCTACTTCCTTATTCCTCTGTAACCACCTATAAGTAGACTATGATGTGTACGAACCTGAGCTCTCTCCATTCCATGTCCATGTATCAAGGCCATAGATGGGAGAAGGTGGAGGTATTGAACTAATCTGATACCATGTACTCACAGGGAAGTGATGGTAGATAAAATTCCAATCCCATTCACTTGTATCAGTGGTCATAGAAGATAACTTAAGGTCATCTAGACCTAATATTATGGTGTAATGTGTCCATACTAGCATCAAAAAACCATGGATCAAACCAGGCATTGGTGTGTTTCCCATAATTCATGATGTACCTACTATGTTCCTTGATAACGGACAAGGAATTGTAGATTAAGTACCATGACAATGAACACAAACCCTACTTGACAACATTGCCTCCATAATATATATTTTGCATAACTTGAACTCATAGCTAAATGGACAAGTTGGAAACATCCATGCAAACTTACAAAGGTGATTCCTGATACACTTCGCCTATTGACAAGAAGCTTCGTCTAGGAGAATTATCTCATCTGCAAAGAGAACAAGCGACAATTGATGACCTTGTTTTGACACATTTATTAGTTTTAATTGCTAAAAGGGGGACACCATTCCACAAATAGAAGAGGACCCAGTAGATATGACGTGTATAATGAGGGCAATGGTGATGCTCAGAAGTCCCACCTTGGTGAGAGAATCTCGAATAAAGGTCCAACTCATCCTGTTGAAGGCCTTGGACATATTGAGTTTCACTCCCATCCATGTATTCCTCCATTTTTAAAAGCACATTGAATGGATCGACTATTGTACCATGAGGATGTTGTATGTTATCTTTTATCCTAGAATGAAACTAGATTGGGTTGGGGAGATCCAACCGTTCAAGAAATATTTATTTCTTTCAACAAGTACTTTAAAGATCAGCTTGAAGCAATTATTTTTAAGAGATATTGGCTAGAGGTCATTGCAATTTTAAACACTGACAAACTTAGTGATGAGAAACATATATAAACTAGCGACAAGCATCAATAAAGGTTGTGGAAAAGTTAAAGCAAATAGGCCTTACCATGGAGTTTCCCTCTATCCTCCAATTATCATGTAGAAATTCATTATGCACTCCATCCAGCCTAGGGGCCTTGGAAGGGTTCATTTAAAGGATGTGCCTTACTTCATCCTCTGATGGACGAATGAAAGTATGAGTCACTGTGCAGTAGACAACCTAGGGAACTGGCCAATATATGCTTCAGGCTTTCAACAATCTCATGAAGATGAGGCCAGTAGTTGCTAAAAGTGCCCCCACACTAGCTGCTCTAGAGGTCCTTTTTAGATATCCATGTCCCTCCAGAGTCTCACAACTTGGATATGTAGTTACATTGATGTCGTGCATGCACATACAAGTGGAAAAACTTTGTATTTCCATCTCTAAGATAGAGCTAGTAAATATGGGCCTTTTGCCTCTAGTTCATCTCATTACACAATAGAATACATTGGAGTTGTTCCTGGAGCTCAATGAATGTAATTCATTGCTGGTTATGCAAAGTTGGAAAAGATGCATTTATCTTGTCTATTCGTCAAACTATATCAACCTTTTTTCAATGTTGAAACTTCATAGACCGCACATCCCACGTCATGATTGCCAGCTTGAATTTTTGCAAGCCCTCTTGGAATGTGTTATCCCAATTCCTATCCAGTTCCTGGCCAATGTTTCTCTTCAAACTTCAACTAGACTGTGTTTTGAAGATTCGATCATGTCAGTTTGGTTGAGGTGTGTTGATCCATGAGAAGTGCATTGCGATCGGAGAAGAGGTGACTAAATATTCCTTGTAAATTTATTAACTTTATGTACTTCATCATTGCACCATAAGGTATCTTTTGTGGAATGCAACACCCTTTGGACTCCAATATAAACTCTGATGGATGGTCCATGGTGTTATCAACAATATCCAAGTTCCAAGTTCCAAGTTCCCTTCTTCATAACTTGATCATGACAAGTCATTTTCTTTTGGCTTGTTTGATTTCACAAGTTGAACTTTCTTTTATGGTTTTTGTTATGCTTACAATTTTATATTCATGCTAACATTACACAGTTGACTTATGTTGGGTGTTGTGTCATTTTCAAGGAGTCACTTTGCAATCCTTACAAAACTCTAATCCAATTGCCTTATAAGTTTTGTTGTAAGGAAGTAATCAATTCGCCTATAATTGCCCCAATTTTTAGAAGAAATCATATGAGAATCTCTTTTCATGAAGTAAATATATGCCAAAATCATATCATAGACAATGAAAAATCCAATATCCTTTCTCCTCCATTTCTATCACCATATCTAAAACTACCACAAATTTCCTTATCTCCAACATGTGAATCCACACATGAACATTTAAATAAATACCAATAATGATCTCCTTCTCTATCATTATTCCTAACCTCAACTCATACATGGTTTCTCCAAACCATTTTTATAATACCCATTAACTACAACTTATGGTCATCCACGCTAACTATACTAAATCTCTTTCACCAAGTAACAAGCTTATTAGCTGAAATTTTATCACCCATTTTAGTGGTGTTGACAACATCATCATGTAACATCTTATAAACAATAACTTCATGCAATTTCCATGTTTTTAACACATGTATACCATTTTTTGTACCATGTATCTCCAATATCTTTGTATCATTCCCATGTCCACTTGGTTTCCATTAAGCAAGCTTTATTGATGTTACTTCTTATCATGGTATCTACTATCTCCAAAGCATTCCTATAAAAGAACCAATATTCTAATATTCCACTCTAATTATTATTTCTTGAACTTGCTTATTTATGTACCTTTATCAAATATGTTATTATACATGAGCATTTGATGCAAAACAAATTAAGAAAAAATATTTGGGCTCCGTCAACACCATATGTCATCCTCATTTAAAAATAGTAATGTAGTTTTACCCTTGTGATAAGTATTTGGATGGATAAATCCCTTTACTAGGGGTACTTGGATTGTATGCTCGACATGATTCATCATATACAAGCCCTTTATATGTAAGTGGTTACCATTTTAAGTTCTTTGCAGAACTTCGTCTCCCTAGATGTATTTTTAAATCTCACTAAGAAAGACAACTAAAAACCCTCTAACACCGTCAAACTCCTTTAGTGGACCATTATTAGGATGAACTTCTTACCTACAACAAGAAAAAAAATCATTATTTGTCAACTATGTTCTTAATCATAGTGAGTGAGAAATAACTATAAGACTATTGAACTCCCTTCTATAAGAATGATCTAACAAATAGAATTATGTTAGGAAATGGAATAATTTCCATCTACAGTCTAGAATAGCATAGTATGTGTAAGTCAAATCAACATTCAAGTCTTCGTTGTTAGGTAAAACATGTTAATTTGGTATATCAAAATCTTTTTAAGTGATAAAAAATTCAGCATTCTTGTATAAAGTTATGTTATTTGTTCCGATAGGAGTTGTGACATCAAGATTATAACCCAAGCCTTTAATGGTCAAGCATGTCATTGTAGAAAAAAATCTACAAATGGATGCATTTAGCATTCAGTAACTACGTATGGTTATGAAATAACAAAAGTAATAATATATTTTGTTTCATTAGTAATATGAAATGTAGTTTTGTAATTTTTATAATAGAAATACCTTTAATAAGGTTCTTCATAATTTTCCTTAACATTATAAGCAAGTGTCTACACTGACAATTCTCTTGCTAATTTGAGTGTCCTCCTTGACAATTCACTTCCAAAATTGGGTTTCCTCAGTAGGATAAATAAATTTAGGAAAATTATCTTTTAACATTGTTTCATTTTACCTGGAAACACTTGAGTTTTGACTCTCACGACTATTAAAATGTGTATTGTACTTTTACCTCATTTATCTTTACACATTGTTTTGCTTTACCTAGAAACCCTTGAGGGTTGAAGATCACCCTACTAAAATGTATATCATTCTTTCTATTGAATGTAGAACTCTTGGCTAATTTTCCTTATGTAAGCCTCCCCTTTATGGTTCCTTTTTTATTTTCCCTTTCCTTATACTTTACTACTAGGTGACTTTTTTCTCTTATTTTGTCAAATGCTCCAATAAACCATGATAACCTAAATCAATTATATCTATAGTTCATTCCAGATGTAGATTAATGTCGATGGCTTCCTCATATTACTTAGTATGAAAAGTAAGAACTAGAGTCTTAAGGGTAGGTTATGGGATACAAACTATATGGTCTACCCTTCTTTTCTCAATCAAAAGGTAGGAAATGTCCACCAATTTATTAAATTTTCCTGACATTTTTTTTTCAAATTATCATATTGCCCAGTTTTATTAAAAATTATCTGATTCATTCCTCTCAAAACAAGGTATGATCTTATTGAATGCAAATCCCCTAAAAGTCATCTATGATACGTATCTTCATTCTAGTATCTTATCAAAAAAATTGTTACCTCACAAATTTTAGATAGAAACCTTAAGTTAGTGTATGTTAAAGAATAATTATGTTTGAGTTGGTCTCAGGTCTTTAAGGTTCCTTCATGAAGATTATAGAGGTATATTCTATCACATACATTGGTTAGTTTTCACCTAAAAGGCATCTATACTTAGACTACAGAAATAATTTGGAGTAACATCTCTTTGTGATTTCAAATGGTTTGGGAGAAATCATTATATTGATTTCTCTACTCAATTTTAAGGTAAGGAAAACATTTCAGTAATACCTTTCTCTATTCCACACTTTCACCAATATGTATAGTCTTATTCTGATAATGTATCTCTATTATTCAAGCTATTCACATATTTTACTTATCCATTTTTACATTTTGATCATTTTATTGCCTAAATCTTTAGATATGATAGGTTATTTCATTATTCTTGGAGGCTCACAATATAATTTACAATTAGCCTCATGCAAACTATTAGTATTTTTAGATATATCATGGTGTGGTTTGAGTACAGTTGGAATATCAAAATTTATCTTTTATTTAGAGTGTCTCTAATCAAAATATGGTATCCTTTTTGAATTACCTGACATGTCCTAAGTATACTTGAGTTTTTCTTAGTTCATGCATAACATGTACGTACATTTTTCCATGTAAGATTATCAACAATAGAATTTTTTTATCTTACTTTATATATTAGAGTTTTTTCATAACCCTAAAACTTTCACAAATCCTTTCACTAAACATTTTCCTATGATAGACAGATTACCTAAATAGTTGCTTCATTGGGGAAATATTTTTTTTATTTTAATCATGGTTAGAAATATATATATATTACTTGTAACATACATAAATGTAGTTTCCATAACATAGGAGAGTCTTTCCCTTTACAACGTGCACCTAGGCCCATATTCAATAAAGTTACAAAGAACGTTTTAGGTCATATTGGCATTTATTCATAATAAATACAAATAGATCCCAAAATGATGAATGGAAAAACATTGAATTACTTCACTAAAAGATAAAAAGAAAACAATCACATTATTAGGATTGGAATAAACCAGATATTTTAATTAGATGTGAGGAAAAAAGTTTAAGTTGTATATAAACTCAACCTATACATGATCGGTGAGAAAAAAGTTAGAGAAGGGTAACATTTCTTGGTAACAATTAGCCCATATGATATATGTTGATGGAATTCCTTCCATTTGAAAACATATCATCTATAACATCAAAACTTATGTGAAAATACATTGTTGAATACAATTAATTCTAAAATTTCAAGTATAATTGGATTGTGATGGAAATATAACATTAAGAAAAAAAATTATAACAATAAAACTTGTTTCTTCAATAAGATTAACAAGCATGTCATTTTTATCATTTTTCATGATCGTCTAACAAATTTTTTTCTATTTGATTAGTTAATATGACCTTGATCTTTCTTCTAGTTTTCTTGGTTAGTACTAGGGTAACGATAGTTCTCTTCCAAATTGTTTTCTACCATGGTTTTATAACTTGTCTAGAAATTTATTCATTTTAATATCTTGAAAGTCATCTACTTATGCTTAAATGATATAAGGTTTTATCTGACCATCATTTGAGAAATATAACCAAAAATTATTTTTTCATATGTAACATGTCCTCTTTCTATGGTTTCTCTAAATTCTATTGTTTTTCTAACTTGCCACTCTTTCTTACATTAAGAAACATATTTATAGTCAATCAAAATTCAGATTTGTTTAACTTGAAATTTTTGTTGGATCTTGGGGTATTTAGACATTATTCTTGGGCCTTGTCAGGATAGATGGCAGATCGAAAGTGTTCCTACTAGGAACTCCATGAAGCACTATGGAGAGTTTTAGTCAATGATGCATGGTTGAAGTCTATAAGGATAAATGGATAATATCCATTTATATTCATTCTATGTGATAGGATAGAAGGGATCAACACAATTATTTTGGTGCATAATAATGTATAGGATAACCTGGATAAAGAAACTCAATAATTCCCCTACTAGACCGCTAAGTGTAAGGTTGAAGGAGGTACTACCCACAATATGTTTGACAAAACCACTTATAAATGGTCTTATTCAAGACTATAATTCATGTAAATGGTATTTATGCACATAGTTTTAATTTGAATGTTCCTGACTGACCATGGATTGGATGCATTCTATAACAAACCACCTCTTTAATGACTGAGGAAAGGGATAATCTTATTGGTGTTAGGATCTTGATCAATGTCTAGTATAATTCAAACCATGAAAAAACACACATTTTCTAAATTTGTGTTTATCTAGATATAAGTCTTAGGTGTAAATATGATGTATTGGTATCCTATCACAGCATGTTGGAAAGTGGGTGGATTAGATTTTGACATCATGATCTAGAAAAATGCTAAGAAATTCAGAAAAAAAACTATTTAAGTTAGTTTTTTATCTTCTTACAAATATATAACATGATATATCCACTACAATCATTATTATACCACACATAATCCACAACTTCACAAAATCAAGTCGGTTAACAAATTAGTTAGTAGATCTATAATATGTCACGTTTCTCTTGGAGTTTATAAATAGTAAATAATGATATGATGATCACTTACAAAGTAGACACCACTTCACACTAGACACCTAGAAAGGAGAAATCAAATCAATATTATACAATTTTCTACAAATCGATGAAAAAGTGCTAGTACCTTTATTACTCCTACTATCCCAAGCATGTAAAGGGCCTCTATTTAATGACTTCAAGAATCCAAATGGTAAATAAAAAAAATTTAAACCATCTATACCACTAACAGGAGGAGATTGTTTCTCTGACTTCTCATTATTGTTTCAAACTAAATTGAAGTCCTCAAAGAAACATTTGTAGGGAATGGTATACTAAATAGCTAATAATCTATCCCATAGAATGGATCTATCATTATCTCCATTTGAACCATAAATAGAATAAAAATCAAATATCATATTCCCATTACAAACACCATATTAAATACTTTTTTCATTTAAAGAATATTATCAGCTTTGTACATAATGATAATATAATATAAGAATAAAATTCCACACTCGATATAAAATTGTTCATCCATCCACATCATATTAATAGGCATAGGGACATATAATTCCTAAACCTTGAATCCTAGCATGATGCAAGTATTCTCTTTAGTCTTGCATATCTCACCCAAGATACATGAGAACTTGTTATAGGCCTATCTTATGTTCTATGAAACAATAGATAAAAATATATCCACTTGAATGTTTCTTATCAGCATACCACCATATCGCTTAAATATCTCCATTTCTAAGTTGATTTGATAGTGAGAAATTATAAGGGAAAATTTAATGCATCTAAGTGAAACAATTACTTTTTTAGTGTTAACCTTTGATGGATACTAAGATTATCTTCCATGTGATTCCCAAACATGAGATGTCTCTAGAGTAAAAAGACCAAAGGTCCCCATATCTAAAGTTAAAATACCTCTAGAATAATTACATTGAATTATAATGGGAATAGAGTTCACTACTTTTTTTTTGGTGACTAAGAGAACCCACCCCAGACGAGTCCGACATGGTAAACTCTCGAGACATGAGAGGGTTTGGTCCGGACACCCCCCTCCCGCGCCGAATCAGCGTGAATTGGCATTCGCAAAGTGCCTTCGGTGAGGTTCGAACCTGGGTCCGTCATTGGGACTTACCGAGCTCTTACCACCCGGGCTACTATGGTCGGACTAGAGTTCACTACTTTATTCTTAGACATGTATTAGTAGGAATATCGACAACTGCATCAGTGAATTCTCCATTATTGCCTGATTGTTCACGTTCCACTTTATTAGGAATTCATGTCCTCTTCATAATTTTTTTCATTAAGAATTGGAGTTGGATTCTTTAACTTAGAATCACATATATTTCTTACATTCATGAATTTACCACACTTCAAAATCTAGCATGTTCCCATTCATATTCAAATGTAACAACATCTAATTGTCCATCATTACTTCAAAACTAAATTTCTATAAGGAATGTAGTCCATTAGGATAACAACTGGTGATTTTGCAAACTCAATCCTTCATAACCCATTCATAAGAGAATGGCTTCTCTATATAGGAACCAATTCATTGAACATATCATTATCCCACAACACAAGTGGCAAGTTGAAAAGTCTTGAACCAAAGTAAAACCTCTTCCAATTTAAGTTTCTACATATGCTCTCCTTTTTACCATTACTTCATATTCAAGTGTTTCTCATATACAAACCAAGAACCTCCTTCTACATCATTGAATGTGTTTTTGTCCTTTGCAAATAGGATAAAAAAGAATCCATTTCTCATGGATAAAACCTCTATAGAGCCTTTGACCTTCCAAATCAATGCTAATTGAATTTTTAGTCTAGACCAATGATGCTTAAGGCCCACAATATACATAGTGACTACTAAGATCCATCTATCTAGGTTCCTTTATGCAATTCTTATCATATCAACTATCTTCCCTTCTACATTCTATGTTTTATGTTGTGTCCTTGATTGGGTATTCCACGTGCTTGGATTGAATACATTGTCCTATTTCACCCTCTGAAGCCACTGGTACCATGAAGATGAGAAGCCACACTTATTGACTTCTTTCTATATTTATATGCTTCTCAACATCCCTCCACTTAATGGAGTAAGAAGGATTTACAGCCACCTATTCAAAGTAATCTTGTCAGTCACCGCTCCCAAACTGGAACTCTTCATTTGTCCAAACACATTTTTTCTTCATCTTGCTTAGATTTTCTATTGTATATCATATTGACATAATAATCTTCTATTCTACTATTTCCTTTGATTATAAGTTCATACTTATGAAAAGCTAAGCCACATTAGGATAAAATGTAGCCCTGTCAGAATATTGCATATTTTCATGTGAAATTTTTATTTTATAGTGTATTGCTATGATTTAACACTATATTGATATCATTTTATGCATGTACATGATTAGAATCCATGTTTCTTTTGTAAGTTACTTTGGTTCCAAGAATTCATATCTAGTACAAATGCAAATGGTGAGAAACATTTATAAATATATGTTTACATAGATATAAAAATGGGTTATAAATGTCATTCTTTATGTCTTAAGAGAAGAATTCAAATACATAACAGTTTGGTTTTACAACCTCACACTTTCCCAAACACCTCAATAGGAAATTAGGATCTGTGTCATATCTGGTTTGGAATCTACATAAGAAAGCATGGTAATATATGTTATTTCGATCCTATACCAATGATAATCCAACATAGATTCCTAAACTATTTTATACATTACATTTGCCTAGTTATTTTTGTTTATTTTTTGATATTATGGAAGTTGGTCACCATATCATGAAAACCACATCATTATTACTTTTTTATTATCTAATTTCATAAATGGATATCGGTACTTTATGTGTTTTCTTCTCATGGATAAGACTAATGTACTATTACTACTCCATTCGCCTTTCGGATAGAATTGAAGTGTGATTGACTATAAACTGAGAACATATATTAGGATCACAATTAATTCTTCATTTTATTTAGGCAATCAATAGGACACAATGAGGAAAATTTTAAGATTTACTACTAATATTATGTTTTCCTAGTGTTCTCCCCCCATCGCTTTGAATTATGTTTCTTATTATATGCTCATAACAAATTTGCATCATTTTATTCTTATCTTCTTATTGTGAATTTTCTTCTGTATGGTGTTAGGAGTTTAATGTATCTTTTTAAGTTGGTACATCAGTGAATCCTTAAAATTTAAGATCTATCTTAAAACTAAGATAAAATTTAAAAGGATATTACGGGAGATGAGACACGACAATTGATTCACTTCCTAAAGAAAATCTAGCAATACAAGACTCCACCAACCATACAATATAGAACATACAAGTCTAGGTTATATAACTACTACATGATGTGAGAAACTCTAAATTACTTTATCAAGTTGTGTAATGTGTACTAAAAACATGTTTGACATATGGGCTCATGAGGAATTCATAAAACATCTTCAATCTATATGGATTAATGGAGCACAACAAAAAATAGAAAAATCTAACATCAATCCTTTTAATTATCTTTGATTCATTTCTCCTCATGTATGACGGGTATGCATTAATAAGTCTCCACTTTCATATATGTCATACATACATTGGATGTGATGATAAAAAAAATCACAAAGTACTTCACACACAATAACATTTCACACTTCATCTGGAAAATGATGTGTCTCTCTTAATGAGGTAATAAGACTTTACATGAAGCACCACATGACTTTAAGAGAAATAAAAAATAAATCACTCACCATGGTATATATTGGCGTCTTTTCCTACAAATGGTCTATATTGGTGTCTTTTCCTACAAAAAAAATTCAATAGATAAAGATAAAATTTATGCATGGTTTTGTAGGTAGTGGTAGTATATTGACAAATATTGTATACAAGGAATAAGTTTGCATGAGGAAATTTCTAAAAAAATAATTACTAATGGTAAAACAAGAGAATGTTAACTCCTACTTCATCATACTCAAAATATCATATCTAGTTTATGGGTCACAAGTACTAATATTCTTAACAAATTGTGGGGTTATTTGTTTATGTATGGGAAGGACTAATCACTTGATCAAAAATACTTCACATAATATTCGCAAATTGTTTCTCTAGGAAGGGACTTAGTGTATGATATAGTAACAACATACCAGTTGCTTGGATGTTCCTAGCATCCTTCTATTTCTTTTGGTTATGAACCCATACTAATTCTATTATTGAGTGGTTAAAGGTCATTAAATTTGAAATTACTATACCAACAACATAACATATCTCACCACTGTGATCCACCTGGTTTGTCCTACATAAACACTTCAGCCCAAGAATGCACACTTCCAAGGTACAAAACATAAAAATGAACCTTTTAAATTTTGCTCTACTCTAAAAAATTCAATTAGGTCATGTATCAAGGAACGAATCTACTTTTGGAGCTAGACTTGACATATTTACAGATGGAAAATATATTGTTTCTTTCTCTCATGGAGAAATTATACTTAATAACAATGACGTTTTCATAAAACAAAATAAATTTAATGACATAGAAACAAAAATAATAAGGTCTAGATTCTAGTTGAACCAACTCTCTCAAGTATTTTAAAGTCCTCCAAATGAACTTTTGATAAATCCATATTCTGCAAAGAATAAAATCAATGTTATGACTTTACAAGTGGGAGAAAGTTCTTTCAGATAGAAAAAATATTTTTGGAAAATATGATTGGTGATAATAATAATTTATTATAAAATAAGTTCTACGACTATATCATGAAAAAAATACTTCATATTTTTTGGTAATGTTTGTTTGAACTTTGCACATCCAAGACACATGTTTACTTTGACATGTTTTTGGATAGGACTATGCATTTCTCTTGATGGGGGTTCCTAATGCATTTCAATATATACCAATATTATGAAAATTAAATGAATAAAATCATATTTAAGAAGGTAAGGATTGACTTTGATGAAGCCATCTATCCAACCAAGGTGGTTTCTTGAGTTATCTAGTGTGGTTATACACAAAAGAACAAAGATCTCAATATTGTATGTTATCAGTAGCTAAAGTGATTGTTACTTTCCTATAGTCTCTTTGAAATCTCAATAGCTCTAATAATTATCATGTATGATTCCTATCTTAATCAAGGTTTGTAAGATGAATAAAATATGAATAAAACTTAGAAATATAAAGGCTTAAGTTGAAATCCAAATGTGCCATCAAAGATGTTCAAGTGAAGATAAGGGACGTATTTTTTTGCATATTTTGTTGATTCAGATGTCAATAAAAAAGCCTTGGTCTCTATTATACTAGATATACCATTATTAGGCACCACTAAATCTATCGTGCATACATTGATGTCAGTGCGATAGTAAAATATGCAAGTGAACATATCAAACATCCAAGCATGATGAATGCACTTGAAAATCTTGAACATTCAAATCCCAATATTTTGATTGTTTGTGGCAAAGAATGCAATCATTTATTACTCAAATACAACCTCCAAATGACTAGAAAGTCAATAGCTAAAGGACCTGAGTATCCATCCCTAGCATGGAAAAATTTTAAGTATGAAAGTTGATGGGGAAGCATAAAAGTTTAACATACATGAACAAATAACTAGATACTAGCACCAATATGTTCTCGACAGCAAAGAAGTATATCACACAACATCATTTATACATTGTTTCAATTACAAGAAAATTATACAAGTATGATCATATACACTATCTAGGATCTTATAACAAGTACTCTTTAACATTTCTCACCAAGCCATCAACTTCCTATCCATCTTTGAACCTAAAATATATGTGAAACAAGTGTATCAACCCACAAGGTGTTGATTACAGGGTGGAAGGATACATGTATATATGCTTTGCATAATTGCAAAGATATACAGAAGTAAACTAAAGAGATTAGATGAGTTATGTACATATAAAAATGAAAACCAATATTTTATGTCATTTTACTCTAATTGTACCAATGATATCATGTTTTCACAAGCCCTTTCACCAACTTCCCATCATAAGGGTTTGTGAGGGTACTCTAGATTGAATAACCTTGTTTCCAAGTGAAGGACCTCAATGACCAAAGTCATTGATCTAAATCTTATTTCAAATTTGTATAATGGATCTCTACATTATGTGTTCAAGTTACAAAATCATAGAGACAAGCATCAAGTACAATACTAGAACACTATGTAATAGAGGAACAAGGTCATGATTCTTCAGGACAAGAGGACCAAAAGTTAAAGATTTTTTAGGTTAGAAAGACGAGGACATTTGAATCACATTTGGAGGTTAGGTGGATGTCTCCAAGATCTAGGCATCAAGTCCACACTTGCATCATATCAACATACATTCAATCATCAACATAGTTTCCATATGCCCTCAAGATTCAACATATGACTTAGATGGAGCATCCACATCAAAGGGGTCACAAACAAGAGAATAAAATCATATTTTTGAGGGGAGAATAATAAGATAGATACCTACAAAAATATTAGGGCCCCAACAAGACTAGTAGGTTCAGTATGTGATATTAGTTCCTAAGTGGGGGGATTTGAGTCAGATGTAATATCATCACTCAAAATGGGGATTCATGATCATTATCATATTATGAGGGCATAATTTTACCACTTTCAAGTAAGAAAAGGAGTTTTATGCACAAAGTATGTCAAACATAACATTTGAATCAAGCATATTTAAGCATCAACACAAATGGGTCAGATTCAAGCAATAAATATCATATACCGCCAGGAGGAAAGAGGAAACATGGGGTGATATACTAGTCATATAAGGTTGGACAATTACTAATTTTGAGGTTAGTAAAAATTAGATATCATAAAGGAGTATGATTAGAAAATTAGGGAAAGGTGCAACATTAACACTATTCATATATATATATATATATATATATATATATATATATATATATATATATATATATATATAATTAGAGTCATGTATGAGAAATAGATGTAATTGGGACATTCATTAAGACAAAATATGAAAATAGTTATTGATTTCATGATTAGGAGGGTGGATGGTCATTAAAGGTCCATGCTTTGACAAAATCATGCATCAATTATGCTCAAAAGGATTAAAGATACCATTTCCAGGATATTGGGACACAGACATTAGAATTTGGTTCTAGGGCCAAGCCCAATGTGGAGATCTTTTGATCTATTTGATTTGATATATATTTTTGTCCATTTTATCCTTAGGATTATGGAGTTACAAATTGTGTAAGTTTGCATTTATTACTATATCAAAAATTGAGTCATGTTACCATTAATTTATTGATGGACACTATCATCAATTAGTGATCTGATGGTTAGATTTGTCCCACCCAGGCCAAGGGAAGGCGCACGACATGTTGTGAGTCCCAGGGCCACATGGCGCTCAACCATTCCCTGATGCTCCCTATTGCCTACCCCAGTGGACAAATGTCGTCATGCTGATTTGATTGCAATCACATTGTTGATGGTCACCTAGCAATAGGAAATTGGCCATTGGTCTCCTACCCCTTCTGTGATGTTGCTATGTAAGTGTGTGGCATCCCACCCTGTCGAGGCTCATTGGAACCTATACACATGGAAGGAGCAGAGCCCACACAAGCTTTTAAATGGGTCAAGCTCGATGTGAAGTTGAAAGGGCACTGGTACTCCTTGCAGTCATGGCAGACCATGGGGTGGCGGTGCTACCCTAAAACATTAAAGAAGGAGAAGAATATAGGGGGAGATTATGTGCAAGAAAAATAAGGAGAAGAAATGGTAAATGATGGGAAGGGAATGGTGGTGGAAATTTTGGAAAATGAGGTAAGGAGGAGGGTGATAGGTGTTGGCTAAATTGGATATTAGCATACCCTTTGTTTTGATGATGACAAACATTTCATTCTTTTGGATCTAATGTGCTACTTGAGTATTTCAGGGTTCAAGGAAAATAAGGAGATCATACTAAGTAGATAATTGAAGATCAATACAAATTGAAGATCAATACACTTATTTGTTTAATATTTTCATGATTGTACTCAATGTAAAAACTTGTACAATTATATAATGTACAAGTACTTAGATATCATGTAAATTAAGCGTTAGATCCTCCAAATCTACCCAATACCCTATGTCACACTCACATGAATACTTTAGGGTTGATAGGTCTCATACGAGTCATCAATAGGACCTCACACACATTACAAAACTTTGTTGAGCCTAAATTCGGTCGACAATATTGTGGACCAAAATATAGCCATTATAACATATTTAGTTTTTAGAACCAGTCAGTCATCTGGTCGAAAATATTGTGGACCAAAATTTTATCCGGTCGATAATATTGTCGACCATGAAAAGTTCTGGAAACTTCACATTTAACGCAAATTTAGTCATTGCAAGCCAACTACTTTATACCTAATGGCTAGTTAAGCACTAAGAACACTCTAGACACTCCCTAAAATGTCCCTAAACACTTGTAAACTATTCCTATAAATAGGATAGGCCTTAGGACACCAAAATCATCACTTGCATACATAATACACAAGTTACACTTGAACATCCATTCTTAAGAGCAACAAAGCTAAGATTTACTTGTTATCTTCTTCCTTGTGCTCTAGAGTTGTGTCCTATAGCTACAATCTCCTAGCCACCACATATAGCCACGTCCATCTTAAGTGGATAGGATATCTAAACGCTTGATATAGGATCAAAGCAATGTACTTCATTGGTTAAGTATCTTCTTTCTTCCAATCTTGTTCACTTTTATTGTATATTGTTCTCCTTGACTACTCCTAGGTAGGAGGTTGTTTAAAGGAGGTGTGCTTGAGATTGTTTCAAGGAAGGCTTCTTCAAGGGAGGTTGGAGCTACTTCTAAAGGAAGGCTATCTCAAGGTGGTGGAGCTACTTCAGGTGGTGAAGGATGCTCTGTGGACTTGGAGTTGCTTCAAGAAGGCTGCTTTAATGAGGTTGAGGATACTTCTAGGTGAAGGCTACTTCAAGGGTGTAGAAGGAAGGTGATTGTATTTTATGTAACATCCTTGCGAGGTAATAAAATTAATCACTTTCAAAATCCTGATTGGAAACAATTAGGTAGTGGACTGACTACCTTAGATTTCTAAGGTAGGAACCACTCTGCATCCTTGTGTCTTCCTTATTTCCTACTACTTATTATTCAAGTGTTTAATTGTTTAATTAGCTTTAAAAACTCCAAAAATCTCTATTCACCCCCCTCTAGATCTTTCAATAGGGTGGTGCAAGATGGAGGTAGAGAAGGTACATTGTAGTAGCACTACAATGTAAGTTCCAAGGTAGGAGAAGGTTCATGCACCATTAGATCCAGGGGTGGCAATCTATGGAACATGATCCTATGGATGAGGTGTTCACACCCAAAATTAGAGAGGGAATAAGAATCCCCATAAATTGGTTCTCACATCCATTGGGCTCATCAAGGCTCAAAATCCAATTAATTCGACCAAAACAAGTGTAATTCGAGCCATATTCGAAAGGGCATATCTCGAGCTTTGAAGGCCCAATTGAAGCGAATTTTGTGTTGTTGGATTCATAATTGGAAGCTTTACAACTCGATACACATTGGGGAGAAAGATAATTATGGCTCCATTGAGTCATGTGTTTGTTATGGAACCCATTCCTATAATTATAAAACCCATATGAGATACAGAAGAGTAGGCTATTCTCCTTTTTAAATTACGTTGACCGAAAGAGGTTGAAGCTGCATAAATTATTTGTACCGTTCCCACTATCACCAACCATGGAGAAAATATCGAATGTGCGTGGGGTAAAAATTCCATATTGACACGAATTCAATTTTTACATGCAAGAGAGTTATTTTTAAGATCTTGGAACTTAGGTTTATATTGATATTAATGACTCATTTTGGAATCCTAACAAAATCTAAATACAACTAAGCATCAAAGCACTCAAACCACATATTAGAACTCAAATTGAGAAAGATCAACCAGTAAACAAGATAAAATAGTGTTAATAGAGGAGAGAGAAAGGTCAGGTTGTTACATCTCTCTCTCCTTAAAGGAATTTTTGTCCTCAAAATTCATCCAAGATCATAATCAAGGGTGAAGTCAATATTCATTTTGTGTAGGCAACCAAACCCAAGTGTTAAGGAATCCACTACTAGGGGTGCACACTTAGGTTGTAATTATGAATGCTACATTTGACTACTTTGTGCATAAAAATACTTTCCCTACTTTAAATCAATAACATTATGCCTTTAGAATGTTCTAATGACCACGATATACCCTTTTGTATGATGATATTACATGCAACATAAAAAAAACCCTCTTTGGACCTAATATGACACAATGAGTCTACTAGTATTTCTTGGGCCCTAATATTGATATAGGTCTTTATCAAATTATTAAGCTCACCCCACTCAAATTAGATTTCACTCTCTTGTTCATGACCCCTTGGATGTGGATGTCCCACCTAAGTCACATGTTGAATCTTGAGGGCATATGTTAATTAATCGATGATTGAATTTATGTTGTATATGAAGATACCAAGTCTAGATTTGATTCCTAGATCTTAGGGACATCCATCTAACCTTTGAATATGATCCAAATGTCATTATCTTTCTGACCTAAACCATCTTTACCTTTTGGTCTTCATGTCACAATGAATTATAACCTTGTGCTCTACTATGAGTATTTTAACCCTAATATGTACATAAGTGACACAACTCTTGAAATAATCATATAAAATGTTTTGAAGATTGAAATAACTGGAAACTTTAACCACACCTTTATCTTGGACTCTAAATCAGTAAAAGAAAATGAAATATTTAATAAACCAATCTTAAACCTAACTTGGGCAAAACCCTAAAAGTGGATTTGGTTAGGGTTTAGGATGAGAATCAAATACATGTATACAATATAGTTATTTATTAGGTGTCACTTGTTACTATATGATCAAAAGGATAAGTTGAGTTAGAAATCTCTAAATCCAAGTACGTGCTTTAATAGTTATATGACTATGGCTTTCTTTCTTGAACTATTATATGTATGTATGCTTGTTTAGATGCTCAAATATTGCCATCTAGTATTCTAGTATTGTATTTTGGATGTGTGTCTCCATTTTATATAACTTGAACACATAATGTAGAACTCCATTATACAAATATAAAATATGGTTTTTTTTAATGGATTTTTTACTTGAGGTCCCTTATTTAGAAATAGGGTTAGCTACTCCTGAATATCCTCATGGATCCATTCTGATGGGAAGTTGGTTAAAGGCCTTACAAATGCATGATTTTTTGGTATAATTGGAGTAAAATTACATAAAACATGGTTCCAGTTTTGATAAGTTCTTAACTCATTCAATCATGTCTGTTTACTTCTACAAATCTTTTTAGTTATGCAATGCTTTCATATATGTAACTTTTTGTTGATGATCTGCCTATTTTAAGTGTGTTTTAGGTTCACAGATATCAAGGAAGTTAATGTCTTGGTGAGCTATGTTCAAGTATGCTTGTGGTAACATCCTAGCTAGTGTACATGATCAAACTTGTATAATAATATCTTAGACTTGTAATTTAAAGAATGTAATAAAGAAATTTGTAGAATATATTTGTAGTCTGTTGAGAACATATTGGTGCTTGTATCTTTTTTTGTTCATGTATGCTTATCTTTTAGGCTTCCACATCCACTCTTTGAATATTACCATGCTATAGACAGACGCTTGGGTCCTTCATCCGTTGACTCTCTAGTTGTTTAGAGTTTGTATTTGAATAATAAATGCTTCTGTGACAGATGGTATTAGAGTATGAACAATAACTACACTAAAAATTGTTCAAGAGGGTGAGAAAATGGGGATCTTATTACAACCCTAGACATATGTTCATGACAAGTGCTTAGGGTAAATACACAAGATTGTTTTCTTTATAGTTCTTTGAGTGTCATGACACTAGACTACCTAATGAGTTTGGTAACTTTTTTGTTTTTGGCTTTTAATCAAATAGAGTACAGTGTTTTCCATCACATGTTTCAATGTTGAACAAAACCTATTTCATATAGTAGTACATATGTATATGTGAAAATGATACCACACAGAGAAAGGAAATAAGTGTCCATGCAACCTAAAAATTTGAATTGTAACATAAATCTAGATGACTTTGTTTGAATGCTAGTTATAGTCTCTAGAGTTTTCTAGAGACATGATATAGTTTAGGCTAATAAGTAGCCTAGATTACCTAAGTTGATGATGGTGATGATGATGATGATGATGATGATGATGATGATGATGATGATGATGATGATGATGATGATGATGATGATGATGATGATGATGATGATGATGATGATGATGATGATGATGATGATGATGATGATGATGATGATGATGATGATGATGATGATGATGATGATGATGATGATGATGATGATGATGATGATGATGATGATGATGATGATGATGATGATGATGATGATGATGATGATGATGATGATGATGATGATGATGATGATGATGATGATGATGATAGTGGTGTTGGTGATGATGAGTTTGATGATGGTGTTAATGTGGATGATATGAAAATCTTTAATATATCCTACGTTTTTTTGGAAGGGTCAAAAGTATGTTTTGATGAAATGATATGACTTTGACCATGCAACCCTAGATAAACCTATCACCTTGTATGGTATGTGTTGCTTGGTTGATGTGCTAAACATATATAGTGGGTTTCCATGCTTTCTTATGCCTAGTCTTATACATGTTGAGGTACAATATGTGAGATATGGTTTTGGACCAACAAAGGCCTCAATATATTTACAAAGAAGGACCTCTAGAATGGGACATATGATAAGTTATGAGTCAACCCAACATGGGATAAGATCATAGTACCTAACCTCCAAAACATATCAAATGTTGAAAAGTATGAATGATGAAATACATGATGACGAGTCCCTAGTGAGAATACTTACAAGTATGTGAGTTGAGTCACCTAGTGTGTAGTTCCTTTAGTAATGTTTAACCCTAGATTTTCTATGAAAAGATCTAAACCTAGAGAAAGAGACAATTGAATATATGTATGTTTCCCATATAGGTGAGAGAAATGTCTCAAAACCCTAAGATGATGTATATGATATGTGATCTCCATGATGAGCCCCATACTCAGGTTATTGGTTGTATGTGAAAGAATCCAGTGGTTCCCTTGTTCAGAAAGTTGGATAAAAGTTTGGTCTGTGTAGATTTTAGTAGGTGATATGTTTTTCCTTGACATGGATGGGTATTATTTGAGTGGCTTGAGCTTGTGATTCTCTTTACAAGTGAGATAAATACAAAACCATGATGTTGATGATAATGTTCTTCAACAAATGATACATGAAATAATATCACTTAAGTTAAAATTTTAATATGTAGGAAATGTCACTCTCATAATCCAAACCTAATATTAAACTACACCATACTTGATGATATAAGTTCAAACTCATAAACTTGATATGATGATTCTCTTGGGGTCTTAACTCAAATAAACATGATGAACAAGTTTCTTAATTTCATATCCAAAAAATCATGAACATAATTGGAGATGGTTGGTAGCATTTTGGGGGAAAAACGATTCATGCTTGTAACTTGTAACTTGATGGAAATATAGGGGTGATGATGATCTTATTTTAAAGTTATAATGATGAACATGTCCTTTTTAGATATTAATAACAAAGATTGTGTTAAAACACTTCTAGCTTTTATGAAAACATGAACAAACCCAAATTTAGTGGAGCTAAGGGATTTGAAACCTTAATTTCACAATGATGTCATACTATGATAGCACACCAAGTAATGTGTATATAATGGGGATGGGTACACGCTTGATAATGACATCCTAAGTGTGCACCCCTACTGTTGAGGGCTTGACACTTGGGTTTGGTTGCCTACACGTATGAATATAAACTTTGACCCTTGTTCACAAACTTGGACAAATTTTAAGGATGATATTTCTTTTAAGGAGGGAAGGATTTGACAATTTGAACTTTGTCTCTCCTATGTTATACCCGTTATCTCTCTACTAGTGACCCACCTCACCAAGTTTGAGTTCCACTACATAGTTGGAGTGATTTGATGCTTAATTGTAGTCATATTTTGTTTTTATTCTAAAATGTGGTATTAATATCAATGTAAACCTAAATTACAAGTGCCTAATCCATCAATCTCTTACATGTATTGATTGAAACTCGTCATTATGATCTTATTGCTCCTCAAAGTAGGTCAACCATAACATTTGAATCAAATGTGCTCAATCATCAACATAAATGGATCTCATTCAAGAATTAAGTGCCATATAGAGTTGGATATGAGGAAAAGGGGAAACAAGGGGTGATATTAATGTAATGATGTGATTCATGGTACTAATTTTGAGGTTAGTCCAAGATTAGATAACACCCAGGAATATGATTAGCAAATTCGGGTAAGGCACATCATTAAAGTCAAAATACTAGTCATATGTGTAAAACCAGATTCAATAGAGGTGATTAGGGACATCATGAAGCTCAAAGATGCATAAAAATTATTGATTTCATGATTATGATGGTGGGTGGTTGATAAATACATATTTATCCATTTTATTTGCATCTTTTAGATCGGTCCTTAGGAGCATTTTGTTGATTATTCCCCTAATTTTATAATTTATTTTCTTAGTTTAGCTTTTCTCTCTTTAATTGAAGTTTTAATTAGATTTACTTGGATTTTGTAGAAAAATGTCCCAATCACTCCAAAGATCAAGATATCCCAAAAATACTCTAAGAAGATGTTTTCACTACATCATGTAGTGACCAATGTATATACCCCACACCAAAATGGTCATATCCTTTGAATACTAATGAGAAATTTAATGATAAAATATGCATTAGATAGGGCATTTAGTTTTCTACACGAAAAATGCAATTTTAAGTGACTTGGCTAGTTAGTGGACTAGCTTTCTAGTCGACCACTCGCATTTAGATTTTCCCATAGTTCCTAATATACCCCACACCAAAATGACCATATTTTTTGCATTCCAAAGTGTAACCTAATTTTGATTTATGATTTGGAAAGGAAACTAAATATTCTATAGGAATAATGTATTTTTAGATGGCTTCACCAGCATGTCGATTGGCTTTCTAGTCATTCGACTCCCCTATGGAAATATCTGTAGCAAAAAGATTCAAAGAAGTTGAATGGTCAATATATGAAAGAAGGGTAATTCAATAAATTTCTCTACTTGGGGCAAGCAATTAATATTGTCAAACATACTCCCTTCTGTGGGCACAAAGGCAAGTTGGCCAATGATCATGATCTTTTGTACGGAGGAAAGAAAGTAATTGAAGTCCTACCATTTGACTAAGCAAAAATCTATCAAGACAGTAATTGGAAATATATCAAAGCAAGGACTCATTCACTACTATAAAGGAGGAGGAATCCAAGAAGAAAGATGTCATCACCCCTCTCCTACCATCTCAGAACTCAATGAGTGAGAAATAGAACAACGAAAAGAGAGACAAAGTTTGCAACGTGTTGTCAGTAACATGATCTCTATTCTTGCTTAACATTGAAATTGATATAAATTTATTTTATTAACCCTAAACCCTAAACTTCTATAAAGTTCTCTAACTTTTAAACCCTAACCCCTATACTATGTTGGCCTAGAAACTTGTCCAAGATTTACTTATTAGGAGTAAACCTTGGATAGTAACCAATTTGGGATTGTTATTGAGCACTTCATCTCACTTAGGATGTAAGTGTATAATGTGTTTTTTATTTAAATAAATTTCAACATCATTTTCCTTTTTTTCTAGGTATGTATGTAGGTGGTTATTTCCCATCTACATTAATGTACTTGGAGTATTGCGGGGAAATGTTGCCAAAATTTATTGAAATTGACCATGCATTATACACTTACTAGTGAGATGAAGTTCTCAATAATGGGATAGGTGGTACATATTCATGGATTTGAATGCTACTAGATGCTTTGGGTTCAATTATTCAAACATTTGTTTTTCTAAAATTAACTTACTAGCTAGATCTTGATGAGCTACTTGTCTCCCATCTAATTAATATAGAAATGGATCGACCATGGATGTCTAAACCAAATCTCTGCACTCCATAGTTTATTAATGGTCTCAATGAGTTTGTAAGATTTGTAGAGGAACATAGAAAACAACATGGAGATAGATTGTATTGCCCTTGTAGGAATTGTAGCAACAACCTAAAAGTTGACATTGTTGACACGATCAAAGATCATGTCATGTGCAATGGGATTATATAGGGCTATACAAAATGGTACTGGCATGGAGAGATTCCTAGTATGAGATCAGTAGATGTTGGCAGTGGTAGTTGTGTCCAAGAATAAATGGTTGAAGATGTTGAAGAGAATGAACCAATTCCAACAGACATAGTTGATTCTATTCTATATAGTTATGGGGTAAATGTTATAGACCCACGTCCCTTATTTAGAAGCATTGTACACAATGCTGAGAAACTGTTATAGTTAGGTTTTACTAAGTTTACCAAGTTGGGTGTTGTGTTGAGATTATATACTCTAAAGGCTAACAATAGATGGAGCGGCAAAAGCTTTACTTCTTTGTTGTCTTTGTTGAAAGAAAATCTCCCTGAAGGGAACGAGCTTCCAATCTCAACATATGAAACAAAAAAGATGTTGTTCCCAATGAGAATGGAGGCTAAGAAGATACATGCATGCCTAAATGACTATGTGCTATTTTGAAAGGATTATATTGATCTAAAAGAATTTCTGAAATATGCGGTGTCTAGGTATAAAAGGACAACATCGGGTAAGACCAAAATCGAGTCTCCTGCCAAGGTGATGTAGTATCTTCCTATAATACCCCAGTTTCAACATTTTTTTTCTAATTCTGCAGATGCAAAAAAAATATTTTGGCATGCAGAGGTAAAGAAAAACAACGATGGTATGCTATGACATATCTGATTCCCCACAATGGAAGAAAATTAATTTATTGTATCCTAAATTTGGCGAAGAAGCTAGGAATTTAAGACTTGGACTTTATACTAACAGGATGAATCCATATGGAACATTAAGCAGCCAACATAATACTTGGCATATCATCCTTGTTGTCTACAATCTTCCTCTATGGTTTTGTATGAAGAATAAGTATGTCATATTATCATTATTGATACCGGACCCCAAACAACCTAGCAATGATATTGATGTTTACCTTGAACCTTTAATTGATGACCTAATGAAACTATGGGGGAAGGTGTGATGACTTAACATGGTTTGCGCCGAGAGATGTTTAATTTACATTCTATGTTGTTTTCTTGCTTATGGGAACTTGTCTGGCTATAGCATTCAAGGATCCAAGGCATGTCCTATATGTGAGAAAAAACAAATTGTATTAGACTGAAAATGGATATAAGACTGTATATCTTGGTTAGGAAGGTTTCTACCAAAGGTGCATCCTTATCAAAAGTTGTGCAAAACATTCAATGGCTCAACGGAGGAATGGAGTGCCCCTGAGCCTATGTTAGGGGAGGGTGTTTATGAAAGAGTAAACAAAATTCTAAATCCTTTTGGTAAGAGACTATGTGCTACTCCCATAGGTGAAAAATCTTTATTCAAAAATAGGTTGATATTCTAGGATCTTCTTATTAGAGTTCTTTGACAGTTCGGCATTGTATCTATGTCATGAATGTTTAGAAAAAAAATTGATAGCATTATTGGAACTCTAATGAATATACCCAGTAAGACTTAAGTTGGCATCAAATCCATGATGGACCAATGTGAAATAGGTATAAGGAAAGAATTAACAAAAGAAGTCACCAAAGGTCGCCACACTTATCTTACTCCTGCTTGTTACACCTTGTCTACAAAAGAGAAGTGAACTTTTTGTGAGTGCTTGAGTAATGTTAATGTACCATAGGGATACTCATCCAATATATGTAGATTGGTGACAATGAAGGATCTGAAGCAGATAGGTCTTATATCTCATGATTTTCACACTCTAATGTCACATATATTTCATGTTTCTATTTGATCTATCCTTCCTAAGCATGTAAGGTTTGTAATCACTAGACTTTGCTTCTTCTTCAACACTGTATTCATAATTGATTTAGGGATTCTTGATAAGTTACAAAGAGAAGTGGTCATTACCCTATGTCAACTTTAGTGATATTTTCCCCCTTCATTCTTTGATATCATGGAAGATCTAGTTGTCCATTTGACTAGGGAAGTGAAAATGTTGGCTCTAGTTTTCTTGCATTGGATGTATCCTTTTGAGAGGTACATGAGTATTTTTAAATGTGATGTTCAAAACTATTGTCGCCTCAAAGGGAGTATCATTGAGGGCTATATTTCTAAGGAGGTTATGGACTCTTGCAATGACTTTTTGAGTTGCAAAAAACTACTGCTAATGTCGTTAACCGTCATGTTTATTCCAAAAAGGGTATTTTGGGAGAACAGTAGATAAATATCAATTGTGAGAAGTGGGAACAAGCACACTTGTATATTTTACACAACAATGATGATGTGGGTATTTATATCACCGAAAACACCAACGAGCTCAAGAGAAATTATCCCTGAGCATGTTCAATGTGGTTTTCTATAGAGCATAATTGGACATTTATTAGGTAGTTTGAAAAGAAGTATTAAATCAACTATCTCAAACATTAATTAATGTTACAGAAACTATCAAATGGATCATGTATAAGCCAAAGACCCATGTTACATCTTACAAAGGGTTTGACATTTATGGATTTTCATACTACACAAAATAACAAGATGATAAAAGTGCCATCCAAAATAGTGGGGTCACCCATTAAGTGTCTTCATTGTATCTTTCTAGTGCCAAGGATAAGAGTCCATATGAAGGAAATATGTCTTGTTATAGTGTCACTGAAGACATATGGGAAATTGGCTACATAGAGTTTAGAGTTCTATTATTTAGGTGCAAATGGGTTGACAACAATGAAGGAGTTGTAGTTGACGAACTTGAATTCACAATAGTGAATTTTGAGTGGACATGCGAGAAGGATGAACCTTTCATCATGGTATCATAGGGAAAATAGGTATTCTATATCAAGGATCATACAAAAGAAAATTGATATGTCATTCTTCATGGGAAAAGACAGTTCATTTCTGATCCTATTGATGAAGAAGAGTACTATGACAAGTATGATGACTCTAGTCCATTTCTTGTTGGATTCCCAAGTGTAAATATTGAATCTAGCATTGATGACTATACATGTGTATATTGTTCATATGTGGTCTAGATTTTTTGCATTATATAACATATTATTTGTTCATATGTGATCTAACAATGTAGAGTGTTGACTTTTTATATGTGATTTGACATTTTTCATTTGTTTACTTTTGATTTTATAGATGGTATCTGACCAAGAGCACAGTGATCATGATCTGAGGATGTTGAGCATCCTAAACAGGATGTTGATGGTGCTAATAACCCAAAACATAAGGGAGTTAGATGGATAATTGTGATGAAAGATGTCACAAATAGGCAAGGGATAAAGGGCGTTGTTGAATTTAGTGAAGCAAGAACACCATTTAATAAAGAGTTTGTCAACTACTGTGGGGTCCTTACTCAAAGCAAAGTGCCTCTCCTTGTTAAGGGTTGAAGACAAGAAAGTACGATCCACAAAGACCTCATCTGGAGGGAGTTATAGTAGAGATAAATGAATTTATGTTTTATAGTCTATTTCCTATTCTTTCTTTCAACATTTCTAAACAGTATTGAATGAGAACCTTTTTAGGGCCGGTATGAACTTGATGAAAAGCTACATTGCAAGTCTATTATGCAACTTGTCAGGAGAAGACATAGAGATTAGTAGACAATCCTCATAAGAGACTATGTCTTTGGAGACAAGAAGGAACCCTGGATGAAATGGAACTATATTAATCAATATGATTGGAAGGAGTTTGTTTGGAGAAGGCAATTAGATGTTTTCAAGGTGTTGAATCAATTACATTTTTATGATTCTTATGGTTACTTAACAATGTCACTAGTATGAATTAATTAGGCCCTTCATGATGCTTAAAAAGATAGGCGTGACAAGAATGTGCACAACCACTGGTTGGGTTCAGTTGGTTATTGGAAATGATGCCAGATGAGAGAGCTACAGTGAGAGCAAGAGCATGGGAAAGGGAAAGATCAAGGGTAAGGGAAAGAGCAAGGGACTTCTATTTATACTCCTACTTCTAAGTCTTCTAGTGCTTATGGATGGTTTCTTCACTATATTCAGTGGATAGATGCAAGGAAAAACAAATTCAGAGAAATTCTCATCTAAACAACATAGGAGGCAACTTCAAAATGGTAAATTTCTTGGTCTGGTAATAATCTTCTTGTTGTTTTTTCTTTGGCTTATGAAGCTTTACTGAATAGTCAGTTTTTTATGACAATTAGTTGGAGTTGGCTACCTACGCAAAGGAGGGTAAGTTCACCCCTCGGGGAACACACTATGAGTTGATGATTTCTCTAGGGATAGAAGAGCATCAGAGATGTGTTAGGGGCATTGGGGCTGGGTATGGGATAAAATCATTTTTTGGCTCATCCCTAGCAAATGTGCAAACAAACAAAGAAAGGGGAAGTGGACAAGGACTACATGTAGATATTGGTAGATGCAGTCTTGGAGAAACATTTTGCTTCTCATGCGATGTAGAAGATAACTTCTATAGCAGTCACAAAACATGATCATCACTCACCCACAGAGTGCATTGGGAGTATTCCTTCAGACCTTCATGGTATAGTCGGGATAAGGTTCAATTCAAGTCAATTTATAACATTGTGATAAAACATTACCTCAAGTCAATATTTATGTTTGTCAAATTAAATTTTATGTTTCATAAAATTTTAGGTGGCTACAAAATGTGTTGTTGTTGTTGATGGACTAGTAGGCAACATTATGGCAGATGTCGAGCTTCTATCACCGATGTGGTTCATGGTATTCCCCTTCTTTCTGATCACTATTGTTTGGATGCCATATGTGTCTTTCCAGGATTGAGTGGCATACCTCTCCCATACGAGCACCCAGATGCCACCATAGTTAGAGAGGTAGAAGGAGGCTTTACTGGGTGGCCCAAACAACTCCAAATTTATTTAGGAATGATAAATGTATATGAAACTTATATAATACGATCGAAATCTAATATTAGAATACATACATGCATCCTACAATAGCTAAGAAGTCCCCCTAAGGTTCTGATGCATCCACCCCCTCATTTTATTCCACAGGAGTTGTTCGACTCCTTAGGTCATAAACATAAGACATTGACAAGATGGTTAGACACTATAGACCAAACAGATACCATTGTGATCGACCTTGGGGAGGAGATCATAGCTTTACAAAGGGACAATGTTATAGTGTTGATAGATGTTTCTGAGGTATTTAAGTATGATTGGTTGAACACATCAGTTATAGAACTTTGGATACGGTGAATGTGAATAACCTGTCAAATATGAAAAATTGTTTACTTTTTTCCTACATATAAATTGAATATTGGTATATATATATATATATCATTTGTATTACACGGCTCGTGAATTCTGAATAGAAAATGTGAGATTTCTAATGCCATCATTGATTGGCAATGTACTTAGAGATCCGAGTGGCATCAAAGAATATGTGACTATTACAATGTAGATTTTTCATGCTTCCTAGAATGTGATATTAGCTCCCTTCAACATTACATAAGCTTTTGTCTTGTTATTTATATGTGTAACCTATGCATACAATTTTTTTTTAGATTTAATTTTTATTTTATTTGCCTTTATTTATTCAGAAATAGGCAGTGGTGGTTGTTAGCAATTGTTCACGAGACTTGGAGTGTGTATTTCTTTGTTCCTTTGGGTGAAAAACTTGCACCAAATGAGTGACACCCAATGAAATTTGTGATTCATGCATAAGTATAGTTTTTTGATGCCCAACATATTTGTTAATGTTTTCATCATATGATAGTTTCATAATGTCATATATTTTTTAATTTAAATTATAAGGGTGTGAAAGAATTCTGTACTGTTAGATGGAACGTAGATAAGAAAAATAAATTGTTAACTTGAATAATGTTGATGTATAGTCTTCTCCTTTCAATTGCATAATATATGACCAACTCTGCTTAATTACATTTTTTAATGTAATTGTAAATCTACAGGCCCCTATACAACACAATGGTTGGCCATGCAAATGTTATGTGATGTTGTATATGCAGGTGATTGTCAATCATGTGGAAAAAATCAAATGTATAGAGAATATAATTTATTAGTCTTGGATCATATATTAATGAATTAGTCTCATTTGATATTACAAACAATCAAATCTAATTATAAATCTCATTCTCTTTGTAGTTTTTTTAAGACAAACCTATACATTGGAGTAGATGAATGGCCTACGTGAATAGTGGGCAGGCTACTTCATTGGAAATGTGGACTTGAATGAAAAATTTGACGATTCATTGATATTTTTTGGTAGTTCAAACTTTGATGTTAGATTATTTATATGTATTTGTGAATGTAAATTGAATACAATTGTGACTTAAAATCTAAGATGGTAGCTAATGTTGATATGTATTTTGTGAGTGTGAATTGAATGTTAAGTGCATATGTGTGTGTGAATTTGAATGTGAAGACATGAGGAAGATAATGATGTTTATTCGTGCATATATGTACAAAATTGAAGTGTGGTTGAGAAATGAAACAATTGAGCTTTGAATTCATGGATTTGTGTGCAATTTGAATTGAGAAAAATGATAGAATGTGTCATGTTACATTTTATAATTTACCTTTTTCTTGCAGGTGTGGTGGCCTATTGTTAAGACGTGACGCTTGCAAAGATCTTGTTGTTCTTCATAACTTTTTAGTTCTCAAGAACAAGGCTCTAGACAGGCTAGCAGGCTGGACAGCAAGTCTACAGGCCTACTATATTAAAAAAAGTACATATTTATTATAGGTTATTAGGAAACAACTGACTACATACCATTTCACCGTCATCTATATAAAGAAAGCTGATGGTATATTCCTAAACTGTTCACTGTTCTATCACTAATAAAACTAATACTAGGGGATTTGAAATTGGTTATTTGTCATCACCCGTCCGATGAGGAAATAGTTACGGCATGGGTTACTTTTCTTGTATCTGATGAGTAAAGGTCAAAGTAGACCACATGTCGCCGCCCATTGCATGTTATGTTGTTGGTTCTGCCCTAACAAAGAACCACCGACAAAAATTATGGTCGTCGGTTTCTATAACCAAAGAAGAGTGTTTGGGTTTTAGTGTTGCCCACTTGGTCGTTGGTTTGGAACTGATGCAAATTGCCTAAAATGACCGACACCATTTCCCCATTTTGTAGTAGTGATAGTGTAGGGTTTTAGGGGAGACAGAGAAGGCAGCGGAAATAAAAAATTTCTCCCCAAACCCAACACGAGGAAACGCGTCAACGTCTATATAATAGGAAAGGATGGTTTGTGGAATCATACCTTGTCCCAAGGCTTGCTTAGCGACAATACCTCGTGCTATGTGCGGTCTTCAACTCCGGTCTTGGACGACGTCTGTGCAGCTCCTGGTCGCTCCAGGACTGACGACTCCTCCTCCTACCGGGACTGTGGGGATTGACAGTTGTCCTCCTGAGCGGAAGAAACCTCCCACCTCTGAAGTAGTCCACACAGACCACCTGGAACTCCACACTCCTTGTCCCACAAGGAAGTGGAAGAAGTTGCACCCTCCTGTTGACGTACTAGTCGCCAACACACTCTCCTGCCTCCAGTTGCAACTGCAGTTGTCCTTCCCTTGTTGCACCTCCCTTTGCGGGAAGCACTTGCTCGGGCTCTCTCACGGTTACCAAAACCAGAGAGAACGAAAACATTGCAGAGCAACTGGTTGCACTGAGTTGTACTTTGAGAAGCCCCCAATACCCCTATATATATAGGTGGGTCATGGGACAGGGTTCTCTGTTCCCGGCAATACGGGACTAAAAGCAGGAGTAGAAGGGTTTCTAATTTTCCACAAAACAACCAACTCGCAACCTGAACCGGTCGGTTGGGGACCTGAACCGGTCGGTTGGAACACCAACTGATCGGTTGGGACCCATGAGCCGATCGGTTCACTTCTGAACCGGTCGGTTCGTGGTCCTGATCAGTTCCCGATTGACTTTCCTTCTTTTGTTTCTAATTGGTATCGAATACCAATCCTTGTTCCAATCAAATTGGGCAAGTGAAACGCAAGGAAAATTCTTATCGACCTACTTTCCCAACTTGCTCGGTTGCACCAGTTGAACTGATCGGTTCAACACTTGAACCGCTCGTTTCACTCTTTACATGAGCCGATCGGTTCAACACTTGAGTCGACCGGTTCAGCAACCTCAGCCGACCGGTTCAACACTTGAGCCGATCGGTTGGGAATGCAGGTTGTGCAGAATCAGTCAATTGCGATTTCAATCAATCTGATACTCCAATCAATATGTCCAACACCTTGAACAATATGATATTGAGCTATCAATTGATTGAGTGTTTAATTGAACTACTAAACTCCTTTAGTAATCAATCTAAACATTGCTTGTGGACAAAACTCCTCTTCCAGGTTAAATCCTTTGTGTGTGACACTACAGGTCCATTTCACATTGGCAGTGAAAGTCCATAACACTTATGACTTCACAAGCAAAGAGCAGTGCCTAGTCACACATCAGTGCTACCCAAGTGAAAGTAGAAAGTTGGAGAACAACTTTCAATCCTACAATCCGTGAATGGTGTTACAGCGAATGTATAATTCCTTTGTCACTGATATCCCGAATGAACTCAAGGCATGGAACAGTCATCCTGTCAATGTTCATTCACTTTCTTGATCTCAGAGTAGATTGAAGGAGATATGTATGACATCAATATCACATACTGATTCACACATGCGTGTGCAATCCTATCTCAATCCTACTCATCAAGTGGCCATGGATATCAAACTCCCGCAGGAGGGACAAATCCCATATCTATCACTCACCCCTCAAAAGCCCCATGTGTCAAAGCCACCCAATCATCACCTTTATAACAACCCATGTTTCAGGACTGCGTTTGATGATGTCAAAGTGTGACCAACGACATGTGTTGAGTGTAGTGATTTCAGGTCTAAGAATCACACTCACCACCATCACTGTGAGTACTGACTGTGACTACCATGTCATGGTTCCATGTGTCAAACTCACGGTGGGTCTGTCCGGTACACTTATTCTCTAACAAGTACCTATGTGTTTGGTTTGATATCTCTATATCATGACTAATGAGATTATGTCATCAACCAACACCACAATCTAGTCTTGTGTGTCATTGTTGTCTATCTACCTTCCACAATGACATCCGACTAGGGACATAACAAGAATGTACAAACTCTTAGCATCCGTATGATCTCATCGTTCAGGTCATGAACCTGAAGGCATACGTCATTGAGTATTGTCATTCTCTAGACATTCAATTTGTTCTATCACTATCTCATATGACTGAACCAGAAAGAATTGGAAGCTTGCCTTTAATGTTTATCAAATCAATCTTAATGTATCCCACCAATCATCCCATGATTGGCTCTCAGGGCATACACACCAACAGACTCCCACTTGCACTGCGAGCTAATCACCCTTGAATCATATTCACAGTGATCTTCAAACATGTCCCACATGTTACTATGCTCTAGTGCCAACATAGTGAGTAATGGAAACACCTTGTCAAAGTCAGTATAAATTGCATGTCTCTCATCTCTTCATTGTACATCACACGTATGAGATGGAGTTGCCGTAATATGTGATCTTGTATTCCTTTGCTAACGTTTAGCCACATTGCATGATCAAGGATTCCATACTTGTCATCAATGAGCGGAATATCTATAAGTTCATCTCATGAACTTCCAGATCCATATAGTATCTACTGATGTTCTCTAACGCATAGATACTCGGCATTTCCTTTCAAATGGTTTTATTGGAACACTTCCAATTATCAACAAACTTTCACTTTTATACATCCTATGTATATTTTGCGATTGATTTTCTGTCCTTTCGGAAGTTCGCATCAATGTAACTCTTTACATTGAACTCTTCCTTATCTCCATGGAACTAGTACTTCACAAGTACATATCAAGTTCTCATGGTATTCCAGTAACCCTTACTGGAAGTAGACAGACATCCACTCGTTATGTCCCACATACGAGTTATCAGGATGAGCACATCATATTGTCATGTCGTACATACAAGATGATGAATGCATTTTATTCTTGCCATGTCTATACATGCAAGATAATGGGATGATTACATACATGATAGATCATATCTATTCTTAGTGTTCATACTCTTCATAAGAATTGGACACTTGGCCTTGGGATACTAACTCCATGTAGCATGGACAAGTTTTCTCCCACTGAATATGTTCATACTGAACACTTCAGTACAGATTGCCAATGTATGCTTTCTCTTTTTAGGTCAAGAGGTTTTTCGAGAACTATCTCTATAGATCTCTATTCCTATCACATAGGAAACATCTCTATCTTCCTTAAAGATAATTTCCACTTTTGGATTTCCATTCTAGAACATTTCCATTTCACATCAACATGTGGAATGTGAACACGCTCCCACTAAATCATAGATCCCTTCTTTATCTTTGACTATATCATCAAAGTAAAGATCCAATTCTGAGTTGCTTGTACTCAATCAATCACATTGATTAGTCCATTGTAACTTATAGACTTTATTTGCATTAGTGGATTTATAAACCTTATAGGTTGTGTCACGTACACATCCTTGTTTTATTCCTCATAGGAATGCGGTTTAAGTATCCATGTGCCAAATGTCTTAGTCATTAAGTTGCAATCAACAAGCATCATCCTTCTCAAAATGTTATCCTTGTGTCTTAACATTTAAGACTTATTTGCACTTATGGATTTCATCCAATGGGTGCTACCATCAAGGTCATATCTTATGGTTGACATGGATGTCATTTAGGATGTAATGGTCATAAACCATAATTCAGAATTCGATTCCTCATATTTATCTAGATAGTTGACTCATCACATGAACAACTCATCACATAGATAATTGAGGTGTATCTGTTAAAGATATAAGAACTCACAACCCTTGTGATTCTTAATTTCTTTTATTAGTGTGGGGTATTCATTTATTAAGAAGAATTCAATTATTTGATAATCATTCTCTAACTCCTTAGAGTATGATTCCTTCTTGATTTAGACATCACCATGCCTTAATTATGAGTTCACTAGGATACACTATCATAATCACTCAAAAGGATCTCAAACATTTGGTTCAAGTATTTCATTCATTGATCTCATCAAGAATTTACACTTTACCAAATTTGTACTTCATCTATGATAATCTTGAACACTTCAAGATACTCATATTGGTATTTCTCTAAACACCATTTGAAGTATTAGCACTCATTCCAATAGGTATGTAAGTACATCACATGTATTATACCTAATAGCATAATCATTCTCTCACTACTATTAGTGAAGATTGATTAATCATGTCCAAGATATTCATGTCTCTTACTGGTTCTCTAACCAAAAGAGTCTAGATTTATCCATCACATGGAAACTAGAAATGAATTTCTCATGATTGATGCTAATTTGATTGTTTGAGTTATCAATAACTTTTAGGTATCATTTTATCTTATGCATACCATGTATCACAAGATAAACAAGGCATTGCCACAAAGATCATATCTTTAAGATTGAAAACTCAACTTTATTAATTGCCATCATTGTCATACAATATGAAAAATAAAGTGTTTCTATCTTTTGGCAATATATGAAATAGCAGTTCATAACTGTATTACATGCCTTGTAGGCTGAAAATAAACTAAAGTACTCTATCTATGGCGGCAACACTTGCCCCAATTATGAGTGATTTACAATTTACATCTTGGTATCATATACCTCAAAAAGTGTTACAATTTTACTTTCATGACACCTTTAAGTAGAGGTTTCAGTCACCTCCTTCTTCTTTTGTTCTTCCAGATATAGAGGACAATTCCTTTTCCAATGTCCTGGCTTTCGACAGTGGTGGAAATTTCCTTTCTTGGTCATGCCTCCCTTGGCCTTGAGAGCTGAAGTCGTCTTGGGCTCCTGGCTAGCATCAGAACCTTTCTTAGCTTTGCCCTTGCCCTTGCGCTTGGACTTGCCTTTCTTGCCCGTGATCACCATCACAGACTTGGGCTTGTCCTTCTTCATCTGTATCTCGGCTGTCCTCAACATGCCCAACAACTCTGACAGTGGCCTATCAAAGTTGTTCATGTTGTAGTTCATCACAAATTGACTGTATGATTCTAGCAACGATTGCAGTATCACGTCAGTAGCCAACTCTTGGCTCAGTGGAAATCCCAGTCTCTGCAGGTTCTCCACATACCCAATCATCTTGAGTGTGTGAGGACCAACTGGATCTCCTTCTGTCATGACGCACTTGAACAATGCCCTAGAAACATTGTATCTCTCTTGCCGTGCCTGATCTTCATACATGTTCCTGAGATGATGAATCATCTCTATGACACCCATGTTCTCATGTTGTCTCTGCAACTCATGGTTCATTGAACATAGCATCAAGCACTTAGCATCAATGGCATCATCATCATGCTTCTTGTAAGCATCCCTTTCTGCCCTTGGTGCATTAGGAGCGGGTTCCTCTGGAATTGGAGTATCCAGGACATAGAGCTTACGCTCTTGAGTGAGAACAATTCTCAATGTCCAATACCAGTCGTGGAAGTTAGTCCTGTTTAGCTTGTCCTTGTCAAGGATCGATCGCAAAGAAAAGTTGTTGTTGTTTGTTGCCATTTGAACTACAAAAGGAAAATATACAATTTTAGTCTAAAACTCATTTTGACTTATTTGATTGATTTGAAAGTTTGACGATATAATTAGGCCTTTAATTAATTATCACTCCCACTATTTTACTTCAGATTGATAGCCCTCACCATCAATTCGGAAGATTGCAGCGTACAACCTTCTAGTGGGCAAGATCCTGAAATCCTCTAAGTCATGAGTCAGCTAGGGTTGATCGCCCACAACTTAGATCTCTCAGGTAGGCAACTCTTGCTAATTGCATCATATGCAACTCTTGATAAGATGTCATATAAAACTCTTTGAAATTATCATCTCCATGCCTCAAGGTACTAGATCCCATTTAGATCACCTTGTTAAGTCCGACCCAAAGCAAACACGATGAATCTGCACCCTGCTAGGGCAGACCCACACATTCATCCTTCACGCTTCCACGAGATAGACAGTGCACCACGCTAGGGCGTGCCCACACTTGGTCGATCAAGCTTTTCACGTGTTCCGCATTTGGAAGGCATCTAAAACTTAATATTTTAATGAGGGATTTGGTTTTTATATACATATACATATCCAATCACCACAATACATAGTATGTATCATATACATGCTATATCCCATAGAAAACATGCACAAACGATAAAAAGCGATGATTATGGCCATCCTAATGTGATTCCTTGAGCCAAAAGGAATCACGGTCATCTAGGTCAACATCTCATGCAACCTGTACAAGATGAACATCTGTGCCTTGCCATCCGAGTTGATCAACTCATCACATGAATGATCTGTACTCTCCAGCCAGTCATGTAGGTGCCACCAGCCGATCGGTTGGCTCCTCCAACCGATCGGTTCGCCTGGACGTCGTGCATCTCGTCATGTCCGCCACCCGTTCGTCTCGCTCCTCGATCGGTCATCAACCGATCGGTTCACTCCTTGAACCGACCGTCTGGAACGTCTACCGATCGGTTCACGCCTTGAACTGATCATTTCAGCTGTTGTCTTGATGTCTGTCGGTCTTCGACATAACAGGAAATAAAATCTATCATATTATTACATTGCTTTAAAAGGGAAACCCTGAGTTACATTCGGGGGGAGAAAAGGTAGGAAAGAATCTCGAATTATTTCGAGTTACATCAGGAATAAGAGAGGAAATATCGGTGTGCAGACCGAGATGCAAGCTACCACAAACAACCACACACAGATAGGGGTTTATAGACCATAATCACGCTATACATACACCACAAAACTCATTTAAGGGTGACGCGTATCGAGTGCATTGATAATACATATCATATATGTAATTGGGATTTGTGGATTTAGGATTGGACATGCATGAAGTCGATGTTATTCGCATCATATGCAATAATTAATGGCGACAAACCAAAATCGATCATATCGATATTCCTAAAATATAGAGCAGATGACGTGGCTCTGATACCACTGTAGGGTTTTAGGGGAGACAGAGAAGGCAGCAGAAACAAAAATGTTCTCCCCAAACCCAGCATGAGGAAATGTGTCAATGTCTATATAATAGGAAAGGATGGTTTGCGGAATCATACCTTGTCCCAAGGCTTGCTTGGCGATAATACCTCGTGCTATGCCCGATCTTCAACTCTAGTCTTGGATGGCGTCTGTGCAGCTCCTGGTCGCATTGGGACTGACGACTCCTCCTCCTACCGGGACTATCGGGATTGACAGTTGTCCTCCTGAGTGGCAGAAACCTCCCACCTCTGAAGTAGTCCACACAGACCACCTGGAACTCCACACTCCTTATCCCACAAGGAAGTGGAAGAAGTCGCACCCTCCTGTTGACGTACTAGTCGCCAACACACTCTCCTGCCTCCAGTTGCAACTGCAGTTGTCCTTTCCTTGTTGCACCTCCCTTTGCGAGAAGCACTTGCTTGGGCTCTCTCACGGTTACCAAAACCAGAGAGAACGACAACTTTGCAGAGTAACTGGTTGCACTGAGTTGTACTTTGAGAAGCCCCCAATACCCCTATATATATAGGCGGGTCATGGGACAGGGTTCTCTGTTCCTGGCAATACAGGACTAAAAGCAGGAGTAGAAGGGTTTGAGATTTTCCACAAAACGACCAACTTGCAACCTGAACCGATTGGTTCACAAGTGAACCGATCGGTTGGGGACCTGAACCGGTCAGTTGGAACACCCACCGATCGGTTGGGACCCATGAGCCGATCAGTTCACTTCTGAACCGGTCGGTTCGTGGTCCTGATCAGTTCCCGATTGACTTTCCTTCTTTCATTTCTAATTGGTATCGAATACCAATCCTTGTTCCAATCAAATTGGGCAAGTGAAACACAAGGAAAATTCTTACCGACCTGACTTTCCCAACTTTCTCGGTTGCACCAGTTGAACCGATCGGTTCAACACTTGAACTGCTCGTTTCACTCTGTACATGAGCCGATTGGTTCAACACTGTATCCAACCGGTTCAACAACCTCAGCCGACCGGTTCAACACTTGAGCCGATCGGTTGGGAATGCAGGTAGTACAGAATCAGTCAATTGCAATTTCAATCAATCCGATACGCCAATCAATATGTCCAACACCTTGAACAATATGATATTGAGCTATCAATTGATTGAGTGTTTAATTGAACTACTAAACTCCTTTAGTAATCAATCTAAACATTGCTTGTGGACAAAACTCCTCTTCCAGGTTAAATCCTTTGTGTGTGACCCTGCAGGTCCATTTCACGTTGGCAGTGAAAGTCCATAACACTTATGACTTCACAAGCAAAGAGCGGTGCCTAGTCACACATCAGTGCTACCCAAGTGAAAGTAGAAAGTTGGATAACAACTTTCAATCCTACAATCCGTGAATGGTGTTACAGCGAATGTATAATTCCTTTGCCACTGATATCCCGAATGAACTCAAGGCATGGAACAGTCATCCTGTCAACATTCATTCACTTTCTTGATCTCAGAGTAGATTGAAGGAGATATGCATGACATCAATATCACATACTGATTCACACATGCGTGTGCACGCCTATCTCAATCCTACTCATCAAGTGGCCATGGCTATCAAACTCCCTCAAGAGGTACAAATCCCATATCTATCACTCACCCCTAAAAAGCCCCATGTGTCAAAGCCACCCAATCATCACCTTTATCACAACCCATGTTTCAGGACTGCGTTTGATGATGTCAAAGTGTGCCCAACGACATGTGTTGAGTGCAGTGATTTCAGGTCTAAGAATCACACTCACCACCATCACTCTGAGTACTGACTGTGACTACCATGTCATGGTTCCATGTTTCAAACTCACGGTGGGTCTGTCTGGTACACTTATTCTCTAACAAGTACCTATGTGTCTGGTTTGATATCTCTATATCATGACTAATGAGATTCTGTCATCAACCAACACCACAATCTAGTCTTGTGTGTCATTGTTGTCTATCTACCTTCCACAATGACATCCGACTAGGGACATAACAAGAATGTACAAACTCTTAGCATCCGTATGATCTCATCGTTCAGGTCATGAACCTGAAGGCATACGTCATTGAGTACTATCATTCTCTAGACATTCAGTCTGTTCTATCACTATCTCATATGACTGAATGAGAAAGAATTGGAAGCTTGCCTTTAATGTTTATCAAATCAATCTTAATGTATCCCACCAATCATCCCATGATTGGCTCTCAGGGCATACACACCAACAGACTCCCACTTGCACTGTGAGCCAATCACCCTTGAATCATAATCACAGTGATCTTCAAACATGTCCCACATGTTACTGTGCTCTAGTGCCAACATAGTGAGTAATGGCAACACCTTGATAAAGTCAGTGTAAATTGCATGTCTCTCATCTCTTCGTTGTACGTCACACGTATGAGATGGAGTTGCCGTAATATGCGATCTTGTATTCCTTTGCTAACGTTTAGCCACATTGCATGATCAAGGATTCCATACTTTTCATCAATGAGTGGAATATCTATAAGTTCATCTCATGAACTTCCAGATCCATATAGTATCTACTGTTGTTCTCTAACGCATAGATACTCGGCATTTCCTTTCAAATGGTTTTATTGGAACACTTCCAATTATCAACAAACTTTTACTTTTATACATCCTATGTATATTTTGCGATTGATTTTTTGTCCTTTCGGAAGTTCGCATCAATGTAACTCTTTACATCAAACTCTTCCTTATCTCCATGGAACCAGTACTTCACAAGTACATATCAAGTTCTCATGGTATTCTAGTAACCCTTACTGGAAGTAGACAGACATCCACTCGTTATGTCCCACATACGAGTTATCAGGATGAGCACATCATATTGTCATGTCGTACATACAAGATGATGAATGTGTTTTATTCTTGCCATGTCTATACATGAAAGATAATGGGATGATTACATACATGATAGATCATATCTATTCTTAGTGTTCATACTCTTCATAAGAATTGGAAACTTGGCCTTGGGATACTAACTCCATGTAGCATGGACAAGTTTTCTCCCACTGAATCTGTGCATACTGAACACTTTAGTACAGATTGCCAATGTATGCTTTCTCTTTTCAGGTCAAGAGGTTTTTTGAGAACTATCTCTATAGATCTTTATTCCTATCACATAGGAAACATCTCTATCTTCCTTAAAGATAATTTCCACTTTTGGATTTCCATTCTAGAACATTTCCATTTCACATCAACATGTGGAATGTGAACACGCTCCCACTAAATCACAGATCCCTTCTTTATCTTTGACTATATCATCAAAGTAAAGATCCAATTCTGAGTTGCTTGTACTCAATCAATCACATTGATTAGTCCATTGTAACTTATAGACTTTATTTACATTAGTGGATTTATAAACCTTATAGGTTGTGTCACGTACACATCCTTGTTTTATTCCTCATAGGAATGCGGTTTTAGTATCCATGTGCCAAATGTCTTAGTCATTAAGTTGCAATCAACAACCATCATCCTTCTCAAAATGTTATCCATGTGTCTTAACATTTAAGACTTATTTGCACTTATGGATTTCATCCAATGGGTTCTACCATCAAGGTCATACCTTATGGTTGACATGGATGTCATTTAGGATGTAATGGTCATAAACCATAATTCAGAATTCGATTCCTCATATTTATCTAGATAGTTGACTCATCACATGAACAACTTATCACATAGATAATTGAGGTGTATCTGTTAAAGATATAATAACTCACAACCCTTGTGATTCTTAATTTCTTTTATTAGTGTGGGGTATTCATTTATTAAGAAGAATTCAGTTATTTGATAATCATTCTCTAACTCCATAGAGTATGATTCCTTCTTGATTTAGACATCACCATGCCTTAATTATGAGTTCACTATGATACACTATCATAATCACTCAAAAGGATCTCAAACATTTGGTTCAAGTATTTCATTCATTGATCTCATCAAGAATTAACACTTTACCAAATTTGTACTTCATCTATGATAATCTTGAACACTTCAAGATACTCATATTGGTATTTCTCTAAACACCATTTGAAGTATTAGCACTCATTCCAATAGGTATGTAAATACATCACATGTATTATACCTAATAGGATAATCATTCTCTCACTACTATTAGTGAAGATTGATTAATCATGTCCAAGATATTCATGTCTCTTACTGGTTCTCTAACCAAAAGAGTCTAGATTTATCCATCACATGGAAACTAGAAATGAATTTCTCATGATTGATGCTAATTTGATTGTTTGAGTTATCAATAACTTTTAGATATCATTTTATCTTATGCATACCATGTATCACAAGATAAACAAGGCATTTCCACAAAGATCATATCTTTAAGATTGAAAACTCAACTTTATTAATTGCCATCATTGTCATACAATATGAAAAATAAAGTGTTTCTATCTTTTGGCAATATATGAAATAGTAGTTCATAACTGTATTACATGCCTTGTAGGCTGAAAATAAACTAAAGTACTCTATCTATGGCGGCAACACTTGCCCCAATTATGAGTGCTTTACACTTTACATCTTGGTATCATATACCTCAAAATGTGTTACAATTTTACTTTCATGACACCTTTAAGTAGAGGCTTCAGTCGCCTCCTTCTTCTTTTGTTCTTCCAGATAGAGAGGACAATTCCTTTTCCAATGTCCTGGCTTTTGACAGAGGTGGAAATTTCCTTTCTTGGTCACGCCTCCCTTGGCCTTGAGAGCTGAAGTCGTCTTGGGCTCCTGGCTAGCATCAGAACCTTTCTTAGCTTTGCCCTTGCCCTTGCGCTTGGACTTGCCTTTCTTGCCCATGATCACCATCACAGACTTGGGCTTGTCCTTCTTCATCTGTATCTCGTCTGTCCTCAACATGCCCAACAACTCTGACAGTGGCCTATCAAAGTTGTTCATGTTGTAGTTCATCACAAACTGACTGTATGATTCTAGCAACGATTGCAGTATCACATCAGTAGCCAACTCTTGGCTCAATGGAAATCCCAGTCTCTGCAGGTTTTCCACATACCCAATTATCTTGAGTGTGTGAGGACCAACTGGATCTCCTTCTGTCATGACGCACTTGAACAATGCCCTAGAAACATTGTATCTCTCTTGCCGTTCCTGATCTTCATACATGTTCCTGAGATGCTGAATCATCTCTATGACACCCATGTTCTCATGTTGTCTCTGCAACTCATGGTTCATTGAACATAGCATCAAGCACTTAGCATCAATGGCATCATCAGCATGCTTCTTGTAAGCATCCCTTTCTGCTCTTGGTGCATTAGAAGCGGGTTCCTCTGAAATTGGAGTATCCAGGACATAGAGCTTACGCTCTTGAGTGAGAACAATTCTCAATGTCCAATACCAGTCGTGGAAGTTAGCCCCGTTTAGCTTGTCCTTGTCAAGGATCGATCGCAAAGAAAAGTTGTTGTTGTTTGTTGCCATTTGAACTACAAAAGGAAAATATGCAATTTTAGTCCAAAACTCATTTTGACTTATTTGATTGATTTGAAAGTTTGACGATATAATTGGGCCTTTAATTAATTATTGCTCCCACTATTTTACTTCATATTGATAGCCCTCACCATCAATTCGGAAGATTGCAGCGTACAACCTTCTAGTGGGCAAGATCGTGAAATCCTCTAAGTCATGAGTCAGCTAGGGCTGATCACCCACAACTTAGATCTCTCAGGTAGGCAACTCTCACCAATTGCATCATATGCAACTCTTGATAAGATGTCATATACAACTCTTTGAAATGATCATCTCCATGCCTCAAGGTACTAGATCCCATCTAGATCACCTTGTTAAGTCCGACCCAAAGCAAACACGATGAATCTGCACCCTGCTAGGGTAGACCCACACATTCATCCTTCACGCTTCCACGAGATAGACGGTGCACCACGCTAGGGCGTGCCCACACTTGGTCGATCAAGCTTTTCACGTGTGTCGCATTTGGAAGGCATCTAAAACTTAATATTTTAATGAGGGATTTTGTTTTTATATACATATACATATCCAATCACCACAATACATAGTATGTATCATATACATGCTATATCCCACAGAATACATGCACAAACGATAAAAAACATTGATTATGGCCATCCTAATGTGATTCCTTGAGACAAGAGGAATCACGGTCATCTAGGTCAACATCACATGCAACCTGTACAAGATTAACATTTGTGCCTTGCCATCCGAGTTGATCAACTCATCACATGAATGATCTGTACTCTCCAGCCAGTCATCTGGGTGCCACCAGACGATTGGTTGGCTCCTCCAACCGATCAGTTTGCCTAGACGTCGTGCATCTCGTCATGTCCACCACCCGGTCGTCTCGCTCCTCGATCGGTCATCAACCGATCGGTTCACTCCTTGAACCGACCGTCTGGAACGTCAACCGATCGGTTCACACCTTGAACCGATCGTTTCAGCTATTGTCTTGATGTCTTCCGGCCTTCGACATAACAGGAAATAAAATCTATCCTATTATTACATTGCTTTAAAAGGGAAACCTCGAGTTACATTCGGGGGGAGCAAAGGTAGGAAAGAATCTCGAATTATTTCAAGTTACATCACGAATAAGAGAGGAAAGATCGGTGCGCAGACCGAGATGCAAGCTACCACAAACAACCACACACAGATAGGGGTTTATAGGCCATAATCACGCTATACATACACCACAAAACTCATTTAAGGGTGACGCGCATCGAGTGCATTGATAATACATATCATATATGTAATTGGGATTTGTGGATTTAGGATTGGACATGCATGAAGTCGATATTATTCACATCGTATGCAATAATTAAAGGCGACAAACCAAAATCGATCATATCGATATTCCTAAAATATAGAGCAGTTGACGTGGCTCTGATACCACTGTAGGGTTTTAGGGGAGACAGAGAAGGCAACGGAAACAAAAATTTTCTCCCCAAACCCAGCACGAGGAAACGTGTCAACGTCTATCTAATAGGAAAGGATGGTTTGTGGAATCATACCTTGTCCCAAGGCTTGCTTGGCGACAATACCTCACGCTATGCGCAGTCTTCAACTCCGGCCTTGGACGGCGTCTGTGCAGCTCCTAGTCACACCGGGACTGACGACTCCTCCTCCTACCGGGACTGTTGGGATTGAAAGTTGTCCTCCTGAGCGGTAGAAACCTCCCGCCTCTAAAGTAGTCCACACAGACCACCTGGAACTCTACACTCCTTGTCCCACAAGGAAGTGGAAGAAGCTGCACCCTCCTGTTGACGTACTAGTCGCCAACACACTCTCATGCCTCTAGTTGCAACTGCAGTTGTCCTTCCCTTGATGCACCTCCCTTTGCGGGAAGCACTTGCTCGGGCTCTCTCACGGTTACCAAAACCAGAGAGAACGACAACTTTGCAGAGCAACTGGTTGCACTGAGTTGTACTTTGAGAAGCCCCCAATACCCATATATATAGGCGGGTCATGGGACAGGGTTCTCTGTTCCCGACAATACGGGACTAAAAGCAGGAGTAGAAGGGTTTGAGATTTTCCACAAAACAACCAACTCGCAACCTGAACCGATCGGTTCACAAGTGAACCGGTCAGTTGGGGACCTGAACCGGTCGGTTGGAACACCAACCGATCAGTTGGGACCCATGAGCCGATCGGTTCACTTCTGAGCCGGTCGGTTCGTGGTCCTGATCAGTTCCCGATTGAATTTCCTTCTTTTGTTTCTAATTGGTATCGAATACCAATCCTTGTTCCAATCAAATTGGTCAAGTGAAACACAAGGAAAATTCTTACTGACCTGACTTTCCCAACTTGCTCGATTGCACTAGTTGAACTGATCAGTTCAACACTTGAACCGCTCATTTCACTCTGTACATGAGCCGATCGGTTCAACACTTGAGCCGACCGGTTCAGCAACCTCAGCCGACCAGTTCAACACTTGAGCCGATTGGTTGGGAATGCAAGTTGTGCAGAATCAGTTAATTGCGATTTGAATCAATCCAATACTCCAATCAATATGTCCAACACCTTGAACAATATGATATTGAGCTATCAATTGATTGAGTGTTTAATTGAACTACTAAACTCCTTCAGTAATCAATCTAAACATTACTTGTGGACAAAACTCCTCTTCCAGGTTAAATCCTTTGTGTTTGACCCTGCAGGTCCATTTCACGTTGGCAGTGAAAGTCCATAACACTTATGACTTCACAAGCAAAGAGCGGTGCCTAGTCACACATCAGTGCTACCCAAATGAAAGTAGAAAGTTGGAGAACAACTTTCAATCCTACAATCCGTGAATGGTGTTACTGCGAATGTATAATTCCTTTGTCACTAATATCCCGAATGAACTCAAGGCATGGAACAGTCATCCTGTAAACGTTCATTCACTTTCTTGATCTCAGAGTAGATTGAAGGAGATATGTATGACATCAATATCACATACTGATTCACATATGCGTGCGCACGCCTATCTCAATCCTACTCATCAAGTGGCCATGGATATCAAACTCCCTCAGGAGGGACAAATCCCATATCTATCACTCACCCCTCAAAAGCCCCATGTGTCAAATCCACCCAATCATCACCTTTATAACAACCCATGTTTTAGTATTGCGTTTGATGATGTCAAAGTGTGCCCAATGACATGTGTTGAGTGCAGTGATTTCAGGTCTAAGAATCACACTCACCACCATCAATGTGAGTACTGACTATGACTACCATGTCATGGTTCCATGTGTCAAACTCACGGTGGGTCTGTGCGGTACACTTATTCTCTAACAAGTACCTATGTGTTTGGTTTGATATCTCTATATCATGACTAATGAGATTATGTCATCAACCAACACCACAATCTAGTCTTGAGTGTCATTGTTGTCTATCTACCTTCCACAATGACATCCGACTAGGGACATAACAAGAATGTACAAACTCTTAGCATCTGTATGATCTCATCGTTCAGGTCATGAACCTGAAGGCATACGTCATTGAGTACTGTCATTCTCTAGACATTCAATTTGTTCTATCACTATCTCATATGACTGAACCAGAAAGAATTGGAAGCTTGCCTTTAATGTTTATCAAATCAATCTTAATGTATCCCACCAATCATCCCATGATTGGCTCTCAGGGCATGCACACCAACAGACTCCAACTTGCACTGCGAGCCAATCACCCTTGAATCATATTCATAGTGATCTTCAAACATGTCCCACATGTTACTATGCTCTAGTGCCAACATAGTGAGTAATGGCAACACCTTGCCAAAGTCAGTGTAAATTGCATGTCTCTCATCTCTTCGTTGTATGTCACACGTATGAGATGGAGTTTTTGTAATATGCAATCTTGTATTCCTTTGCTAACGTTTAGCCACATTGCATGATCAAGGATTCCATACTTGTCATCACTGAGCGGAATATCTATAAGTTCATCTCATGAACTTCCAGATCGATATAGTATCTACTGTTGTTCTCTAACGCATAGATACTCGGCATTTCCTTTCAAATGGTTTTATTGGAACACTTCCAATTATCAACAAACTTTCACTTTTATACATCCTATGTATATTTTGCGATTGATTTTTTGTCCTTTCGGAAGTTCGCATCAATGTAACTCTTTACATCGAACTCTTCCTTATCTCCATGGTACCAGTACTTCACAAGTACATATCAAGTTCTCATGGTATTCCAGTAACCCTTACTGGAAGTAGACAGACATCCACTCGTTATGTCCCACATACGAGTTATCAGGATGAGCACATCATATTGTCATGTCGTATATACAAGATGATGAATGCATTTTATTCTTGCCATGTCTATACATGCAAGATAATGGGATGATTACATACATGATAGATCATATCTATTCTTAGTGTTCATATTCTTCATAATAATTGGACACTTGGCCTTGGGATACTAACTCCATGTAGCATGGACAAGTTTTCTCCCACTGAATCTGTGCATACTGAACACTTCAGTACAGATTGCCAATGTATGCTTTCTCTTTTCAGGTCAAGAGGTTTTTCGAGAACCATCTCTATAGATCTCTATTCCTATCACATAGGAAACATCTCTATCTTCCTTAAAGATAATTTCCACTTTTGGATTTCGATTCTAAAACATTTCCATTTCACATCAATATGTGGAATGTGAACACACTCCCACTAAATCATAGATCCCTTCTTTATCTTTGACTATATCATCAAAGTAAAGATCCAATTTTGAGTTGCTTGTACTCAATCAATCACATTGATTAGTCCATTGTAACTTATAGACTTTATTTGCATTAGTGGATTTATAAACCTTATAGGTTGTGTCACATACACATCCTTGTTTTATTCCTCATAGGAATGCGGTTTTAGTATCCATGTGCCAAATGTCTTAGTCATTAAGTTGCAATCAACAACCATCATCCTTCTCAAAATGTTATCCATGTGTCTTAACATTTAAGACTTATTTGCACTTATGGATTTCATCCAATGGGTTCTACCATCAAGGTCATACCTTATGGTTGACATGGATGTCATTTAGGATGTAATGGTCATAAACCATAATTCAGAATTCGATTCCTCATATTTATCTAGATAGTTGACTCATCACATGAACAACTTATCACATAGATAATTGAGGTGTATCTGTTAAAGATATAAGAACTCACAACCCTTGTGATTCTTAATTTCTTTTATTAGTGTGGGGTATTCATTTATTAAGAAGAATTCAGTTATTTGATAATCATTCTCTAACTCCTTAGAGTATGATTCCTTCTTGATTTATACTTCACCATGCCTTAATTATGATTCACTATGATACACTATCATAATCACTCAAAAGGATCTCAAACATTTGGGTCAAGTATTTCATTCATTGATCTCATCAAGAATTAACACTTTACCAAATTTGTACTTCATCTATGATAATCTTGAACACTTCAAGATACTCATATTGGTATTTCTCTAAACACCATTTGAAGTATTAGCACTCATTCCAATAGGTATGTAAATACATCACATGTATTATACCTAATAGGATAATCATTCTCTCACTACTATTAGTGAAGATTGATTAATCATGTCCAAGATATTCATGTCTCTTACTGGTTCTCTAACCAAAAGAGTCTAGATTTATCCATCACATGGAAACTAGAAATGAATTTCTCATGATTGATGCTAATTTGATTGTTTGAGTTATCCATAACTTTTAGGTATCATTTTATCTTATGCGTACCATGTATCACAAGATAAACAAGGAATTTCCACAAAATCATATCTTTAAGATTGAAAACTCAACTTTATTAATTGCCATCATTGTCATACAATATGCAAAATAAAGTGTTTCTATCTTTTGGCAATATATGAAATAGTAGTTCATAACTGTATTACATGCCTTGTAGGCTGAAAATAAACTAAAGTACTCTATCTATGGTGGCAACACTTGCCCCAATTATGAGTGCTTAACACCTTACATCTTGGTATCATATACCTCAAAAAGTGTTACAATTTTACTTTCATGACACCTTTAAGTAGAGGCTTCAGTCGCCTCCTTCTTCTTTTGTTCTTCCAGATAGAGAGGACAATTCCTTTTCCAATGTCCTGGCTTTTGACAGTGGTGGAAATTTCCTTTCTTGGTCACGCCTCCCTTGGCCTTGAGAGCTGAAGTCGTCTTGGGCTCCTGGCTAGCATCAGAACCTTTCTTAGCTTTGCCCTTGCCCTTGCGCTTGGACTTGCCTTTCTTGCCTGTGATCACCATCACAGACTTGGGCTTGTCCTTCTTCATTTGTATCTCGGTTGTCCTCAACATGCCCAACAACTCTGACAGTGGCCTATCAAAGTTGTTCATGTTGTAGTTCATCACAAACTGACTGTATGATTCTAGCAACGATTGCAGTATCACGTCAGTAGCCAACTCTTGGCTCAGTGTAAATCCCAATCTCTGCAGGTTCTCCACATACCCAATCATCTTGAGTGTGTGAGGACCAACTGGATCTCCTTCTGTCATGACGCACTTGAACAACGCCCTAGAAACATTGTATCTCTCTTGCCGTGCCTGATCTTCATACATGTTCATGAGATGCTGAATCATCTCTATGACACCCATGTTCTCATGTTGTCTCTGCAACTCATGGTTCATTGAACATAGCATCAAGCACTTAGCATCAATGGCATCATCAACATGCTTCTTGTAAGCATCCCTTTCTGCCCTTGGTTCATTAGGAGCGGGTTCCTCTGGAATTGGAGTATCCAGGACATAGAGCTTACGCTCTTGAGTGAGAACAATTCTCAATGGCTGATACCAGTCGTGGAAGTTAGTCCCATTTAGCTTGTCCTTGTCAAGGACCGATCGCAAAGAAAAGTTGTTGTTGTTTGTTGCCATTTGAACTACAAAAGGAAAATATGCAATTTTAGTCCAAAACTCATTTTGACTTATTTGATTGATTTGAAAGTTTGACGATATAATTAGGCCTTTAATTAATTATCGCTCCCACTATTTCACTTCAAATTGATAGCCCTCGCCATCAATTCGGAAGATTGTAGCGTACAACCTTCTAGTGGGCAAGATCCTGAAATCCTCTAAGTCATGAGTCAGCTAGGGCTGATGGCCCACAACTTAGATCTCTCAGGTAGGCAACTCTCGCCAATTGCATCATATGCAACTCTTGATAAGATGTCATATACAACTCTTTGAAATGATCATCTCCATGCCTCAAGGTACTAGATCCCATCTAGATCACCTTGTTAAGTCTGACCCAAAGCAAACACGATGAATCTGCACCCTGCTAGGGCAGACCCACACATTCATCCTTCACGCTTCCACGAGATAGACGGTGCACCACGCTAGGGCGTGCCCACACTTGGTCGATCAAGCTTTTCACATGTGTCGCATTTGGAAGGCATCTAAAACGTAATATTTTAATGAGGGATTTTGTTTTTATATACATATACATATCCAATCACCACAATACATAGTATGTATCATATACATGCTATATCCCACAGAAAACATGCACAAACGATAAAAAACATTGATTATGGCCATCCTAATGTGATTCCTCGAACCAAGAGGAATCACGGTCATCTAGGTCAACATCACATGCAACCTGTACAAGATTAACATTTGTGCCTTGACATCCGAGTTGATCAACTCATCACATGAATGATATGTACTCTCCAGCCAGTCATCTGGGTGCCACCAGCCGATCGGTTGGCTCCTCCAACCGATCGGTTCGCCTGGACGTCGTGCATCTCGTCATGTCCGCCACCCGGTCGTCTCGCTCCTCGATCGGTCATCAACCGATCGGTTCACTCCTTGAACTGACCGTCTGGAACGTCAACCGATTGATTCACGCCTTGAACCGATCGTTTCAGCTGTTGTCTTAATGTCTGCCGGTCTTTGACATAACAGGAAATAAAGTCTATCCTATTATTACATTACTTTAAAAGGGAAACCCCGAGTTACATTCGGGGGGAGCAAAGGTAGGAAAGAATCTCGAATTATTTCGAGTTACATCAGGAATAAGAGAGGAAAGATCAGTGCACAGACCGAGATGCAAGCTACCACATATAACCACACACAGATAGGGGTTTATAGGCCATAATCACGCTATACATACACCACAAAACTCATTTAAGGGTGACGCGTATCGAGTGCATGGATAATACATATCATATATGTATTTGGGATTTGTGGATTTAGGATTGGACATGCATGAAGTCGATATTATTCGCATCGTATGCAATAATTAAAGACGACAAACCAAAATCGATCATATTGATATTCCTAAAATATAGAGCAGTTGACGTGGCTCTGATACCACTGTAGGGTTTTAGGGGAGACAGAGAAGGCAGCGGAAATAAAAATTTTCTCCCCAAACCCAGCACGAGGAAACGCGTCAACGTCTATATAATAGGAAAGGATGGTTTGTGGAATCATACCTTGTCCCAAGGCTTGCTTGGCAAAAATACCTCGCGCTATGCGCGGTCTTCAACTCCGGTCTTGGACGGCATCTATGCAGCTCCTAGTCACACCGGGACTGACGACTCCTCCTCCTACCGGGACTGTCGGGATTGACAGTTGTCATCCTGAGCGGCAGAAACCTCCCGCCTCTGAAGTAGTCCACATGGACCACCTAGAACTCCACACTCCTTGTCCCACAAGGGTGTGGAAGAAGTCGCACCTTCTTGTTGATGTACTAGTCGCCAACACACTCTCCTACCTCCAGTTGCAACTGCAGTTGTCCTTCCCTTGTTGGACCTCCCTTTGCGGGAAGCACTTGCAAGGGCTCTCTCACGGTTACCAAGACCAGAGAGAACGACAACTTTGTAGAGAAATTGGTTGCACTGAGTTGTACTTTGAGAAGCCCCCAATACCCCTATATATAGGTGGGTCATGGTACAGGGTTCTCTGTTCCCAGCAATACGGGACTAAAAGTAGGAGTAGAAGGGTTTGAGATTTTCCACAAAACAACCAACTCGCAACCTGAACTGATCGGTTCACAAGTGAACCGGTCGTTTGGAACACCAACTGATCGGTTGGGACCCATGAGCAGATCGGTTCACTTCTGAACCGGTCGATTCGTGGTCCTGATCAGTTCCCGATTGACTTTCCTTCTTTTGTTTCTAATTGGTATCGAATACCAATCCTAGTTCCAATCAAATTGGGCAAGTGAAACGCAAGGAAAATTCTTACCGACCTGACTTTCCCAACATGCTCGGTTGCACCAGTTGAACCGCTCGTTTCACTCTGTACATCAGCCGATCGGTTCAACACTTGAGCCGACCGGTTCAGCAACTTCAGCCGACCGGTTCAACACTTGAGCCGATCGGTTGGGAATGCAAGTTGTGCAGAATCAGTCAATTACGATTTCAATCAATCCGATACTCCAATCAATATGTCCAACACCTTGAACAATATGATATTGAGCTATCAATTGATTGAGTGTTTAATTGAACTACTATACTCCTTTAGTAATCAATCTAAACATTGTTTGTGGACAAAACTCCTCTTCCAGGTTAAATCCTTTGTGTGTGACCGTGCAGGTCCATTTCACGTTGGCAGTGAAAGTCCATAACACTTATGACTTCATAAGCAAAGAGCGGTGCCTAGTCACACATCAGTGCTACCCAAGTGAAAGTAGAAAGTTGGAGAACAACTTTCAATCCTACAATCTGTGAATGGTGTTACAGCGAATGTATAATTCTTTTGTCACTGATATCCCGAATGAACTCAAGGCATGGAACAGTCATCCTGTCAACGTTCATTCACTTTCTTGATCTCAGAGTAGATTGAAGGAGATATGTATGACATCAATATCACATACTGATTCACACATGCGTGCGCATGCCTATCTCAATCCTACTCATCAAGTGGCCATGGATATCAAACTCCCTCAGGAGGGACAAATCCCATATCTATCACTCACCCCTCAAAAGCCCCATGTGTCAAAGCCACCCAATCATCACCTTTATAACAACCCATGTTTCATGACTGTGTTTGATGATGTCAAAGTGTGCCCAACGACATGTGTTGAGTGCAGTGATTTCAGGTCTAAGAATCACACTCACCACCATCACTGTGAGTACTGACTGGGACTACCATGTCATGGTTTCATGTGTCAAACTCACGGTGGGTCTGTCCAGTACACTTATTCTCTAACAAGTACCTATGTGTTTGGTTTGATATCTCTATATCATGACTAATGAGATTCTGTCATCAACCAACACCACAATCTAGTCTTGTGTGTCATTGTTGTCTATCTACCTTCCACAATGACATCCGACTAGGGACATAACAAGAATGTACAAACTCTTAGCATCCATATGGTCTCATTGTTCAGGTCATGAACCTGAAGGCATACGTCATTGAGTACTGTCATTCTCTAGACATTCAATTTGTTCTATCACTATCTCATATGACTGAACCAGAAAGAATTGGAAGCTTGCCTTTAATGTTTATCAAATCAATCTTAATGTATCCCACCAATCATCCCATGATTGGCTCTCAGGGCATACACACCAACAGACTCCCACTTGCACTGTGAGCCAATCACCCTTGAATCATATTCACAGTGATCTTCAAACATGTCCCACATGTTACTGTGCTCTAGTGCCAACATAGTGAGTAATGGCAACACCTTGCCAAAGTCAGTGTAAATTGCATGTCTCTCATCTCTTCATTGTACGTCACACGTATGAGATGGAGTTGCCGTAATATGTGATCTTGTATTCCTTTGCTAACGTTTAGCCACATTGCATGATCAAGGATTCCATACTTGTCATCAATGAGTGGAATATCTATAAGTTCATCTCAAGAACTTCCAGATCCATATAGTATCTACTGTTGTTCTCTAACGCATAGATACTTGGCATTTCCTTTCAAATGGTTTTATTGGAACACTTCCAATTATCAACAAACTTTCACTTTTATACATCCATGTATATTTTGCGATTGATTTTCTGTCCTTTCGGAAGTTCGCATCAATGTAACTCTTTACATCGAACTCTTCCTTATCTCCATGGAACCAGTACTTCACAAGTACATATCAAGTTCTCATGGTATTCCAGTAACCCTTACTGGAAGTAGACAGACATCCACTCGTTATGTCTCACATACGAGTTATTAGGATGAGCACATCATATTGTCATGTTGTACATACAAGATGATGAATGCATTTTATTCTTGCCATGTCTATACATGCAAGATAATGGGATGATTACATACATGATAGATCATATCTATTCTTAGTGTTCATACTCTTCATAAGAATTGGAAACTTGGCCTTGGGATACTAACTCCATGTAGCATGGACAAGTTTTCTCCCACTGAATATGTGCATACTGAACACTTCAGTACAGATTGCCAATGTATGCTTTCTCTTTTCAGGTCAAGAGGTTTTTTGAGAACTATCTCTATAGATCTTTATTCCTATCACATAGGAAACATCTCTATCTTCCTTAAAGATAATTTCCACTTTTGGATTTCCATTCTAGAACATTTCCATTTCACATCAACATGTGGAATGTGAAGACGCTCCCATAAATCATAGATCCCTTCTTTATCTTTGACTATATCATCAAAGTAAAGATCCAATTCTGAGTTGCTTGTACTCAATCAATCACATTGATTAGTCCATTGTAACTTATAGACTTTATTTGCATTAGTGGATTTATAAACCTTATAGGTTGTGTCACTTACACATCCTTGTTTTATTCCTCATAGGAATGCGGTTTTAGTATCCATGTGCCAAATGTCTTAGTCATTAAGTTGCAATCAACAAGCATCATCCTTCTCAAAATGTTATCCATGTGTCTTAACATTTAAGACTTATTTGCACTTATGGATTTCATCCAATGGGTGCTACCATCAAGGTCATACCTTATGGTTGACATGGATGTCATTTAGGATGTAATGGTCATAAACCCTAATTCAGAATTTGATTCCTCATATTTATCTAGATAGTTGACTCATCACATGAACAACTTATCACATAGATAATTGAGGTGTATCTGTTAAAGATATAAGAACTCACAACCCTTGTGATTCTTAATTTCTTTTATTAGTGTGGGGTATTCATTTATTAAGAAGAATTCAGTTATTTGATAATCATTTTCTAACTCCTTAGAGTATGATTCCTTCTTGATTTAGACATCACCATGCCTTAATTATGAGTTCACTATGATACACTATCATAATCACTCAAAAGGATCTCAAACATTTGGTTCAAGTATTTCATTCATTGATCTCATCAAGAATTAACACTTTACTAAATTTGTACTTCATCTATGATAATCTTGAACACTTCAAGATACTCATATTGGTATTTCTCTAAACACCATTTGAAGTATTAGCACTCATTCCAATAGGTATGTAAATACATCACATGTATTATACCTAATAGGATAATCATTCTCTCACTACTATTAGTGAAGATTGATTAATCATGTCCAAGATATTCATGTCTCTTACTGGTTCTCTAACCAAAAGAGTCTAGATTTATCCATCACATGGAAACTAGAAATGAATTTCTCATGATTGATGCTAATTTGATTGATTGAGTTATCAATAACTTTTAGGTATCATTTTATCTTAAGCATACCATGTATCACAAGATAAACAAGGCATTGCCACAAAGATCATATCTTTAAGATTAAAAACTCAACTTTATTAATTGCCACCATTGTCATACAATATGCAAAATAAAGTGCTTCTATCTTTAGGCAATATATGAAATAGCAGTTCATAACTGTATTACATGCCTTGTAGGCTGAAAATAAACTAAAGTACTCTATCTATGGCGGCAACACTTGCCCCAATTATGAGTGCTTTACACTTTACATCTTGGTATCATATACCTCAAAAAGTGTTAGAAGTTTACTTTCATGACACCTTTAATTAGAGGTTTCAGTTGCCTCCTTCTTCTTTTGTTCTTCCAAATAGAGAGGACAATTCCTTTTCCAATGTCCTGGCTTTTGACAGTGGTGGCAATTTCCTTCCTTGGTCACGCCTCCCTTGGCCTTGAGAGCTGAAGTCGTCTTGGGCTCCTGGCTAGCATCAGAACCTTTCTTAGCTTTTCCCTTGCCCTTGCGCTTGGACTTGCCTTTCTTGCCCGTGATCACCATCACAGACTTGGGCTTGTCCTTCTTCATCTGTATCTCAACTGTCCTCAACATGCCCAACAACTCTGACAGTGGCCTATCAAAGTTGTTCATGTTGTAGTTCATCACAAACTGACTGTATGATTCTGGCAACGATTGCAGTATCACGTCAGTAGACAATTCTTGGCTCAGTGGAAATCCCAGTCTCTGCAGGTTCTCCACATACCCAATCATCTTGAGTGTGTGAGGACCAACTGGATCTCCTTCTATCATGACGCACTTGAACAACGCCCTAGAAACATTGTATCTCTCTTGTCGTGCCGGATCTTCATACATGTTCTTGAGATGCTGAATCATCTCTATGACACCCATGTTCTCATGTTGTCTCTTCAACTCATGGTTCATTGAACATAGCATCAAGCACTTAGCATCAATGGCATCATCAGCATGCTTCTTGTAAACATCCCTTTCTGCCCTTGTTGCATTAGGAGCGGGTTCCTATGGAATTAGAGTATCCAGGACATAGAGCTTACGCTCTTGAGTGAGAACAATTCTCAATGTCCGATACCAGTCGTGGAAGTTAGTCCCGTTTAGCTTGTCCTTGTCAAGGACCGATCGCAAAGAAAAGTTGTTGTTGTTTGTTGCCATTTGAACTACAAAAGTAAAATAAGCAATTTTAGTCCAAAACTCATTTTGACTTATTTGATTGATTTGAAAGTTTGACGATATAATTAGGCCTTTAATTAATTATCGCTCCCACTATTTTACTTCAAATTGATAGCCCTCACCATCAATTTGGAAGATTGCAGCGTACAACCTTCTAGTGGGCAAGATCCTGAAATCCTCTAAGTCATGAGTCAGCTAGGGTTGATCGCCGACAACTTAGATCTCTCAGGTAGGCAACTCTTGCCAATTGCATCATATGCAACTCTTGATAAGATGTCATATACAACTCTTTGCAATGATCATCTCCATGTCTCAAGGTACTAGATCCCATCTAGATCACCTTGTTAACTCTGACCCAAAGCAAACACGATGAATCTACACCCTGCTAGGGTAGACCCACACATTCATCCTTCACGCTTCCATGAGATAGACGGTGCACCACGCTAGGGCGTGCCCACACTTGGTCGATCAAGCTTTTCACGTGTGTCACATTTGGAAGGCATCTAAAACTTAATATTTTAATGAGGGATTTGGTTTTTATATACATATACATATCCAATCACCACAATATATAGTACGTGTCATATACATGCTATATCCCACAGAAAACATGCACAAACCATAAAAAGCGATGATTATGGCCATCCTAATGTGATTCCTCAAGCCAAGAGGAATCACGGTCATCTAGGTCAACATCACATGTAACCTGTACAAGATGAACATCTGTGCCTTGCCATCCGAGTTGATCAACTCATCACATGAATGATCTGTACTCTCCAGCCGGTCGTTTGGGTGCCACCAGCCGATCGGTTGGCTCCTCCAACCGATCGGTTCACCTAAACGTCGTGCATCTCGTCATGTCTACCACCCGGTCGTCTTGCTCCTCGATCGGTCATCAACCGATCAGTTCACTCCTTGAACCGACCGTCTGGAATGTCAACCGATCGGTTCATGCCTTGAACCGATCATTTCAGCTGTTGTCTTGATGTCTGCCGGTCTTCGACATAATAGGAAATAAAATCTATCCTATTATTACGTTGCTTTAAAAGGGAAACCCCGAGTTACATTCGGGGGGAGCAAAGGTAGGAAAGAATCTCGAATTATTTCGAGTTACATCAGGAATAAGAGAGGAAAGATCAGTGCGCAGACCGAGATGCAAGCTACCGCAAACAACCACACACATATAGGGGTTTATAGGCCATAATCACGCTATACATACACCACAAAACTCGTTTAAGGGTGACGTGTATCGAGTGCATTGATAATACATATCATATATGTAATTAGGATTTGTGGATTTAGGATTGGACATGCATAAAGTCGATATTATTCGCATCGTATGCAATAATTAAAGGCGACAAATCAAAATCGATCATATCGATATTCCTAAAATATAGAGCAGTTGACGTGGCTCTGATACCACTGTAGGGTTTTAGAGGAGACAGAGAAGGCAGAGGAAACAAAAATTTTCTCCCCAAACCCAGCACGAGGAAACGCGTCAACGTCTATATAATAGGTAAGGATGGTTTGTGGAATCATACCTTGTCCCAAGGCTTGCTTGGCGACAATACCTCGCGCTATGCACGGTCTTCAACTCCGGTCTTGGACGGCATCTATGCAGCTCCTGGTCGCACCGGGACTGACGACTGCTCCTCCTACCGGGACTGTCGGGATTGACAGTTGTCCTCCTGAGCGGCAGAAACCTCCCGCCTCTGAAGTAGTCCACACGGACCACCTGGAACTCCACACTCCTTGTCCCACAAGGAAGTGGAAGAAGTCACACCCTCCTGTTGATGTACTAGTCACCAACACACTCACCTGCCTCCAGTTGCAACTGCAGTTGTCCTTCCCTTGTTGCACCTCCCTTTGCGGGAAGCACTTGCTCGGGCTCTCTCACGGTTACCAAAACCAGAGAGAACGACAACTTTGCAGAGCAAATGGTTGCACTGAGTTGTACTTTGAGAAGCCCCCAATACCCCTATATATATAGGCGGGTCATGGGACAGGGTTCTCTGTTCCCGGCAATACGGGACTAAAAGTAGGAGTAGAAGGGTTCGAGATTTTCCACAAAACAACCAACTCGCAACCTGAACCGATCGGTTCACAAGTGAACCGGTCGGTTGGGGACCTGAACCGGTCGGTTGGGACCCATGAGCCGATCGGTTCACTTCTGAACCAGTCGGTTCGTGGTCCTGATCAGTTCCCGATTGACTTTCCTTCTTTTGTTTCTAATTGGTATCGAATACCAATCCTTGTTCCAATCAAATTGGGCAAGTGAAACACAAGAAAAGTTCTTACCGACCTGACTTTCCCAACTTGCTCGGTTGCACCAGTTGAACTGATCGGTACAACACTTGAACCGCTCATTTCACTCTATACATGAGCCGATCGGTTCAACACTTGAGCCGATCGGTTCAACAACCTTAGCCGACCGGTTCAACACTTGAGCCGATCGGTTGGGAATGCAGGTTGTGCAGAATCAGTCAATTGTGATTTCAATCAATCAGATACTCCAATCAATATGTCCAAAACCTTGTACAATATGATATTGAGCTATCAATTGATTGAGTGTTTAATTGAACTACTAAACTCCTTTAGTAATCAATCTAAACATTGCTTGTGGACAAAACTCCTCTTCTAGGTTAAATCCTTTGTGTGTGACCCTGCAGGTCCATTTCACGTTGGCAGTGAAAGTCCATAACACTTATGACTTCACAATCAAAGAGCGGTGCCTAGTCACACATCAGTGCTACCCAAGTGAAAGTAGAAAGTTGGATAACAACTTTCAATCCTACAATCCGTGAATGGTGTTACAGCAAATGTATAATTCCTTTGTCACTGATATCCCGAATGAACTCAAGGCATGGAATAGTCATCCTATCAACGTTCATTCACTTTCTTGATCTCAGAGTAGATTGAAGGATATATGTATGACATCAATATCACATACTGATTCACACATGCGTGTGCACGCCTATCTCAATCCTACTCATCAAGTGGCCATGGATATCAAACTCCCTCAGGAGGGACAAATCCCATATTTATCACTCACCCCTCAAAAGCCACATGTGTCAAAGCCACCCAATCATCACCTTTATAACAACCCATGTTTCAGGACTGTGTTTGATGATGTCAAAGTGTGCCCAACGACATGTGTTGAGTGCAGTGATTTCAGGTCTAAGAATCACACTCACCACCATCACTATGAGTACTGACTGTGACTACCATGTCATGGTTCCATGTGTCAAACTCACGGTGGGTTTGTCCGGTACACTTGTTCTCTAACAAGTACCTATGTGTTTGGTTTGATATCTCTATATCATGACTAATGAGATTCTGTCATCAACCAACACCACAATCTAGTCTTGTGTGTCATTGTTGTCTATCTACCTTCCACAATGACATCTGACTAGGGACATAACAAGAATGTACAAACTCTTAGCATCTGTATGATCTCATCGTTTAGGTCATGAACCTGAAGGCATACGTCATTGAGTATTGTCATTCTCTAGACATTCAATCTATTCTATCACTATCTCATATGACTGAACCAGAAAGAATTGGAAGCTTGCCTTTAATGTTTATCAAATCAATCTTAATGTATCCCACCAATCATCCCATGATTGGATCTCAGGGCATACACACCAACACATAGGTTTAGAGATCAATTTCTTCTTCAACACCTCAAAATCTTTCAAGCAAACGCTCATAAAAATTAAACTCAACATATTTCTCTAGCAATTCAGAAAGTGATTTGGCAACCTTAAAAAAATCATTTATAAACCGTTGATAGAAACCAGAGTGTCCTAGGAAACTCCTAACCCCTTTCACTGATGATAGTGATGGAATCTTAGATACCATCTCTATCTTAACTGGATCGACTTCCATTCTTGTATTGGACATTGTGTCCCAAAACTATCCCTTCATTCACACTCATGTGGCATTTTTTCCAGTTCAAAATGAGGTGATTTTCCTCACACCTATGTAAAATCTTATCAACACTGGAAAGGCAGTCCTCAAATGATTCTCCATACATTGAAAATTCATCCATGAAAACCTCAAGAAATCACTCTATGATGTCCAAAAAAATATCAAGCATACATCTATGAAACATAGTTGATCCATTACAAAGGACAAAAGGAAACAGACGGTAAGAAAAAGTTCCATAGGGGTGCATGAAGGTGGACTATCGTGATCATATGGTTCAATAGAAATTTGATTGTACCCAAAATAGCCATCTAGAAAACAAAAATGAGAACGTTCAGCAAGCCTCTTAAGAATTTGGTCAATAAAAGGGAGTGGGAAATGATCTTTTAGTGTGATGAAATTTTATGGGCGATAATCGATACACACACGCCAATCACTAGCCTATTTGAAATTAACTCGCTAAATTTTTGGTGATTGTTATCCCCCCTTCCTTAGGAACTACTTGGGTTGGGCTAACCCAGTTAGATCAGATATAACATAAATTATACCTGCTGATAGGAGATTCATCACCTCTTTCTTTACTACCTCATTCATGATGGGATTGATACACCATTTGGTTGTAATATCAGTTTAGGTGCTTCCTCGATTTTGATCTTGCACTGGAAAAAGCTAGGGGATATCCCCTTTATGTCTGCAATAGACCACCTGAATGTTATCTGGTGGTTCTTTAGCACAATAAGTAATTGCTCCTCCTTGTGCATGCTCAATGAATATGAAATGATGACGGGATGTTTCTTTTCTATCCCCAAAAAAATACTTCAAATGTGGATGAAGAAGCTTCACATCAAGATTGGGGGGAACTGGAACAACATGATCAACGATGGTGGATGTGGTCGCAAGTCTTCATAGTGCCTTGAGTACAAGTATGGCAATGCTTTAAGAAAAAGGGCGCATTCCTCAAGTGAATCATAACATGTGTAATCATCCATTAGATTCATTATGCATGAATCTTACAGTAGTTGTGGATATTCTTGTGTGAGAGAAGAAGATGTTGCCTCTACAATTGTCATTGGGTATACCTCCTCTTCATAATCATCAGGATATTGTATTGCACCTATCAAAGATACCTACTTAGTATGCTCCATGATGTCCACTGCCAGTGTGCTCCTATTCACTTTTGTCATGACATGAGCCATGTTTAGAAATAGCTTACCTAAGAACAAGGATACACCACTGCTTAACTATTGCATCATATGACAGCGTGCCTTCTCATCAGCCTTTTGTTGATAGACTGGAAGTTTTATTTCAATGCAGTCATTTTGGATGACTAGTGTTAGTCTTCCTCTTCCCATCTCCAGAATTATATTTATTGTATCTTGGAATTTCCTTCCTAAGAGTAGCTCATTGCCATAGTCCTCTTGCATTTCCATGACCAAAAATCTACCAGAAAGATGAATGTGTTAACCTTTACTAACATATCCTCACAGATGCCTATTGGTCTTACCACTTAATTGTCTACCAATTGTATGGTCATATTGCTCTTCCTGGATTCTTTCAGTCCGAATTTCTTGAATATTGTCAAGGGCATGAGATTTATGATTGCCCCGGAGTCACAAAGCTTCACCAAATTTTACTTTAACAATGTAACACAGTATATTAAAGTAGCCCAAATCTTGCCTCTTCTGTGGCAATTTCCTCTTGATTAGAGCACTAAACTCCTCCTTCAATACCACTACATTAGAATCAGATATTATCCTTTTATTGTTAATTATGTCATTTAAAAATTTTCCATATGATGGAATCTTCTCTATTTCATCTACAAGGGGTATGTTGACATGAAGTTTTCTGAACGTGACTAAAAATTTCTTGAAATTGCTAGTCAACCTCTTTGCCTTTAAACTATTAGGGAAGAGTTGGATTCACCATCTTACTTTGATGGGATGGAACATAAGACCCCTTCCTAACTTCAATTCACTCTTTAGATTACTCTATTGGTTTCTTCTCTTGTGTTGTGGTGTCTTCCTCATGAGGGTCACTATATGACACTGCTCCTATGTCACCTACATTGTCATCCTTCTCTAGATTTTTTTTTCTTTCAACAACACTTTTCCACTATGGAGTAACACTGCCTTCACCTACTGGTTTGTGGATAGGGAGTTTGTATTTCTTGGAAATCTTTGCTGACTTAGCTTCTTCAAAGATGTTGTTTCCACTATTAGCTGAGAAATATGGTTTTCTATTCTACGGATCTATGCCCCTTAATTATACAGATCCTGTTGTGTTTGGCCTAAAACTATCTCGTTATGACTGACCAAATTACCTAACATGTCCTCTATGTGGTCTATCTTGCTAGGACCCGTATATTACTGATATTGTTGTTGTGCACTTCCCTGTTGTGGCTTGGCCTATTGTTTTTCAGATGGGTCTTGTTGAAAATTGTTAGGATCATTCCATAAGAATTTAGCATCCTTCCTCCATGCATTTTTGTTTCTCTCCTTGTAATTTTTCTTTCACAAATACATGCACTCCTCTTCCTCACTTTCAAATGAGGTGTCATATTTCTGCTCAATTTTCTTCATTAGTTGAATCATCTGATCCTTCAGCTCATTTTTTGGGTTTTGTGGAGGCGATAGGCATAGTGAAAAAAAAATCTCCACAAAACATACTAAAGCTCTGATCGATAACAACATATTTGGAAAGAGGGTGTGCGGGATATACCTCGCATGGAGTAAGTTTGGTGACGTCCCTTCATGTGGTGATGTATGTCACTCCTCGCATGCATAGACGGTCCTCATTCATCCTCTAATGTAGGCAACTCAACGTATGCATCTCTACTTTGTCCACACAGATGGATTGGAACTCCATGTTGTGCTTCTTAAGATGGCAGGAGGAGTAGCCTTCTTCTTGATGATGTGCTAGTGTCAGTTACTCTCCACTCTCACTTGGGGATGATGACAGCTAAGGTTCACATACAAGAGTGTGTCTAAGATTATCCCAAAAGTCGGTCGTCATGTCCCTATAAATAGTAGAGGAAAGGAAGCAGAGTTTCCTAAAACCCTTAGGAAAGAAAAAGGGTTGTGGTTGCATTTAAAATGAGACACTCATGGACCATTAAAAGAATATTCAAAAATCAATTAATTGACCAACTAATCTTTGTCATCCGACTCTACTCAATCGCTCCATATCAACCAAACTTAAAAAAGGAATCTAATAATTGGTTTAAACACTTTAACCAATTAACTCAAATTATATTATAATATTATTCTAATAGCTTATATAAACATTTTAGTATTCAATTTGATTTAGAATATTTCCAATCACGTGCACAATTATACTCATATTCCAATCACATCCTATGTGTGTTACCCAGTAGGCTCCAAACTATGTTGGAAGTGATATTCATAATGATATTATGACTTCACAAGCAATGATTGGTATCTAGAAATACTCCATTGCTATCTAAGTAATTGGAGAAGTTGGAGAACAACTTAACCTACAATCTGTGATTGGTGTTACAACTACTGTATAGTTCCTTTGTCACTGATATCCGGACTGGACTCAAGGCATGGAATCATCATCCTCTTCAACATTCAATCCATGTTTCTTAAACTAGAGCAGACTGTCTGAGATATATGTAAGCTCAATATCACATATTGACTCGCACCAGCATGGCCATGCATTTCTTAGTCTCACTTATCAGGTGACCAGGATATCAAACTCATGTGGGGGGGATCCCATCTACGTCACTCATAATCATCCCCATGTGTCATAGCGCACCCAACCACCCCTTTATGGCAACCCTTATTCACGATCATAGTGGATGATGTCAAAGTACACCAAACAACATGTGATGAGTGTAATGATTTCAGGTTTACGAACCACAATTGCCACCATCACTATGATATATGAATCTGACTACTAATCATGGTTTTCATGTATCATTCTCAAGGTGGGTTTGTTTGACACGCTGGGGTCTCACAAGTATCTATGTGCTTGGTTTGATATCACATATCATGACTAATGAGATTATGTCATCAATCAACACACACTCTAGTCTTAAACATTATTGTTATCTATTATCATTTCATAATAACATCCAACAAGGGACATAAAAAGAGTTCACATACTCTTAACATCTATGTGATCTCATCGTTCAGATCTTCAAATTAAATACATACATCATTGAGTAATATTGTTCTTTAGATATTTATTATGTTTCATAATTATCTCATAATTGAATAAAACATAATAAGTTGAAAGATTGACTTTATTATTAATCAAATCATTTACAAGATATGCCATCACAATCATCATATGATTGGATCTTTGGTCATACATGCCAACATCATTAACCTCCTTGGATTCCATGGCACTTTTAATTGTATCTGGTACTGCTCTTTCTCCCCCCAAGACTGGTTTTTGGCCATGTTCTTCAAGATCCATGGCACCTAGTAGGCTTGTTGTTCAAGAAGAATCCTCCTCCTACATTGTCAAGTGTAGTCCTTTCACCTTAGGCCATTATTGAAGGTCTTTTCCTGGCCATAAAGATCAATTTTGTGATGAGGAACCTTCCTAAGCATGTTCTAAAACCTCTCCCATGCTTTAGAATAAGACTTCTCAACCTACTGCTTGAAGTTGTAAATTTTCCCCGCTAGCTCATGTGTCTTCTGAGGCAAAAAGTAACATTTGAAGAAGAGATTACTCATCAAATTCCAAGTATTTATGGATTCTTGAGGGAGGCTTAGAAACCATGCCTTGACCTTCTCTACCAATGACTAAGAAAATAACTTCAAGTATATCACTATTATCGGGACCCTATCAATCTTCATCATATCACAGCTTTCCACAGAGCTATTGATATCTGCCATCGGGTGATCCATGCTATGGCCATGGAACGCTTGAATTTGATCAATGCCACCAATCCATGATCTATTTAGTAACTTCAAACATTTACATCCTACCTTTTTATGGGTCCTAATTGTCTCGTGGCCGATGAAGATTAAATCTTCTCCCAGATAGTTTGCTCCTCGGGTTCAGCTCCAACTCGATCCTCTACATTTAGGTCTTCTACTCCTGCCATTGCTTTCTTTGCCTATGGTGCTATAGTGTGGAACAATATTTCTATAGAAATGTCATACTCCTTTGCCCTGTGACGAAGTTCTTCTAGACCTATGCCATGTGGAGTTGCCTCTCCATAATTAGTGGTTCTGGTCTAGACCATACACTAGTGAATGTCAATAATGGGAAAATGTGAGAACTGGATACTAGTGATTTTGATGGAAATTTGAATTTATAAAGATAAAATGATGAACAAAAAAATAAAAGTGTGGCCTAGAGTGTCCAGTCAAAGCACTCGTAGTGCTAGAGTTGTCGTTTCCCCAGCAACGGAAGGATGTGTTAACCACACGTATAAAATGCAAGTGTATGTATCGAGTAGTATAAGCCTGTGATGGCTGAATGTAAACTCAAGGAAACATTAATCTAGAGACTACTACTAGCTATGACTTGATCAGTTGGGCCTAGTGAAAGAATGATTGGTTGATTAATTAAGCTAATTGCAAGATATAAGAACTGTATTAAATGGGTTGTGATCACACTTTTGATGGATTCCTTAGGATTATGATTTAACCATGGTTCACATTGCAATTAGCATCATTCGTTAATATTTATTTCTCCTAACACTTGACCAAGTCACCTGTAGAAAGAATTACCCACTCTCGTAGTGTAATATCCTACCTAATCTAATATAAATCCCACTCTCACAGTGGTTTAACTATTAGCTAGGTGCTTCAAAAATCCTCTAGGCTTTATCATTCACATCTTTAGGTCCTCTCTTAAGGCACAATATAGACTATGTAAATCTATTACCTATCTAACCCTTAATCCCTCTCTTGAAGCAATTAATGGTTTGATAAATTACTTATGATGATCAAACATAGTCAATTCATGAGGAAATCGTAGATTAATGTTCAGAAATTAGGAAAAATTTATATATTAATTCGTAATTTCAATAGAATGCAAAACTGGGCTACGTCCTTGTCCTAAGGAACTAGGGTATTAGCTTCACATGATTTCTATCATTGCATACATTGATGGAAGAAGAGAAAATGAGGGTAACATTAGAGAACTAGTGAAAACCCTTGGAGAAGATGATCTGGATGACTCCCTCTAATGAACATTGTGATCTACTACATTTCATATGGAAATTTGCTCTACAAAGGTGCCTGAGTCATCTGAGATGTGGTTGTCTCCTTCTCTTTCTCCTCTCCTTCCTCTGTGCTCTCATGTAATGGAATAGAATGGTGATAATAGGTCTGGACGAACTCATCTTAGGTCATATGAGACTCTCGAGCCATCATTAAGTCTTTATTGTCGAATTGATTATGAGCTTTAATCTTGTTTGGACATGCAAAGTTGATACCACTGACAACAAGTTGGTGGCACCGAGTCATCTCTTGGATTCACGACTCCTTATATGTGTTGGTGCTAGCGACAAAAATTTTGATAGCACCGAGTTGATTTCTGACTTATATAACGAGTTCTTTATATACCGACCAAGGGGTTGGTAGCACTGAAAATCCTTGATTTAGGATTTTTCTCCAAAATTTAGTACCACCAACATGGTTGTGGGTAGCACTGAGCTGACTCAGAAGTGCTCAAATTTCCTAAAAAATAGAAATACAGAAGACAAGTCCAAATAAATATGATAAATCAATATAATCCTGTGAGAATAGATAATAGTTGATGCAATAATATGTCACGGGCTAATGATGATAAATGATGCATACATAATATCAAAATGAGCAAATTTTTGCATGAAATACATGGCAAAATAGCCTATGAAATGAGGATAAAATTTAGTGCACCACTTGCATATCACAAATACTCATTTTCAGTGATTGATTACCTTATCAAAACTTTAAAACCTAGGGCTCACTTTTTATACATCTAGTTTTGATTTCCATGTATTATTACTTTTAAATATGTATCCATAAAAGATGAGAAATGAAATAAACAAAATAAATCATTTGTATTAGTTCAAGAAAACCAAAACTCATGAATATATGTGTCTCCTATAGGGAAGAAGAATTAAATAATAGTAAATTATATGGTACATTAACATCACTTTTAATAGTAGTGTTATCTAACAACTAAGAGAGTGCATGGTCACATATGACTAAAAACCCATAGGAAATGTTAATATAAAGTAATATACATGTAAGTTAAATGACATGAAAGACACAAGATGTAGGGAATTTAATTTAGACACCAATTAATAATTCATTAACGGTATGGCTATCACTTTTTATAACACATACTTCTTTAATCTGAAGAAATCCTCACACATCGACTTTGCAGGCCAAGGAGAACACCCTTTTGTCTTGGGACTCCAAAGAGTAACCTTTTCATTTTATGATGGATAAAATCTCTCTCTCTAAAATGATTTATCTCCAAATAGTGACCATTGTAGTGACATAAGAAAAGAAGATATAATATAGGACATGATTTTTCTCATAATATTTCTTTCTATAAAGTTCAAGGCTTGCCTTATGGTAGATTACTAATCAAGATAAATAGCATGATGAATACTTAGAATTCTAAAATACTACATACAGAGTCTCTCATAACATTAATTGATCCAACTTTATTTCTTATTATTGTTTATTTCATTTGTCTCTAAGTGGAAGGATTGTCACATAGGTTCTATGAGTCACTAGTGGAAACCAATAGATTGAACCATCAAAGAAATGGCTCAATGACCTATTCAGGAAAGGTATAAGTGGCCAATGTATGGTTTTGATCTCCATTTGTACTGTCTTAAGAGTCAGCTTGGCCTCTTTGACACTCCAAATGTTAATTGACCTTGCAGATTCCAACTTTTATGTTTAGTGTCTAATTTAGGTCAAATCTTCTCATTAGCTATTTTTGGGCACCTAACAACTTGTTATGTGCCTCCAAGCGTTGTATTGATCGGATTGTAGACCTATAAAAAATTAAATTGACTCAATTCATGGGATTTGAGGGCCTTATCCTGCCAAAACAGGGGGGGAACCCCAACAGTATGGTATGCTCTATTTTTCATATCTGAATAAGGATCTGATTATGATTCTACACCTGTATGAATATGTGCCCTTGTTAGGGTTTGCATCATTTTGCATTTTGTATTCAAGACAGCCATTGGACGTACTCCAAGGTGTATTGTACCTCTTTTAAGAGTGATCCATGTGTATTCCTTTTCTCTGATTTAGTAAACATCTCATCTCCTCCCATGGAGTAGGTCATCCTGGATGAACAACATAAATCATGTGTTATTTGGCTACGTGATTGTTTGTCTCTTCAAGTCTACATTTTTCCATACATATTTGGTGCATTCTTCCATTTGATTTTTTAACAAATTAGTATTAGGTCATGGTGTTCAAGACTCAAACAATGACAAGTTCATTCAAGGTCGAGAAATTTGATCATTTGGTCAACTTTAGGTCATACAATATAATGATGTATGGATTTCTTTTATAGAAAGGTGTAGCTAAGGCTATGTCAAGGATTGAGAATATGTCTACGACAATGAAGGAAGAAGATAGAAAAGAGATGGATCAAATAGCTCCAACATCCATCCAGTTATCACTATTCTACTAAGTCCTTCGAGAAGTCACTAAGGAGAAAACTACAACATCTTAGTGGAAGAATCTCGAAGATCTCTACATGGACAAGTCCCTCCAGAAAAATCTATACCATAAGTAGTATATCTACCTATTGTGCATGGCATATGATAGTTTTGTTTGTGATTGTATTGATGAATTTAATTTTTTTGTTATGGATCTTGAAAACATAGTTATTTAATTTGAAGATGAAGATAAATCCCTTATTTAGTTGTGTTATTTATCCCCTTCATACAAGTAACTTTGAGAAACTATTCTATATGGAAAATCTTCAATCACAATGGAGGATGTTATATTCTCATTGTTGTTAAAGACAAAGTTTGATAAAGATCTAACTGCTTATTCTAGAAGGAGTCAGTCAGAGGCTCTCATGGTCTGGGGTCGCATAAAGGAAAAGGGAAAAAAAAGACACAAAGATCTTAGTCAAGACCCAAGAATGAGAAGGTTTTTAAATACTATAAGAAGATGTGACGCATTGTTGATGACTGTTACAAGTTATAGAACAAGAAGAAGAAAGGGTCAATGGTGAAAAACAAAAACAATATGTAAATGATAATGTAGAACAAGAAGATCTAGATTTTTTCTTATGACATCATCATCTTCATCCTCATCCACTAAGGTTTCTCACACCACATGTATCTACATAGAGATTGGGTTTCATCTTATGAACATTTTGATGGAGAAATAGTGAACATTCTAATCATACTACATGAAACACTACTGGAATTTGGTCAATCCGCATAAAGATGTTTGATGGATTTATTTGAACAATCTCTAACGTTTGTCATGTTCAAGGACTCAGAAAAATATCATCTCAATTGGCTTGCTTGAAGCCAACAATTTTCCATATAGGGTTCAAAATGGAATCATGTTCATAAACAAAGGAGATGTTGTTCTGATTATGGTATCATGTATTCTTGGAAACCTTCACAAGGTGATTGGTGAAACTATTACTAGTGTAGTTTTTGTCGTTTCTTCCTGAACTACTTCAAATTTGGATGCCACCAACTTGTGGCATATGAGAATGGGACACATGAGTCTGAATGGTCTCAAATTATTAATTTAGAGAGGACTTCTAGATGGTGTAACTACTGGAAAGTTAGATTTTTGTGACATTGTGTAATGGGAAGCATAAAAGGGTCAATTTTTATACTACAATGCATACTACAAAACATATCACTCATTATTTTGATTCAAACATCTGGGGTCCTTCTTAAGTTATGTCCAAGGAATGTGTTGACGATATGCTTAGTTTTGCTTGACTATTTCTCAAGGAGAGTTTGAGCTTGTTTGAAGCATTAGTTTGATGCATTTGATCATTTTAATATGTGGAAGATGGTAGATGTAAAGCAAATTGGAAAGTGCATCAAAAGGTTGAGTACAGTTAAGGGCATGGAATTTTGTTCTTCTCAATCCAATGAGTTTTGTAAATCTAAAGGTATTTCTAGACACCGCATAGTTACATATACACCTAAGAATAATGGTATCATAAAATGTATGTACATATATCTTCTAGAGTGAGCATGTGTAGGTCTTAGAAAAGAGTTTTGGGTTGAATCCATCTCTACTACTACCCATCATGTCAATTTTTATCCATCTACTTTACTTTGATCTTCCCAAGTGTAGGTCTGTTCATCCTAAAAATTACTAAAATCTACTTATTTTTGGTGGCCCTACATATGTCCAAACAAATGAAGGAAATCTAGAGCCTAGGGTGAATAAGCATATTTTTTTGCTTATGCTGATGGTGTGAAGGGATACATGTTTTGGTGCATTGAACCAACATCATAAAAGTTCTTGAATGAAAGAAATATCACATTTCATGAGTCTGCTATGTTTTATACAAAACAAGATGGTGTTACTCTTCTATTTAAGGACCATCTCAAATTTCCACAGAGCAAGTGAAGGTTAAAGTTAGTGCACACAGCCTGACGCCTCCTGTTATTACACATGAAATTTTAGATGATGGTGAAGACGAAACTCCTAAAGAACATACATATTGCATTGCTTCTGGAAGAAGAAGACATATCAGAGCACCTATAAGGCATTCATATTATGTTTTTGTGTATGCCTTATGTACTACATAAGAGACAAATAATTCTTGTGAACCATCTACCTATGCTTAATCTATGTTTGATTCTAATTCTTCTATGTGGGTCGCAGCTATAAAGGAAGAGATGGAGTCTATTCTAAGTAATAACACTTGGATGCTTGTTAATCCTCTTACTGGAAAGAAGATTGTTTGATGCAAATGGATATTAAAAAGTAAGGAAGATGGCCCTAGATATACTACGCAAAGGTTCAAAGTGTGGTTAGTTGCAAATGTCTACACTTAGGTGAAAGGCATAGATTACAATGATGTTTTTCACTTATTTCAAAATAGTTCCATAAGATTTCTATTGGGATTAGTATCTATATATGACTTGAAGCTGGAACAACTTGATGTAAATATTTCTTTCCTCTGTGGTGTATTAGAGGAGTAGATCTACAACAGCAACCTAATGGTTATGTTTTGGTTGCAAGAATGATCATGTGTGCTTATTGATGAATTCTCTTTATGGCTTGAAGCAATCTTCCAACAGTGATATTGTAGATTTGACTCTTTCATGGTCAAGCATGCATATTCTAGGAGAAGATATGACACTTGTGTCTACTTGAAGAAACTTCCTTATGAATCCCTTATATACCTCTTCCTCTACATTGAGGACATGTTGATTTCAGCAAAAGATATTTATGAAATCGTACCTACTTATTGGAGATTGTGAAATGAAGGATTTGGGAGAAGTAAAGAAAATTTTGGGGATGGACATTTTGTTAGAAATCATAAAGCTGGTATGTTATTTCTCAGCCAGGAGAAAAACTGAAGAAAGTTATACAACATTTTTCTATGTCTGATGCATCAGCTATATCCATTCCTCTAGGTGATCAATTCAATAAGCCATCATCCTCTAAGTCAACACAATATAAAGAGGATGAAAGTTATATCTCTTGTGTTCTCTATACCAATGTAGTTGGTAGCATCATGTATGCTATGATTTGCACTATTCAAATATTGCTCAAGAAGTTAGCACGGTGATCATATACATGTTTGATCTAGGAAAGCAACACGACAAAGAAATCAAGTGCATTCTTAGGTACCTAAAGGTTGCATCTTCTATATGCCTTTGATTTGGCAACCGCATAGAGACACTTGTTGGGTACGTTGATTTTGACTTTGCAAATGATCATGATAAAAGGCACTCTCTTACTAGCTATTTGTTTACTATTATCAGGTGTGTTATTGTGATGACCCAATTACAAATCAAGCCATCACCAGTAAAAATCATAGAATAACCATAAGCAACTGTAACGCTCAGGTCCACTGCCCAAGGCTCTAGTAGAGTTTTAGGAATGACGACTGGCCCCACAGACCACCACTAGCCTTAACTGTACACTTTGTCCTCACTCACGCACATTCCAGGATCAACTTCTCGATAGGTCACCCATCCCAATATTACTCCAAGATGAGCATGCTTAACTATGGAGTTCTTAGTGATGGGCTCCCAGAAAAGGAGGTGCACCTTGGTGATATGGGTAGTCCAATCATTCCTTTTAAGATCATGTTATCTGAGGCCTCAAATCCTGGGACATTACATTCTCCCCCACTTAGACTCTTGACGTCCTCGTCAAGGCTCAACTATAAGGCCGCATAATCTCTTCCCCATTTCAGTGCAGACCCACAATGGCCCATGGACACCCAGCTCCCGATCATAGAATACCAGTGCAAGGGTGGCTACGTCAACCATGGACAGTCCTTTCCTACATGCCTGGACCGCACGGCTCAAGACTGGCATGCCATGCCCATGTGGGCCCCACCTACTTGAGGGGAATTGGCTCTGATACCATTTGTAACGCTCGGGCCCACTACCCAAGGCTCTAGTAGAGTTTTAGGAATGACGACTGGCCCCACAGACCACCACTAGCCTTAACTGTGTGCTTTGTCCTCACTCACACACATGCCAGGATCAACTTTCCGACAGGTCACCCATCCCAGTACTACTCTAAGCTGGGCACGCTTAACTATGGAGTTCTTAGTGATGAGCGCCTAGAAAAGGAGGTGAACCTTGGTGATATGGGTAGTCCATCATTCCTTTTAAGATCATGTTATCTGAGGCCTCAAATCCTGGGATGTTACAGTAACAGAATTAACAAAAATCACTAAGAATTAAAACCATCTTTGCACATAGATCCTTTTTCAGTAAACTCTTACAAAAGGAACCAAAGCTTTATATACTTGTAATTCATATTGTACATACAGTGTACTGTCTCTTCTCGAGGGTAACAAGTACCAGTTGCTTTATTCTAATTTATACAATAGCAACATAAACTTCGAGATAAGCAAACCAAAATTTCAAGTCGTTCATAAAAACCACTAAGAACTATCTCCCAAGGACCTGAGAGTACAAAGACGACACATAGACTTCTAACTACAAGACCCTGACAGACAGTGTACTCAACTTGAGCTACTACTATTGTCCCTATTGATACAATCCTTCTTCTACAGTCTGGTTCCTAGTCCCTCGTCTGCGTCCAACTAAAAAATTGTGGATCCCACGGGGTGAGACTATTGTCCCAGTGAGAGATATAACTCTCTGCCAACAATATTATTATCATAGGAAATAATAAAGACTGAACAAAGGATATTTATGTGACTAGCAGAGATATTTATAGTGCAAAGCATAAATATTGATAACAGATCTTGAAGTCATCTATTTTCTTTAAAAGGAATATGAAGAACATGTATAACATCTATCTACTTAGATGTATAAAAGTAATAAAGCATCAACCAATGTTTTATGTATTTGATCCTTAAACAAATATGCTACACAGATGATTACATGTTTACATTCACACTTATGCCCAGAGGAGAAGAGATATACCACTCATACTCCAACTGACCACTAGTAGTCGAAATCAATACCATACAAAGTCAATGGCAAAGCCGGCTGTCAAGACCTCACCTTGTCTCGATCAGTATGAGACCACTTAGATTTACAATGACATCTTGTTTTTGATGTTATTAGCTATATTGGGGTATAGCGGCATCTTCGCTATAGAGTTACAGTCGTAGAGTGTACTCTCTTCGGGAGAAGACCACTAAGTTTTCCCGAATTATCAGGATGACTACTGAGTGATCTTGGTTTAGTTTCATCAGGAAGTCCACTGAGCAACCTGGTGTATTTGGGGAGTTCACTAAGCACCCTTATTTAATTTAGGGAGTCCACTGAGCATTCTTATATAATTATCACATATTTACAAATATGCATTCTGAGTAAAACTCGTTTCACCATTCAGCAAATGCTAACACTAAATGGATCTATGGTCTGGACAACTACATGATAATATTTGTCTTGCTTAATTAAATGCATTATTGTATCTTTTAGCATCAATCAAGTTACAAGAAAGAATTATATCAAATGCTACAAAGAAAAGCATAATTGCATTTATCAGGTACTTTCATATTCATTGAAACACATAGATCACTTAGAATATCCATCTCTTATCATCATCATTACTTGGATATTCAAACCCTTAATTCATCATTGATTACTGTCACCACTTAGAAGATGATTATTACCTCTAGGTCATCATACCAAGGTATTTATCCACACGGTTCACATAGTTCATTGAATCTGTATCATATAACATCATAGCTCTTACTTAGCCATGCTCATTGTCTTATGATGCCTACATGGTTAGTATATCATGCTATCAACAATTTCAAATACATGTCTTAACCATGAAATACTAAAGAACACATTCTTCCTAATGAATTAGGATTATAATCAACCGATTAGGGTTTCAAGATTTCATTAACAAGGATTAAGCCATAACTCATACTCCACTCATCTCAGGAGTATAATTATATGTTAATCACATAATTATCTTTCCAATCTTAGTTTCTCTCTCATCCCCACTAGGATGTAGATTACTTAATTCACCTCTTTAAGGTCTACTAGCTTATCATTATCAAATTGAATTAAACTTATTGTGTCTCAATATTGCATTAATCATATACATCACTTAGACAAGCCTAATGAATTAGAGCATGTCTACCATATCGGGTAGCATGGTGGATAATGTTATGCTATCGTGTTTGAAAATGCATATATCATCATAACAAGTATCCATATTAATCATGTGGTGAAACCACATCATCATATCGGATTTAGGGCATATCCCTTAACACCATATTGTGTAGTCATGTTGGGTTAGATATCATTTTAACTTTTATCATCTTAAGTCAACTTTATATCATGTATGGATTAGACCATTATCCTCATGTCGGGTATATAGGTATATTGGATTCTCATATTGTGTACAAGAGTACATCATATCGGGCATATCACTATGGCTTTACCATAAATCGTTCAACATAATATTATATTGGTTCTTTACCTTAGTTTATCATATCAGTTTTCATTTTTAATTTCCATATTGATTCTCCATCATATTAGTTTCCCTCTTGGAATATCATATCGGATTTCATTTTGGGTTTACCATATCGTGTCCCCACATTGGATTGCCATATTGTGTTCCCATATTGGATATCATATCGTTTTCCCATATTGGATATCATATCATGTTCCCATAATAGATAAAAACCTTGAACTCAAAACCTTTTTATACTCTTAAGGTTCAGTTCTTTCACTATAGTTACATGACAAGATGGATACTTAATTGCTCTTCAACCCATCTCAAGGTAATGGGGTATATCGGGTTTCAAAGGAAATAGGTTTTCAAAACATATCAGATTTCTTATTTCTTCACTCTAGGGCTTTGCCCATATCGTGAAAAGGTATTGATTTACCCTTGTATAAAATATGGATAGGTATCTTCCATATCGTCCATAGGACCTATCTTATATAATATATAAAGTATTACCTACCTTCATATCAGGTGAACCTCTATATCAGATTCCATATCAGATTTCAAGAGTCTTTAACCCATATCAGGTTGTTCCATGATGATGTCATCATCATCAATCTTAAGACCTTTGTCTTGCTATTCAAAGTCATGGATAACAGTCCTAACTACTTATTGGAACTCATAAATATATCAATTAATCAAAGGAAATATGAATTTGTAAATAATCAACAAGTTGAACAATATTGAAGAATAGATAATAATATTGATGGGTTCAAGTTATATAACCTGCCTCTAAAGAAACTTCTAAGCTTCAAGCTTCAACTCCTCTTGTCCCAAGGTTGAATATGAACCTCTTCAAGATCCAAGACTTGAGCTCCTAGCTTTTGCACGATATTTCCAATCCCAATGGGCGATATTACGTTACTTGGTTTCTATGACCTATTTGGCCGATATCCTTTATCCTTGGTCGATATCAATCTCTATCACTTAACTCTCCTCACTATGCATGATACAAGACGGTATGCACGATAAAAGAGAGAAGTTTGATAACAAGATATCGAAAATTCTACTAACAAGTGAAGGGTAGGGTATTTATACTTGAGGTTTATGGAAAAGAGTGTAAGAGGTGTCATTAGCTTAAGCTACTTCATGCCACCTAGCCATGCATGGTCGAAACATACATTTGCATGCATCCCGTCATTATCTTGTCATGCAAAAAGCAAAAACTCAAGGATAATGTAGAGTATAAGGGTCGGCTCTTGAGTTATCTTCTAGGGTAAGTCTGCTTCCACTCACTATATTATAATATTCATCTCAATCCTTTCCTAAAACAAGTTGCAAGCCGATCCATGTCTCTTCTTTGAAGTGTCTTTCCCATCATGGGCAAAGCTAAAACTCAACAAAACCGATAAGAGACTCCCTTATGGCTCTATGGCCGATAGGGACTTCCATTTTAAGTCCACCACTTGATATATAGCTCATATGTATAGCTTTCTACTTATATATTTTCTTGGTCTTTTCATTATTAAGAGTGCTAATACTTTAAGATAATTCAAACATATTGTCTCCTTCTTTCTCTCTCCTCTAGATAATACTAGGTAAGAGTAAAAACAATCTAGGGGTGGTAATTTACACATCAACCCTACATTTTGTATATAATGCAATTTGTACTATAATTGATGCACCAAGCACTTAGCATTTTTCAAACAAGTTCTCACATAGATTTAGGCTTTCCACAAGCCACCACTTAGCATCATTCTCTCTCTTAAGATGTTAAAACACTTAGAACACATTCAACATGTAACATTTACAATATATCCCCTCCTCTTGGGTAAATTGCACTTTTCACTTAGATTATCATATAATGCACACATGGTTTGCATATAAGCTCAAATTTGAAAATAAACTTCACAAAGGCCTTAATTACTTTTCAAAAGATAAGAACAAGTTTGTAAGTAACTTACTTAAGCAAAACTTCTAGGGTTAATCCATAACCTAGGTCAGGGGTGTTACAGTTATAAATTGGTAGGCTACACTATACAACTGATGTTGAGCGGATAGATTTGGCAAGGGCCATAAGAAAAACTACATTGTTTCAAGGATGGTCTTTAAAATTAGGTATTCTTCAAAAGACAATGACTATCTACTGTGACTATCAAATTGTAATTCATCTCAAAAAAAAGATTAGATATTTCATGATATAACAAAGCACATCAACGTCAAGTATCACTTCACTAGAGAGATGATAGAGTAGGGGAACATTATGGTGAAGAAGATTGTAAGTAAAGAAAGTCCTACTAGTATGATGACAAAGTTGTTGCCAGTTTCTAATTTCAAATATTATATGTACTTGATTAGTCTACACTACACAACCTACAGTGATGCCCTTAGGGGCTAGATGGAAGATAATCTATTATTATTTGTCAGATTTTCAGTCAAGGTGAAAATTGTTATGTACCTCAGTGAATTATGTTGATCTGATTGTAGATCTGATACAAAACTAAATGGAATTTTCTCAGACCGGATTAATGGTATTCGAGCAGGCCTTTGCCTACCAAATCCAAAGGGGTACGGGGGTTGAAGCCCCATGCGGTACGGTACGGTTTATTTTTCAATCTATATAAGTGTTTGACTACACCTCTACACCTAAATGTATATGCGCCCTTGTTAGGGTTTGCATAATCATGTATATTGTATTCAAGACGGTCGTCGGTCGTACTGTAGGATGTATTATGCTTCCTTCGAGAGTGTTCTGCATGAACCCCTTTTAAATAATATAGTAAGCATCTCATCTTCTCCTGTGGAGTAGGCCATCCTTACCAAATCACATAAACCTCGTGTTATTTGACTGTGCGATTGTTTGTCTCTTCTCGTCGTCCATATTTTTTGTATGTATTCTACATATTTTTCCGTTTGATTTCTTAACACAACTTTTCAAGATATTTAATAGTCTTGACAGATTCACACATGACAATAATGGTGGCGTATCACACCTACATTAAATGCAGCCTTTTTTTGTGGAATTTAGTAGGATCTTCAGTTTGAGAAATTTGTCCTGATGATCTAACCTTTTGGTTTGCTGTTGTTGAAGAAGTGTGACTGCCCCCATGTGCACCTATCTTAAAATTGAATTCGGTTTTTGTCCTTTTTCTTGTCAGCTTCACTTGTGTGTCCATGTCTGTTTAGCTAATTCACCACGGTCACATTTGCTTTAAACTTAGGATCTTAAAAAACTTAATTATAAGTTATGCACTTACTCCAGTGAGTTTTCTTATCACCATCATTCTAATCTAGGAAGCATACCCTTCAGTCTATATAACTATTGAACTTCCCTAGTAATGGATCCTGAAGCAGAAATAACAATCACTTTCTCTTAACGGTTTTTGAGTGCAGCATGGACAAATTATCATGTATAAACACTTAATATGACATTTTACAATGGAACAGTGACCCACAAGCAAGCCACCATAATTCTAGCACACATGGGTATGCCTGATTACCAGCTAGCAGAAGTACACCCTGAAAACATTGAGTATGACTAATAAACCACCGGCCACACTTACCAGTCGAAACAGGGTCGCATTGTGGTGTATCTGTGGAATCATGCTGAGTGAAAACGGCTAGAGACACTATGAGGATTTTCAGATGTAGCCATCTCACTAGATCCAACCATAGCGATGCCAATTGGAGCATTCAGATCAGAATCAGTCGCTCTCGTATCCGTTTATATGTCCCAATAATTGTGCGACTGTAGTCATGATCTACTCTATTGTAATGTTGACTATGTTGTACTTCACACACTTCTGTTGATTTCCCATCCTATGGATTGGCAAGGTATTCGATATATAGGTCTGTTAACTGTCGTGAGTGTCTCCACCCAGTGATAGCTACATGAATGTGTTCTCTTGTGCAGCAGCATTACATTCACTTAAGGTCCTGGGACAACTGTTGGATCTCTTCATTGCTTGCATCAACTGGCAACAGTGCTCCTGCTGTGTATTCATTCACTGGATGAAGTGAAATCATTTGTGCGGTAAGAGGGATCCACCCGTATCATGTCTGGTTTCTGGAGTATGTATTTGTCTGTAGGAATCAAAATCAAAGCAGATCGAAACACAGAAGGAGTGATCGATCGATCTATGCGAACACGGCCAAAAGGAAGCTCTAATAATGATAAACACAATTAATGACTGACTGTTCAACGACAGCTGTTGCAATGGATCATGCCTAAAAGCTTCTAGATGGAAGGACTGTACGTTGGAGCGGGCCATGTTTAATCGTATATCAGAACGATGTATGGTGTAGGTAATTACCTGCGAGCAGTAGCTAGAATCAAGCTCAGAATCATATTACACGACGCAACTTATAGTATATTACCATATACATCTACTTCAACTGACATTGAGATTTCCATTAACTGGTTATGTTGCGAAAGGGTGCAATAAATCTGACTTTTACCGCCTTTGTCTACTTCGAACGGGCTGATTGAAAAACGTCAGGTTCTTTCCTGACAATGTCTCATTGAAAAGGTCAACACCATCTGAAAGCAATGCTGCCACGTGAGTTACTGAATGTGATCATAGCCACGTGCCTCATCAATATACATATAAATGCTCAATATAATGGCTGCGTAGGGTACTCGGCCTATAGCTAGGGCCCCAACAATTACAAAAGTCTGTAGCTTATTTAAAGAGCAGGAGGTAGTAGCCAAAGAAAAACAATAGTTGAATAGAACATTCAAAACCTAGATTGGTGCTGAGTACGTAAATACAGCCCTGGCTCTGCTGTTGGCGTCCTCCGCATAGTAAGCCGGCCGGCCCACTCAGCAAGTCTGCCAGGTAACGTGAGAAGCCTAGCTAAAGGAATAAGGCACGGCGGCAGACGTGGGCATTTATTCTATTAGCTTGAAAATAGTGGTCTACGCTCGGATGTTCTAGGAATAGTCTTTATCAGTATCTTCTCCTCTCATCATTCCCAAACTGGCTTGGCCTGTTGGCACTGACACCCGCAGTCTGGAGCATCGGCGTGATCCTGATCATGCTCATGGGGTGTTTAGCTGTGGGAATAGCTTCTATGTCTAGGATTTTAGTGAAGATGATCTCTAAGCCATTGGGCAGGACACATTTCTCGTAGATATATGGCTGCTACAGCCATATATATAGAATGGGTTACCCTCAATTTAGTGCAGCTAGTACATTGGAGAGAGAGGTAGTTTTGTGTCTAATGCAAATGGGGAAGAAGTTTAATCTCACATTGCTCATTCCTAGAATTTTTGTGGTTTGTATACCTAGAATCACATGTGACATTAGTGTCCAAAGGTCTTAGGAGAGGGTATGCTCACTTCTTTGGTGGGTATGGTGACCACAACACACACGCGCGCGCGCGTCATATCACGCCTGACAGGGTCGGGCATGGGCTCGGGCTCGTGGAGGCTTGTTTCTTTTGGAACCAGATTTATTAATCCTAACTAGAAAGTGTCTCTTCGCAAAGCCAGAGTTTCCTATTGTCGTCGCTTGTGTGTTGCTACGTAGAGATCTTCTCATGTGCGTGGTGAGCTCGTCCATCCTCTCCCTTCCGAGACGTGATCTGTCAAGTTGTGGTACCGACAGTCGTTGGGTTGTACTGATAGTGTAAGTCATTCGTCTACATCATTTTCCGTCAAAACGAGCGAGACGGTCTCTTCTCCAGGTTCGTGACTGGGTCGACTAGGTAAAAGGCATCTATCCAAAAGGGTTACAAGGCGTTGATTTCTTTAAGTATATCACATTCATTTTACAAAGAATGAATTGTTGTGTTCCTAACCTTTGTTTTTTGTTCTTCGATATTGGTTTATTCTACGCTTTCTTATCTGGAACGGGCTGAACTATTAACCTAATTGTACATGTCGATGTTGCATGTAACGACGAAACATTAAAAATTAACAATGGTCTTAAAGAAATCATTATCTTTCGTTAGTTGACTATGGTTGCTCAAGGTTCTGGCATGAAATTTGAAACGTCTAGAATGCCTGAAAAGTTTACTAGAACTAATTTTGCTCGTTGGCAAAATAGGATGCAAATCTGGCTTAACATGGTAGGTTATGATTAGTATTTAGAAGAAGATGAATCCAAAACTGATGAAAGTGTCTCCAATAATGCTAATTTAATTGTAACCTGGAAGAAGAGTGATAAGACGTGTCGAGGGTTGATTCTGTTTGCATTAAACAACAAACGGTATGACTCATACTCAAAGCCACTTGTTATTACATCTAAGGTTATGTAAGGGCGTTAGAAAAGAAATACAATGCTAAGAATCAGGGAACTGAAAAATAATGTGTCTCGAAATTTTTAAAGGTTCATATGTCTGAGGGTAAATCTATTTCTGATCAAACGCACGATTTTCAACTCTTGGTACAAGAGCTCGCTAATGTGGTCATTATACTTCCTAAAAAGTTAGTTACAATGTCAATCATTGAGAAATTCCCAAAATCTTGGGAGTCATTTGGCATGACTCTTAAGCATCGCAAAGGATACATATTAATGAATGATCTCACAATGGACATCAATATTCAGAAAGAGCATCTAAAACAGAAGACTATCAAGATTCCCACTGATGTTAATCTGAGTGTCAATTTAACTACTCTTAAGAATAAAGATAAGAAATCTAAGAATTCACTTAAACCTAAGGCCCAGATCTAGAAGAAGTTGAAGAACAAATCTTGCTGGACTTGTGGGCAGGTTGGCCACTAGAATAAGGATTGTCCTTCAAAGAAGGCAAAGAAAGTTGCTACATCAGAAACTAAGGAGGTTGTGGTCAACATGATGAATGCATCCTTGAACCTCAATGATGGGTATGTACCTATAAAACCTAAAGTTCTTTTATTTGCAAACCACTATATTAGATAATAGACACTGGGGTTAATGTGTATGTGTGTATTGACAAGTCCATGTTTGTGTCTTACTAGGCCTTTAAAGGTCGATCTATGACTTTGGGTGATTCCAGTGTTGTAAAAGTCAAAGGCAAAGGACGGGTAGACTTGAAGTTTCCTTAGGAAAAGGTTCTGACGCTTCATAGAGTCAGATATGTTTCATCAATATGACGCAACATTCTTAGTAGCGCAACTTTAGTTAGAGATAGTTTTAGAATAGACTGCAAGTGTAAAAAGGCTATTATTACTCGCCTTCCCGATTCTTTATTTTTTGGCAAGGGGTATCTATGTGATATGGAGAATTTGTTTAAGATTCTTGTTGAACCTGTTTCGAATTCCATTTCAAATTTGAATGATAATGGCTCTGTATGCATGAATCTAATATCATTTATGTATGGCATTCACATTTGGAACATGTTAATGTTGTCTCAATGAAACATATGATGAATCTGAATTTAATCCCTAAATCTAAATATTAGCAATAATAAATGTGAAATCTGTGTGCAAGCTAAGTTACCTAGGAAACTTTTTCATTCTGTGAATAGGAATTCAGCAATATTGAATTTAGTGCATATGGAAATCTGTAAATTTAATGGGTTTGCTACAAGAGATTAAAAGTGTTATTTTATAAATTTTATTGATGATGCTAGTAGATATTGTTATGTCTTTTTACTTAGAAGTAAAGATGAGGCACTGGATAAATTTAAAATTTATAAGAAAGAAGTTGAAACTCAAACCAACAAATTACATAAGCGATTAAGGTTTGATAGGGAAGGAGAATATACCTCGAATTTGTTTTTGGAATTTTTCCACTTGTATAGTATAATTCATGAGGTTATCTCTTTGTATTCACCACAGTCTAATGGGATATATGAACAGAAAAATTGAACCCTTATAGATATGGTTAATTCTTTACTCCAAACGTCAGGTCTACCCAACTTCATGTGAGGGGAAGCTTTGAATATAGGTTGCCATATTATGAATAGAGTTTCCCATAAACATGTAGAAAGTAGTTTGTTTGAGTTATAGAGAGGAAGAAAACTGAGTCTCAAATATCATCGAGTGTGGGGTGCTTTGCTAAGGTACTTGTCCCTGAACACAAAAGGAAGAAATTGGGACCAAAAAAGGATGATGTCATTTTCTTGGGGTATGCAGAGACAAGTTATGTCTATAGACTCTTGATTGTAAAATATGATATCTCAGGCATTGATGTCAACACAATTGTAGAATTACATGATGCTACATTCTTTGAGGATGAGAATCCAATGAAATTTGGTATGCCAAATGAAGTATCTCATGAGGATTAATTCACCACATGTTCCATTCCCGAGCATGTGGAAAGGATGACAAATGTGGGGGTTGACTCAGAACAAGCTATTTCTGAATCTAATGATTCTGAAGAACTGGTTGAACCAAGGAGAAGTAAACGGCCTAGGACATCCAAGGACTTTGGAAGTGACTCTCGCACTTATAATGTTGAGGATGATCTTGTAACTTTCAAACAAGCTATGGAATCTCCATAAGCTAAGTTTTGGAAAGAAGTTGTTAATAATGAAATCCAACCAATTCTCTGGAATGGAACTTGGGAATTGGTGGATTTGCCTCCTGGTTGTTCTTTATTTGGATGCAAATGGATCTTTAGGAAGACACTAAATATAGATGGGACAATCAATAAGTATAAGCCTAGATTAGTTGCTAAGGGTTACACACAGAGGGAAGAAATAGATTATTTTGATACATATTCCCCTATTTCTCATATGACCACAATCTGAGTGCTTATAACATTAGCTTCTATTTATAATCTTTGTATCCATCAGATGGATGTGAAGATCACGTTCTTATATGGTGATCTTATGGAAGAGATATGTGACGTCCCCAGATTTTCTAAAACTTAATCTAATGTGTGATGTCCAAATTGAAACCCTCACCTCAGTGAGAATCCCAATTTAAACATCCCACACAATGCTAAGAAGAAGTAAATCGAGGGAGTTAGAAGGAACATACATCAGTAGCACATGCACATGAACAATAATAAAACCATACACACATGTTCACCATTCAATATATAATTACAACATGAATTGTTACATCATTTGATATTACATATTGAACAGTAAACTTATACATATACATGCACTACCACTAAATAGCAGGATCTTAATACAACAGGTCTACATGTACATCAGCTCACCACACGACTCTCAACTATCTTGGATCTTCAAGAGCATAACCACAACCTAAACAAAAGATTACATGTGGTACACGCCAGCACAATATTCAAGAATATTGTACTGAGTACGCCTACGTGTCTTTTATATACCTCTCATCATATCTTGGCAATAAGATAAAACTAATACTTGGCAGTTATAAAGAAATATAAGAAAATCATATACTTGTACAAAGATGTTCATTAACAAAATAGAACACATATTTTAAGCACATTTCCATCATACATCTCGTGCGTCTGCCACCAAGTGGCTTTGACGTCTTTAGGCCTTATGATCTACCACCAAGTGGTTTGTGATCATTATACAAACATCATATGATCTACCACCAAGTGGTTTGTGATCATTATGCATGCGCTCTACCACCAAGTGGTTTATGAGCTATCTTATGATGGAACATCTATATTATGTTTGCAGGTGTTCATAGCCATAAGTATGGAAATTCAAGCAACATATCATACAAGACAATCATTTCAATCGATACCATATGCCAAATCTTTACTCCCATATAACACAAGCATAATGTATAATAAGCCAAGCAAGAGGTAATGGCGTACCTTGATCAAGAGATAAACTTAATCATCATATCCTCATATTCCTGATGTCAACTATATCTTGGTCAAACCCCTAGTTAAGACAAGATCACAAACGATCATCAGGTTCTCATCATCTTACATCTGAGCTTAACCCTAGTTAATCCATTTTAGGGTTTCACTTAGTTCATTAGGATATGTGCATTATTATTTGTATTCTAGGATCTTAAGACAACATGTCCACCTGTACATCAGCTCGCCACACAACTCTCAACTATCATGTTTCTTCAAGAGCATAATCACAACCTAAACAAAAGATTACATGTGGTACACGTCAGTACAATATTCAAGAATATTGTACTGAGTACGCCTACGTGTCTTTTATATACCTCTCATCATATCTTGGCAATAAGATAAAACTAATACTTGGCAGTTATAAAGAAATATAAGAAAATCATATACTTGCACAAAGATGTTCATTAACAAAAGAGAACACATATTTTAAGCACATTTCCATCATACATCTCGTGCGTCTGCCACCAAGTGTCTTTGACGTCTTTAGGCCTTATGATCTACCACTAAGTGGTTTGTGATCATTATACAAACATCATATGATCTACCACCAAGTGGTTTGTGATCATTATGCATGCGCTCTACCACCAAGTGGTTTATGAGCTATCTTATGATGGAACATCTATATTATGTTTGCAGGTGTTTAAAGCCATAAGTATGGAAATTCAAGCAACGTATCATATAAGACAATCAATTCAATCGATACCATATGCCAAGTCTTTACTCCCATATAACACAAGTATAATGTATAATAAGCCAAGAAAGAGGTAATGGCGTACCTTGATCAAGAGATAAACTTAATCATCATATCCTCATATTCCTGATGTCAACTATATCTTGGTCAAACCCCTGGTTAAGACAAGATCACATACGATCATCAGGTTCTCGTCATCTTACATCTCATCTCAAGATTAGATTACATCCTTACATATATTCTATCATGGTTTTTCTAAACAAACTAATGTGAGTGGCTTATCAAACATATATCAAAACTTTATCTAATCCAATGGAGGTTCTCCTGACCCATATCATGAGGGTAGTGCCATGCTTAGTCTCTCTGAGCTCACTCAACTCTATGAGTATCTCATACGCATATACTTTATCTTTCCTCTCTTAGTCTAGGGTTCTCGGATTACCTCATTGATACTAGTTGATAGCCTTACAAGCTCTAGCCATATAAGCACAAACTAAAACATGATATAGCATACTCTTCATAGGTCTTTACTCATGAGACATGCTTACCCAAAACTCTCTTATATACACCACTAGATTCCGATGTGGGAAACCACCAACCCGAGCATGAGGCTTCATAGAAACTAACATAGCTACCTCCTCCAGGGTCTTGGGCTCTCTCCCTCACCCAGATGGAAGGCACTCATATTGATGTTCACATATGCACATATATAAAGAGCCTCTCTCTGTCTCTAGGGTTTGGTCCTCCCAAGGACATCCAGGGTTCAACAAGACTATAGGAATCATGCATTACGCAACACAACTCATTCACTCAAGAGTAGTCTAGTTTAGGACATATCATATCACATATCTCAGAATTCTCATATCTTGGAGTTTAGGTTCTCTAACCTTCTTCCAATGGGTCTCACTCTCTCTGGAGTTAACCCTGAAACTGGTCCTAACACAAGAGGTCCTCCTTCGTAAAATAGATTGAGGCATGTTTTAACTCACAACCTAGTCTTAACTTAAGATATCTTATCTCATAAAAGCCTAGTTACTTGCATCATCAAGACTTATCTCAAAACCTCAAACCTAACTCATGTCCTCAAAGACAAACATAAATCAGCATAACCATCTTATATCATCTATGTAAGACTTACATCATATCATCAAATCTTATATAATCTATTCCATCTATCATATATATCAAAAAGGCTCTAGACATCTAATCTAGAACTACTCTCTCTTCTAGACTGATGTCATTCACTTTCACTTAGGTTACACGACCACCTCCTACTCATACATGAGTGGGGACACATTTTTGTAATACATATAGATAATAAAATATTATATAGTTTTTCTCTGATAAAACAAGCGTCAGAGAAAACTATCAAGGTTCGATTCGATTGGAATCAAAAACCAAATCCTAAAAATGAGTGGCCCACACATAGTAGAGAGTACAGTGTCATGAAAACTAGTGAAAGGGGTGAGAACATGGTGTAGAATGGTGTAGCTACCCGAAACATAGATGCATCATATGCCAAAGGTTTCTCTTCCCTTAATGTACGTCATTTCCAAAAGTGCAACGTCCCATACCGCTGCACTATAGGGAAAGAATGACATCTAAGGACTTGCTATACAAAAAGCACCAGTCTAAACCTAGTTCTCATACATATAGGTGCTAACCTAGAGGATAGGTCAGATCTAGTCTCTAAAAGATGACAAATCTAACCCTAAAGATTATTAAGTGCAAGGTTCTTTAGTTTTGTGTTGCATAATGAGCAAATGTCAGGCTTTTCTATTGTTCATGCTTTGATACCACCTGTGATGTCCCCGGATTTTCTATAACTTAATCTGATGTGTGATGTCTAAATTGAAACCCTCACTCGGTGAGAATCCCAATTTAAACATCACACATTAGGCTAAGAAAGAGAAAATCAAGGGAGTCAGAAGGAAACACAGTAGCACATGCATGTGAACAATAATAAAACCATACAACACATGTTCACCATTCAACATATAATAACAACATGAATTGTTATAACATTTGATATTACATATTGAATAACAAACTTTTACATATACATCGCACCAAAAAAAAACTTTTACATATACATGTACTACCACTAAACTACAGGATCTTAAGACAACAAGTCCACCTATACATCAGCTTGCCACACAACTCTCAACTATAATGTTTCTTCAAGAGCATAACCACAACCTAAACAAAAGATTACATGTGGTACACGTCAGCACAATATTCAAAGAATATTGTACTGAGTACGCCTACATGTCTTTTATATACCTCTCATCATATCTTGGCAATAACATAAAACTAATACTTGGCAGTTATAAAGAAATATAAGAAAATCATATACTTGCACAAAGATGTTCATTAACAAAAGAGAACACATATTTTAAGCAAATTTCCATCATATTGAGATGTGATATATAGACATGATGTGATGGAAATCTAGAAATGGTTTAATACATATCAATGCATAAATGGTTAACCATGTACATAAATAATGATGATTAATGTGAATTTGTTGGTGAATATAGTGATGAAGTCACTAGTAAAGTTTGTGACCTAATGTGAATGTTGAATAAGATCATATGAATGAAATAAGTTACACGAGGTGTTAATCTTAGTGCTTAATTAAGATGAAGAATATGTCTAACATTTAGCTCAATAAAATGTTGATGACATCTTGATATAATGGGCTAAGTTTGATTAACTCCTTTAGAACATGGTAATATGATGTTGGACCCTAATTCATAGGCAAAGATAAGGATGAAACCCTAACAATGAGATATGTTATGACCTAACCAGAGTTTCTAAACCTTGAGTTTAACCTTGAATGGAGTGTTTGTGCACCAAGATGGTTGTAAAACCCCCCTAATAGTGCTTTGGATACATGGTTCTAGGTAACTTTTGCGGATATGTTACACATAGAATAGTGCCTACATGTGGATGAAGACATGCTAGTTTTCCTTGGAGTATGAGTATGGTTGACTTTCGAGGATGAAAGTTCTTTTAAGATGTATATGATGACAAAGTGGTTTTTCTGGCTTAATTCTGAGGACGGAATTTCTTTTAAGGTGTGTAGGATGTGATGGAATGGACTTTTGGAGTCCTTAATCATCCAATGACATAAGTGAAATCATAAGGTTGAATAATATTAAGAGTTCCAAGCTTTTGACAAAGTAGGTGTGTTGATGTGAGGTTGATATCATGATTAAGATCTCTCTTTTTATGCCTTCTTGAGGAATTTAATTGAATGGTCTAACAATTGAGTTTTGGCACCAAATTTGTGTACAAGGTACCTTTTGTAGTGAGGAAGCTATGGTTAAATTTTGGTGACAATTGGATGTTCTTAGAGGAAGTTATTTAGGTTTGAATATCATGAAATAATGTGCATATTGATGTATTTTGGACCTATGTTGGTGATCTTTACCTATGTCAAGTGCCTGGTTTAGTTTTAGATGCATGGCCCTTTTCTGGCTGTCGGATTGCTGATCTTAGGGTCACAGGCACTCCAAAGGAGAGGCCACAGATCGGCTTAAGTGTGGGTCGACTCTTGACCCTTGGATGTCATCTGACGGTGTACACACCTTCCCCTACCTCCGACTAACCCGGAGGTCATGGAGCGGTCAGTGGTGTCGAGTCCCAAGCATCCCCACGTCTTTGTCATGGCGTGATGGGAGGAACCAAGTGGTCGATTGTTCTCAACTCGAGTAGAGGAGTGAGGAGACTCCTTAGATAGGTCGAGAAACTGCTCTAGTAGGGAGAACAGGAGCTCGACTTCTAGGTCCTCTCCACCGCAACCTATAGGTTGTGGCCAAAGGCAGAGTGTGGAGCTAGAGCACTGACTAGAGGGAGATAAGAGAAGGGAAGGGAAGATCGAGGCCTAAGGTGATGAATGCAGGCAATTTCGTGCCCAGTGATGGTCGTTTCCATGGTCGAGCAACCTAAGTTGTCCAGAGCTTGAAGATGAAGCTCGGAGGCCTGTGCATCATTCTTCTCCCCGGCGATGAGGGATGTGTATGAGTTACTGGAAGCCTTGTAGCTCTTTCAGAAGTTCTAGTCTAGATTTTCATGGAGCCGGGGCATTTTTCCCTTTTCTAGTCCGCCATAGCAGTAGCCTGCGGCAGCAAGCCTCTTGAATGCATGAGAAGGCACCCCTCAACGGCGACCCGAGTAGTCGAGGATGACTGGACAGGGATTGTGACGCTTATAGAAGTGGAAGGTCGTTTCAAGGTGGAGGACACCGTGACCGATCGCTCACGAGAGGAGAGCCCAGGTGGCGGCGGCTGCCTTGTGGAAGAACAGAGTCTGTTGGGGACTTAGACGCAGGTCAGAACACGAAGAGAAAGTGGGGAATTGTGGATCGGGTCTAGTCAAACGAACCAGCCAAACCAAATCAAACTCGAGAGCTAGCTGATGAATCGGATCTAATAAACGTGGCTCAGTGTGAGTTCAGGAGCCTTGACCCGTGACCCTGAATGCCACGTGGCACATCATGGTTGACCGAAAAAGGTAAATCGCCCATTATTTCCAGTTAATGCCTAGATCTTAGAAAATTCATAGAAATTAGTACGTTTATGAGAAAAATACAAACAAGGTACCATTATTCTCAAAAAAATGAGTAGAACACAGTAGAATGATAATATCAGGCTTTTGATGCATTAATAACAATGATATCATATAAGATGTGTAATGCTTGTTTAATGGATAATAAATATCAAACGAAGTTCTAAAATTATGATAACATGTCAGTAAGTCTATAATCATTTTTATAATGCATATGATGTCATATATGGTCATGTTGATGCATGAAAGCATATAGTTTGATTAATATGGCTAATTAGGGCTAATAACACTAAAGATAACACAATTAATGCATACATGCTCAATAAATGATGGAACTTACATAACACTCTTATATCAGTAACTGGAAGCTAATCTGGAACTTTGATATCAGTTAGATGCATATAATTCATGTTACATGAGGATGACCCTTAATACATAGGATGTAACCCTAATATGGTTAATGAATGTGACATAATGTTAAGTACGTTCACATAATAATGTGACACATGAGTATATCTAGTTGATGAACTATAATCTGGAATATGACATCAGTAAGATAATTCTAAGACTAGAATACAAGTAATAATGCACATATCCTAATGAACTAAGTGAAACCCTAAAATGGATTAACTAGGGTTAAGCTCAGATGTAAGATGATGAGAACCTGATGATCGTTTGTGATCTTGTCTTAACTAGGGGTTTGACCAAGATATAGTTGACATCAGGAATATGAGGATATGATGATTAAGTTTATCTCTTGATCAAGGTACGCCATTACCTCTTGCTTGGCTTATTATACATTATGCTTGTGTTATATGGGAGTAAAGATTTGGCATATGGTATCGATTGAAATGATTGTCTTGTATGATATGTTGCTTGAATTTCCATACTTATGGCTATGAACACCTGCAAACATAATATAGATGTTCCATCATAAGATAGCTCATAAACCACTTGGTGGTAGAGCGCATGCATAATGATCACAAACCACTTGGTGGTAGATCATATGATGTTTGTATAATGATCACAAACCACTTGGTGGTAGATCATAAGGCCTAAAGACGTCAAAGCCACTTGGTGGCAGACGCACGAGATGTATGATGGAAATGTGCTTAAAATGTGTGTTCTCTTTTGTTAATGAACATCTTTGTGCAAGTATATGATTTTCTTATATTTCTTTATAACTGCCAAGTATTAGTTTTATCTTATTGCCAAGATATGATGAGAGGTATATAAAAGACACGTAGGCGTACTCAGTACAATATTCTTGAATATTGTACTGACGTGTACCACATGTAATCTTTTGTTTAGGTTGTGATTATGCTCTTGAAGAAACATGATAGTTGAGAGTTGTGTGGCGAGCTGATGTACAGGTGGACATGTTGTCTTAAGATCCTATAGTTTAGTGGCAGTACATGTATATGTAAAAGTTTGTTGTTCAATATGTAATATCAAATGTTGTAACAATTCATGTTGTTATTATATGTTGAATGGTGAACATGTGTTGTATGGTTTTATTATTGTTCACGTGCATGTGCTACTGTGTTTCCTTCTCACTCCCTTGATTTTCTCTTTCTTAGCCTAATGTGTGATGTTTAAATTGGGATTCTCGCTGAGGTGAGGGTTTCAATTTAGGCATCACACATCATATTAAGTTTTAGAAAATCCGGGGACGTCACAAGATATATATGGAACAACCTGAGGTATTTGTGGGTCATGGGAATGAGTCCAAAGTATGTAAAGTTGTTAAATCATTATATGTCTTGAAACAAGCCCCTAAACAATTGCATGAGAAGTTTGATTCTGTGATATCATTGTTTATATTTGTTTCTAATGAATTTTGATAATTGTCTCTACTGCAAAATCATCAATGATGGATTCATTTTGTTATGCTTATATTTCGATGATATCCTTCTTTTTGGTTCCAATATGAAAGTAGTAAATGAGACTAAGAGATTCTTGTATGGCAAGTTTGAGATGAGTTATATGGGTGTCACTGATGTGATTTTAGGGCTTAAAATTATAAGGTCTACTAATGGTATAACTCTCTCTCTCTCTCATTCTCACTATGTTGAGAAGATATTGGAGAGGTTTGAGTACACATCACGTAAACATGTTAAAACTCCATATGATTCATCCAAGGCCTTGTTCAAAAATGAGACTAGGGTTCCATTATCTCAATTACGATACTCTTAGATTATTGGAAATTTTATGTATCTTATGAACTGTACACATCCAGACATTGTGTTTGCCGTGAGCAAGTTAAGTAGATACACCAGTTGTCCTGAAAAGACCCATTGGGAAGATCTTGATAGAGTTTTGAGGTATATCAAGGGAACTTGTTCCCTTAGACTGAATTATGGCAAATATCCTTCTGTAGTCGACGGATATAGTGATGCAAGCTAGACTACTATAAACTCTGGGAGTAATGGTGTCTCAGAATATGTATTCATGTTGGGAGGAGGAGTTGTTTCTTGGAGTTTTAAGAAACAGACCATATTGACTTGGTCTACTTTTGAGGCAGAGTTGTGTGCTATAGATGAAACTGGATTCAAAGTTGAATGGCTACAAGGACTTATGTCTAGTTTACCTATGGTAAAGAAGCCACTTCTTACAATTTCAGTTCACTGTGATAGCATTACAACTATTGCTAAGCTAAAGAGTCACAAGTACAATCAAAAATAGTGTAGACACATCCAAGTCAAACTCAAGTATGTAAGAGAGTTAGTGTCTAATGGGTTTGTGGTTGTGGACTATGTAAGTACTGAAGAAAATACAGTTGATCCTTTCACTAAAGGTCTTACACTAGCCGTAGTGGAAAAATCTAGGTTGGGGATGGGACTGAAGCTCCTCATTATTCGTACGCAATAGCAACCGAACCCAACAGAGTGGAGATCCCATAAATTGGATTCAATGTGGTAATAACAAGCTATCGGGTGAATTGGATGACACTATGTAATTACTTTGATGCTTCATGCATCATCTGTGTGGCTATCCCCTAGGAAACCTGTTAGTGTCATGACTGCATGTTAGTAAGATATTATTCTTTGAATGGTGTCAAGTCTTCAGACAGGATGTTAGCAGTACATCCTTGGAGACTCCAACTAAATGATTAATGTTGTGTAGGCTGTAATAGGAGAATTGGGTTTTTCTCTGATATCAATCGTCACATAAAATTTTGTATGCATGACCTTAATGCATTGTTTTCTTTTCTACCATGTCTTTATTGTGTTGTTACCAACCTATACTATTGCACCCAAGGTTCAAGTTCAAGAATTTTGTTCACCTAATTCCTATGGGGGTCACAGTTGGATAACTCAGGTAGATTCAAATCGAAAGGTATCTACTGAAAGCATAGTATGGAGGATGGAATGGTAGAGCACACTACATATTGGACTTTGTGAGGGATTGTTATATATATGGCTTCTATAGTCATGTATATAGCATGGGTTAAGCCCAATATAGTGTAGCTAGTACATGGGAGAAAGGTAGTTTTGTGTCTAGTGAAAATGGGGAAGAATTTTTACCCTACATTGGTCACTCCTAGAACTTTTGTAGTCCTTATATGTAGCATCATAGTGACACTAGTGTCCAAAGATCCTAGGGGAGAATAGGCTCACTTCCTTGATGGGTATGGTGACCACAACACACATGCACGCACACGCGCACCAAGCCATGCATAGTCTGGCCTGGCCTGGCCGGGTCGGGCACAGGCTCGGGGTACCAAGTGTGACGTGCTTTGTTTCTTGTGTACTAATACTCAAATGGATGTTGATGTCCAAGGTAATTTTTTTCACATTATGATAGTAGAATGGTTAAAATAGAGAAGTGGAACTGGAGTAGTATGTGAGTCAAAGATCCTTCTCAAATCAAAAAGTAAGATTCATAAAATAACCACACGACCAGTCATGTTGTATGGGATTGAATGTTGGGTTGTGAAGAAATAATGTCACAACAAGATGAATGTGTTCAAAATGCATAAGCTGAGATGGATGTGTGGTAAGAAAAAAAATTGCTTGAGAAATGACTATGTCAATAACAGACTAGAGGTCAAAGTATTGAGGACAAGTTGTGTGAGGGTCACCAGAGATGGTGTATATGTGCAATGTAGACTAACTAATGCACCTATTACAAGCAATGATATTGAATCAAGCATAATAATGGTGGACCTAAATTAACTTGGGAAGAGCTTATAAGAAGAGTTGATTCTTTACATCTTGATCAGAATATGACCAATAATAAGGATGATTGAAAGAAGAAACAATCTAGCAGAACATAAAATAGTTGGTATTGAGGCTTAGATGGTGATCATGATGATTAAAGGTCGAATTAATAGTTTCTAACACTCTAAATTGGAGAGCATGGATTCTCTTGAGGATAATATATTTCTTTCTTGTAAGGTATCCATCCCTTCAATCATCATTTTATTGCATTGTACAAGTGTATTGAATATAATGAATTAGATCTTTTGTGGCAATCTTTATTACTCATGCTTTTCCTTATTAATGATATTTTATTAATGAAGTTCTAATTTTCTTCATTGTGCATTTGTTGGAGATAAATATAAATTGATTTTTCTTATTGTAAAAATTATATTGTTAGTGGTTGACACCATCTCCACTTGTTAGTGCTCTTATTGAGCTTCCTAATTTTGAAAATTATGTAAATATCACTGAGGACAAGTAATAAGATAAGTTTGGGATGTTTTATGCATATTTTTCCTATTCTGCGATTCCCATTTCTCCAAATTTTAATCATTATTTATTCTTATAATTTCTCTTCTTTTTTATTTGGATGTATGTTATAAAAACCCTATATCGACCCTTCAACAGTCTGACATGCATGTGTGATCTTGATTGCATTATTATGTTTGGGGCAATTAGGTTAGTGGTTGTTCATGTGATGTATACCAATGTATTAAAGGTTATGTTCTATGTATTTCATTAAATTCATTCAAGAAATTCATCCCTATAAGGACCCATGTTCCATCATAAGATTGGCACTTAGATAAGTAGCTTAAATAAGTTTTAGTTATGTAAAACTAACTCTGTGGCCTACACATAAGGAAGGTGACCATAAACTTTTAATAAATGTATTTTCATCATCCTTTTATATGGAGAACAGGGAGATCGTGATCTATTCCAAAAATTAGTACACCTTTGAATCTCATATTTCTAGATATTGACATTGTCTTTATTATGGGAGTAGTGAATTATCTAGATAAGTAAGGATAATCATCTCACCAAATAGAACTTACCAAAATAAGTGTATGTATTTACTTTACCTCAATTCATTGACTCTTGGTTACACCTGAAATCTCCTCTTGATATGGGGAAATATAAACACTCCAACATTGATTATTGGTTGATGTCCCCATTTAACTCATTTCCCTCAAACATTGAAGATTCTTGTGTGTATGACTATATATACCACCTAGATTTAGGAACAACCACTATCACTATATCATTTCATTTACATTGTTAGGTCCCAAACAAGGATAATGTAATTTCAATTAAGTAACATATTTTGAAAGCAAACTTTTAGGGTCAACACAATCTATGGTGACTAAAGCACTTAGAGTTTGTTTTTCCCTATGTTAAAGAAATTTCTAACACACATACCATGTTAGAAGAACATTTTTGCAGGGTCTCACCCTGATGTAGGAAGAATTTGACTCTTGGATTCACATTTGATTAGGATGTAGTGAAATTTATAAATGATTTTCTAATATACATCAGGGTACTACTAACATTATCATTCATCTCTGACCAAGAAAATATATTGAATGGCTAATCTAATGCAAGTTGACATTGGTTCTTATGTGATTGTAATGTTCTTGATAGTTAATAGTCTTAATCCAAATGATATTATATGGTGTTGTGCCTCTTTATTATAAATGAAAAGATCAACGGATATAGAGTGTAGCCACAGAGAAAAACTAAAAAAAGACTATACAAAGGGAAAAACAAATGAAAGGACTATCTATACATAGCTAGTATATCCCTTTTTCAAAAGGACCAAAACTTCCCCGTATTGGTATGAACCCCTCTAAAAGTTCTAGAATTGCTTTCACTCCATAACATATAGACAGTATAGCAGGCAGAAAATTTCAGATTCCCCTTTAGTTTTAGGAGATCATCAAACGACTTCATATATAATTAGTTATTATGATCATCCCTCCAATATTTCCAAACTTCTCGAGCATACATATAATCAATGAAAATATGACATGAATTCTCCTCATGATCTTGCACAAAATACACCTTGATACCAACTAAAATCTAACTCTTTGAAGATAGTCAAGAGTAGGAATTTTACCTAGAAATCCTTTCCTGAGAAGAAGAGAGCATCTCTAGGTCCCCCAATTCACATCCAGGTGCTTCTTTCAAATTACATTCCAACACTCTTTCAAATAGCACTCTTTTTTACCTCTGAACAAAACAGTATCTTCAGAGTTAGCCTGACAACTTTTACCTAAAAGGATCTCTTCAAGCTGATAAGAACCTCTAATAATAGGGATTCTCCATGAATCACCATCAATACAGACTGCAGCTCGACAATTTAGGCCCTTTCCCATTCTAAAAACAAGATCAGAATTTACCAAATCAATTAATTTCTTTTTCCTCTCAAACCAGGGGTCTCTCCAGAAAATAAATCTTTTCCCATTACCCAAACAGAAGCTCACTTCTTTGAGAAGCACGTCTCTTTGCTCGAGCAATTTCCTCTAGAGCCAAGAAGATTTCACTCTGGACCTAACGGACCAAATTGATTCATCTTTAATATACCTTACATTCACCCATTTTACCCATAAGCTTTCCTTCTCAGACATAATGTTCCAAAGATTTCTAATCCAACCTACTTTAGACTAGTCATCAATGAGGCATATACCAAGACTACCCTCCTTTCTAGGTCTACATACAACCTCCCATGAGACAGTGTGCACGTGTTTTTTATCTTCAGTGTCATTCCACGGGAAATCCCTCATCAACTTCTCTAAATTCATAACCACATATTTAGGCAAAGGAAAAGTAGATGTCCAAAAGATACTATAGGTCGAGAGTGTAGAGATAATAAGTTCAATCCTCCCCGCTTGAGACAGAAAATTTCCTTTCCAAGACTCTAATCTGGTTTTGAACTTGTCAATGATAGGGTGACACATTTCTTTAGTCAAATGACCTGTGAATAAAGGGACATCAAGGTACCTCACTAGAAAATTACAAACTTCAATATTCCAAATATCCCCCACATATGACTTGCCAACATTCTTTCTCAAGAAAATTTGGCTCTTACTATTATTGAGTTGCAAACCAGACACCTTACTAAATGTCTCTAGGATATTTTTAAAGCAAAGAGCATTTTTATCATCTGCCTTAGAGAACAACAGTAGGTCATTAGCAAAGATGATATGAGAAACACTTGCATCCCCCGCATGAAGGTGTTTCAATCTACCAGCTTTAACTTTAGCACTGATAATAGAAGTCAAGCCATGCATAGCAATGACAAATAATAAGGGAGAGAGAGGATCCCCTTGCCTCACCCCATTAGAAGCCACAAAGTCATCAGTTGGGCATCCATTGACTAAAACTTTATAAGAAGCAGTATCAAATGTTTCTTGAATCCATCTTAACCAACACTCAGGAAAACCCATTCTCATCATCAAAAACATAATGTAGTCTCTCCTCACAGTGTCATAGGCTTTCACTGAGTCAGCCTTAATACACATACTGCTTTGAAAACCCCCAAAATAACTGAGAATTTCGTTAGAAAGTAAGATACCATCCCCTAGTCTCCTTCCTTTAACAAAAGCTATTTGGTTAATATCAATAATAGAAGGTAGAATAGTATCTAACCTTTTATCTAGAATCTTTGAAATGACTTTATAGATAATATTACATAGAGAGATAGGTCTGAAATCCTTCAAATTTATCACACCAGGAACCTTATGAATAAGTGTGATCATAGTACTGTTGCATTCCCTCAAAAGTCTCCCAGAGTTAAAGAAATTAAGAATTGCATAGGAAATGTCATCACCTATAACATCCCACATCGATTTGAAGAACACTTAATTGAAACCGTTAGGACCTGGAGCTTTATCATCATTCAAATTCATGAGAACCTCTTCAACCTCTTTCTTAGTCACCACACTTCTAAGCATGTCAAACTGATTCGCATCAATCCAAGGCAAATTTCAGTCTTCATTCCAGAGAGCTTCTTCCTTTGAAGTCCTATTAAAAAGGTTATTATAGAATTTTTTAACATTTTCACGGATATCATCGGTATCATAAACATTGACCCCCTGTTCATTTTCCAACACATTGATGTTATTCCTAATCCTCCTAGTTTTCAAAGAAGCATAGAAGAACACTGAGTTTCTACCCCTCAATTTGAGCCATTGTATTCTACTTTTTTGGCGAAGAAGGATCTCTTCATCATTCAGAGCTTTAATTGTATTTGATCTCAAAAGAACTAGCTTTCTTTGTTTACACTCATTCATAGGATCAGTGTCAACATCCCTCTGGAGACATAGAAAATCCCTCTCAAGTTCCCTGGCTTTAGAGTAAAAGTTTCCAACGCACTCTCTATTCCATTTCCTGAGTACACAAGAAATATCATATAGTCTTCTTTAAACCTGATACATGGGAGTACCCTGAACTTCAGTATTCTTACAAACTTTAGAAACGATATCTTTATATGATTCATGACTCGCCAAAGAGTTGATAAAATGAAATGGATTCCCACCTTTTTTCCTCAAGCCCATCCTTAACATCAGACATTTGTGATCAGTGACCACTGACAGACTCACTTCTCCCCAACAGAAAGGAAATTCTGAAAGGAAGCCAACATTGGTGAAAATATGATCTGTTTTGGAAAAGACACTTATTCCATTTCTACTATGAATATTCCAGGTGAACAAGAGCCCTTTCATCAATAATTCAATAAGATTTGTATCAGCAATGGCTTTGTTAAAATCAGACATACTATGTTTAGAAGGTGGTTGTTTCCCCATTTTTTTCCCATGTAGATCTCACTGCATTGAAATCTCCTATAACACACTAGTTTACAGGACTCCAACTGCAGATGGTAATAAGGGAATCCCAGAGTAAAATTCTATCCACATCTTGAGTAGCTCCATAAACTGTAGATAAATGGAATTTAACCAAATCTATACTAATAACACAATGAATACATTGCTCATATTTCATTGAAACCTTGACGTCAATCTCTTTATTTACCCATATGACAAGAATATGGGTATAGGAATAGAAATTAGAGTTCTCCACAAAGAAAGCATCAGGACAAATACTCCCAAAAAAACCTTCCAGATCCTCTTTTTGAAGCCTAGATTCCAAAATTATGTAAATATCAACCTTATTTCTGTTTATCTCATCCTGAAAGTGAGGAATTTTATTGCCTCCCCCTCTCACATTCCAGGACAAGATATTCAAGGGTTCAAACATTTGGAAGAATAGAAGGAGACCCCGTTACCATCTCAGCCACATCCACCGGTGTAATAATTTTCTCACTATATATCTATGCATCCTCAAAGTTTGACAGAGGTGAATACTTGTTCAGTGATTTAGGGATAGCTCTTGTAGAACTTTTAGCAACAGCCTTCAGAGTAGATTTTCCCTTCTTCTTACTAGCCTCCCCACCCGCATCTAGAGAAATAGACAGGGTAACCACACCAGAATTGATTCCAAGTTGTAGAGACAGAATAGGAGAATTAACACCAGCAACGATGTTACCAGCATCCCCTTTTGCTATTTTATCTTCTGCATCAATAAAAACTTCACCCTCATCTTCCTCTAAATTCTTCTTGGGGATCCATTCCTTCGAGACCTTCTTCTTCAGAGATCTCCCTTCCATTATCATTTGATCTTCACACAGAGAGAATTCATGTCCATATAGACCACATGTCAAACACTTGCTAGGCTCCCATTCATATTCAAACAAAATGGTATCCAGTTGGTCGTAATCACTAACAATGTACAGCTCCTTTGGATAAGAAAAGTTAGACAAAATCACCACATGGATTCTAGAATAATCCAACCTTTGAAACTCAGACGTCAGCTTATCCAGTCAAAGAGGTCTTCCTAGCACAGAACCAATGTTGCTGAACATTTCCATATCCCATAACTCTAGAGGGAGGTCATAGATCTTTAGCCAAATGGGAATATCCATTAGCTTCATATTCTCTAGAGGTTCACCCCTCTCCAATTTCTTAATAATCAACAGTTTTCCTGCTACAAACCAAGGGTCCCCATCGATAGTTGTTGTTAAATCTTCATCATTCTCAAACATTACAATGAAGAACCCTTTTCCCCTGGATCTTATATCAATTGAGCCTTTAACCTTCCATAGCATTTCTAGATTCCTAACAAGTACAGGACAATGAGGTTTGAGTCTGTAACACCCAGATTTTCATAACACATGAGTAGAAGCAATGATTTTTTTATCTCGGAGTGTCACAAACATGATAGTCATTGCAATTAAAGAAAATGAAACACTTTGCATTGAGTAAAATTGATTCATACATAGTCCTTGATAAAAAGAAAACTACAATTCATCTAATATGCTCTGGTAACAAGACTAAGCATAAAAAGAGATGTCTAAACTCTAGAGCACCTCGGTAGATGGCACCCCACTAGGCAAGCTAGAAAATCTCCTAGACCTTTACTTGTTCCTTTGATCCTCAGCTGCTCCAAATCCTACAGACATCGTATCCCCAGCCATGCATTGGGAAAAACAGTCGTTAGAGTAAGTGGCATGAGTATTCTAAATGATACATTGCTAAAGAACTAAAATTGAATATTATAAACATGAACTAACATCAAATTGTGAGTAAATTGAAACATAAAGTATCTTATTTCTCAACCTAGATTCTTATCTTTCTACCTTACATTATTCTAGAGACATGTACCCTAGTACATGGGTCTCATGACCTACACCAAAGTGTTTGGGTCATACTTATCTTATTTGATTCCCTCTAATAATACTCATGGATGATATTATGGGCATGCTCTAAACTAAGATATCTTTTACTTATGATTTTTATCTGTTAGTGGCCACCATTATATAATAATTCCTCCTCTATTGACATTGAAGTGTCCTCTATGGTGCAACGCACCCTCTGTTGGCACAACATGCCCTCTGTTGATACCGAAATGTCCTCTATGGTGCAACGCACCCTCTGTTGGCACAACATGCCCTCTGAAATTGAGTAAACACTCCTCTGAATTGGCAACAGATGCCTCTAAATCATCATGGGACTCTCTGAATGAGAACATCATATAATGTATTATGTGAAGGTTTTGAATTAATTATCTTAAGTCTAAGCTTACTAAATTCTAAATATGATCTTGTCTGAAACTGAATACTGAGTACTAAACATGTACTAAACTCTGAATCTGAATCTGAATCGGAATCTTTGCTCTTAAATTTTGAACTAAATCTTTTCCTAAATGTGAATATGGATCTCAATTACTTCATAATTGAGTTTGGGTCTAAAATCCTTATCATGTATCTTTATTTAGTATCTATCTACTCACACAATGAGTAGTCTAAGTATGAATCTAAATCTGATGTCCTTGTTATCTAGATACATCTTAGTTTGAAACTCTGATTTATTAGAATGACCTCATTGATAATAATTATATGACAACTGAGTCTAGAGGCTTAGGAAAAGGATCTGAATTACATATAGAAAGACTAAGCATACAAAGTACCTTAAGTCAAGTTTATGACAGTAGTTTAAGTACAAAGTATCTAAAAACATTAATTATGACAAGATGATTTAACCTTTATAAGATCTTATTAAATATGATCTTATCCTAAATTTTAATATTTACATATGAGCCCACACCTTACAACTTAAACCCTAAAATAACAATTTTATATAATCTTATCTTGAAATTTAATCATAACTTAATGCATTATAATTCATATTATCATCATAAGTCAATTAACAACACATTCTAATCCCAATGGTACATTTATCTTGAAAATTGGATCATGTATTGTATTCTCACCTTGTACTTAACTTAAAGATATTACTCGTTTTATAGAATCTGATTAGCTACTTAGTTCTTGGATCTCTATATATAAGAAAACATAATTCTTATTGAAATCTTAATACATAGTTGTATCTATGTATATGATAAATCCTAACAACATACTTGAACTTAAAATCTCGATACAAAGTTATCCCAAATCATTAACTAACTATGACTATATTACTTGCTTATCTTACATTGAAATCTTACTCAATAATTTAAGTCATTTCTAAGGAATTGTGTCAAAACATGATTTGTTATTTTACTCATGGGCATGGCCCATGAATCACAAACATTGTGGGTAACATATCTCTATTTGGAATTTTGGGCATAAGAATTCACATAATCATAGAACCATGAGGAAAATCTTATTCACATAGCTTAACATTAAAATCTTCCAACATTGAACCATATAAATCATGAAAGTCTTATTTAATGTACTTGTAAACAAGGTGACTTAAAATATGAATACTCATGGGCATGAACCACTTACCTCTTATACAGATGGTATCGATAAGGAAGTCTCAATTCCAAGTTCCATAACTTTAATAACCTAGATATCATCATAGTTATATCAGTCCAAGCCTATGTTCCCTCTTTCTATTTATAAATCTCAAATCCCTATTTCTAACTATATATACCAACTTAGGGTTCTTAAACATAACTTTAATCTATAATCACCATAAAATCTTGGCGTTGAAATAAAATAAAACTCATACTATATAATCAATATTATCTTTATACTCAAATAAGACATAAATCATCATATGCACTAATATGAACATATACTTCATATAATGAGAATAATTCTCAAACATAGTCATATATTCTAAACTTACTGACTCAATTAGGAAATCAAAGTAGAATACCATCATGTTACTAATATCAGTCCTAATTGGGCATACATATATAACTTATTGTGTCAAGATAATTACCTATTATTCTTACATAATGGCCACTCAAGTCCAAAACTAAATACTAATATAATAACACAAGAAACTCCAACAAAACTCTATAAAAGTAACAATGTAGTAAGATCATGTATTAAAACATCAGGTCATTTCATAACCAGATCATGGGTGAAATACCCAAAATTCCCTTATTAGGGTTAGCATCAAAATTGACATAGAAATATCAAATTAGAAAGATTAGGGTTTGGAATCATACTAGGTGTACCAAAATAAGATTATTGTAAATTATTCATAAATTTCTAAAGTCAGTTGCTATTTATAATGCATAAAATATAGAAATTTGTTATATTTTAGAAATCAAACTAAAATAAATATCAAACATCTAAAACACCCTTTGACTATATTTTTATAGGATAGTAAACATCATGATCTTTCTGTAGGTACCTTATTTGACCAAATCTGAGTTCCCAATCCCAAGATATGAATTTTAGAAGTTACTTATGTTTGGATCAATCTCAATCGTCCATTTAGAATCCAAAGGACCTCAAGGGTGGCATCCCTTATCTTATGCTTCTCCCTTGGTCATGGATCCAAGACAGGACCCATCTCCTTCTTTGTCCGTGAACCCAGACGGGGGAAAAATCCCCGGTTCTTCCCGCGCAGGTGGGTGCCGCCGTAGGGTCTGCCTCAGGCAACCCCGACCTCGATGATGTGGGCATCACAGTTTTCTCTCAAGCATCCATTACCTCCGTCCTCCGTCTCTGGCTTGAGCTCCATCGTCGACGAGTATAGGTAGGCCCAGATCAAAAACTTGGCATCTTCCCTATCACAACCTCCATGCCTCCTCTTCACGCATTCTCTCCCTCTCGCTCTCGGTTTCATGTGAAACCCTAGGATCGAACTTGTTAGCCCCTCATAAACCAAAATCTGAGGCCTTTATAGCCTCCCATGCCCGCGATCATGGGCGTGGGACCCCTTTCATGGGAGCTCTATTCACACCCTGAAAATAGGGGTCGCAGCTTCCAATCCGCGCGGACTGGGGTTGCCCCCTTTTTATTTTCTTTTTCTTCTTCTTTTTGATAAAACTAAAAATATAAGAAATATTTATATAGCCCACCCTATAGCTCAGTTTGACCTCAAATTTTGGGGTAAATACTATAATACCATCAAATTTTAATGAGAAAGACTTTAAGTAAAAACTAGATGTACAAACACTCCAAACATGTCTTTTAAATAAAAACATTATAATTACTAATTTAATTACCTAGGCGACTATATACATCAAAATCATATGAAATTTCTCCCACAATCTTATATTAGAATGGTTCTTCCAATAAAAATATATTGAGTATTTATTATGACACTAAAATACCCCATGCTCAAATTTGTACTCCAAGGACCCATGTGAAATCTTCATTGGCCCAATCAGGATTGAATAAAGTTCTAGGGCCCCTAGACCACTCCTTGATCTCTCAAAAGGTCCATTATCTATTCTCAGTCATGGAACTAAAGCATGAATCAATATTCCCTCAACAGAAGCTTTCATATGATACATTAGGTCAAAATTACTTTACTTCCTTAATAATGAGACATAAGTTGATCTAGATCTCAAACCAGTAACTGAAGTCATCATATTATGCATTCGTCACATTACTATTTACATGAATTATTCATTTATATCCATCTACACCTGACTACAATCATACACAGTTAAGCCATTGTGTGTGTAAGTGTTGACTAGATGACTTGTATTACAAATTTTGTAAACTTAATTACATACCTAGCCATGTTTAGGTTCATTAGGTCCCTTGGCATACACTTACTAGAAAACCTCACATTAAAGACTTACATTAGCTATGAAATTGAGGATGTTACAATTCTACCCACTTTAAAATAAATTTCACCCTCGAAATTTCTCTAGGCTACTACCCACCTTAGGGTTCTTCTTACCTCTTCATTTATTGACAATTAACCTATTAATGTGTACATGCTCAATATTTTGCATGAAAAGAGATATGTAATGTATTTTCATAAAATATTTATGTGAGCATTATCTATTACCTTGGTCTATTGCTCAACTCATACTTAGGGTTTATGAAACTAAACTTGGATCTATACTTAGGGCATCTACCTCAACCTTCTCATGAATTCCTAACATTAGGTATAGTTGATCATCTAATCTTAGGTCTTCCAGGTATCTCCCACATTTCTAGATATGTGTTGATCAAGCACATACCCAGAGATGTGAGATCCTATCATGCTAACTCTCACTAACCTACTAATACATGTGTCCCATACCACACAGACTAGTAAGAAATGAGAGATGCATCAAAGTCTAGTGCTTTTGACATTCCTCTTCAATTCTCAATTGCTGGCCATAACCATTGAGAATGGAGAAGCAACATCATTAGCTAGGGTTAGCTTGAAACTTGAGACCTAGAATAGGTAAACATCTATATATGACATCTCAATTTCTTCTATGGCGAAAACTCTTAGTCATTCTAGGTCATTGTATCTTTCTTATGGGAATCTATCCATAAACCCTAATCACTTATCTTCATCCTAGGGTGACTATGAGAATCATCTTTTCCTAGTGGCCATTTACCTAATTGCTCTAATACCATATTGTAACACCCAGATTTTGATAACATATGAGCGGAAGCAATAATTTTTTTTATCTGGGAGTGTCACAAACATGATCGTCATTGCAATTAAAGAAAATGAAACACTTTGCACTGAGTAAAATTGATTCATACATAGTCCTTGATAAAAATAAAACTACAACTCATCTAATATGCTCTAGTAATAAGACTAAGCATAAAAAGAGATGTCTAAACTCTAGACTGCCTCGGTAGATGGCACCCCACTAGGCAAGCTGGAAAATCTCCTAGAGCTTTACTTGTTCCTTTGATCCTCAGCTGCTCCAAATCCTGCGGACATTACGTCCCCAGCCATGCATAGGGAAAAACAATCGTTAGAGTAAGTGGCATGAGTATTCTAAATGATACATTGCTAAAGAATTGAAATTGAATATTATAAACATGAACTAACATCAAACTGTGAGTAAATTGAAACATAAAGTATCTTATTTCTCAACATGGATTCTTATTACATTATTCTAGAGACATGTACCCTAGTACATGGGTCTCATGACCTACACCAAAGTGTTTGGGTCCTACTTATCTGATTCCCTCTCATCATACTCATGGATGAGATTATGGGCATGCTCTAAACTAAGATATCTTTTACTTATGATTTTTATCTGATTGTGGCCACCATTATACAATAAGTCCTCCTCTATTGATATTGAAGTGTCCTCTATGGTGCAACGCACCCTCTGTTGGCACAATGTGCCCTATGTTGACACCGAAGTGTCCTCTATGGTGCAACGCACCCTCTGTTGGCACAATATGCCCTCTGAAATGGAGTAAACACTCCTATAAATTGGCAACAGATGCCTCTGAATTATCTCGAGACTCTCTAAATGAGGACTTATCATACAATGTATTATGTGAAGGTTCTGAATTAATTATCTTAAGTCTAAGATTACTAAATTCTGAATCTGAACTTGTCTGAAATTGAATACTGAGTACTAAACATGTACTAAACTCTGAATCTGAATCTGAATCTGAATCTCTGCTCTTAAATTATGAACTAAATCTTTTACTAAATGTGAATATGGATCTCAATTACTTCATAATTGAGTTTGGGTCTAAAACCCTTATCATGTATCTTTATTTAGTATCTGGCTACTCACACAATGAGTAGTCTAAGTCTGAATCTAAATCTGATGCCCTTGTTATCTAGATACATCTTAGTTTGAAACTCTGATTTATTAGAATGACCTCATTGATAATAATTATATGACAACTGAGTCTAGAGGCTTAGGAAAAGGATTTGAATTACATATAGAAAGACTAAGCATACAAAGTACCTTAAGTCAAGTTTATGAAAGTAGTTTAAGTCAAAGTATCTAAAAACATGAATTCTGACAAGATGATTTAACCTTTATAAGATCTTATTAAATATGGTCTTATCTTGAATTTTAATATTTACATATGAGGCCACACCTTACAACTTAAAACCTAAAATAGCAATATTATGTAATTGTATCTTGAAACTTAATCATGACTTAATGCATCATAATTCATATTATCATCATAAGTCAATTAACAACACATTCTAATCCCAGCGGTACATTTATCTTGAAAATTGGATCATGTCTTGTATTCTCACCTTGTACTTCAACTTAAAGATATTACTCATTTTATAGAATATGATTAACTACTTAGTTCTTAGATCTCTATATATAAGAAAACATAATTCTAATTGAAATCTTAATACATAGCTATATCTATGTATATGATAAATCCTAACAACATACTTGAACTTAAAATCTCGATACAAAGTTATCCAAAATCATTAACTAACTATGACTATATTACTTGCTTATCTCCTTTGCCACACCACCCTTATCTTCAGCATGGAGCTTTATTAAGAGACACATTGGTTACATCAAACTACTCAGCAATAAAGTAATCAACAATGGCTCTGACATGAATGCATGCAGTGATCGTTGGATCAGAGGGAAATCTGTTAATAACCTCATATTAGATTGGCACATTTCCGATGATCTACAAGACCTTATGGTTAGTTCCATGGCATGTATATATGGGGAATGGGACTAGGAATTTATCCATGGCTATCTTCCAAAGGAATGTTGGAGTGGGATAGTAGCTACACCCGCCCCTATGGTTTCTTCTAGGGTTGATGCATGGTCGTGGTCCCTAGAACCCATGGGATATTTCTCTTCACATTCAGCCTATCGGTGGACACTTCATGATTAAGAGGTTATATATGTTTCAAGGCAACTGGAAATGAATATGGACCTCAAAAGTTCATGAGCGGTTGATGGTATTTGTTTGGCTGCTCCAACACAAAGATCTTCTTACAATGTTGAGAAGCAGTTTTGCAACATTGACGTCTCTAAAACCTGTAGTATGTAACAATGGGTGTGACACCCTTCTGCAGACACTGCGAGAGTACCACTAGAGCAAAGCCATTTGGTCCTTGCTGCTGGTTGACTACAACCATATCTGTCTAGCTGAGAATGAATGGATTTCATATTGTATTACGGGATGAGATGACAATCTAGCCACACAAATATTACTTTTTGTTTCCAATTGCCACATCTGGAAATGTTGCAATGAATTTATCCATCAACACAAACCAATGTCTAAGGTTACCCAAGCTAACTTCATCTAGTTTCGATTAGTAATCTTTCTTAGCCTTCCAGCACAACCCCACCAGAATCAACAACTATCACTGCACCACATAAAAGAGGTAACTCATCAGGAGCATTACCTTTTTGTAGACGCAACCTTCCATCATGCGACGTCCAATGTTGCCATCAGTGTTCACACCCTCAATGACGTTGGTTCTACCTTGTATGGCAAGGGTGCCCTAGTATCAGCTAGTTCTGCCTTGGGAGGATGAAATCCAAATGACTTTGCATGCCTTAGAGGTTTGTAAGGAGATGAATTGGACCTCCTTTTATGTTTTTTCAGACTCTCAACAAGTTGTCAGCATCCTAAGAAAGATACACAACATCTCGCCCAAATTCATGTTGCATTCCTGAAAAGCAAATGCTCTGACTAAAGGGGATCCAAAGCACAAATTGCACCATGTGCCTCACAAATTTAATGGCTCAGCAGACTTTATAGCCAAGCATAGCATTTCCACTAGCTCATCATGAACTTTTCATTCAGTTCTACCTAGTTGTCTATCGAGTAGCCCTAGGGTTAATGTATCCACTATTTTCTCCGCATTAGAGAGTGAATTGAATAAAATCTAATTTCTAGTTGTTGCAAAAAAAAAGTATTATGGATTGCATATTTAACTATTAATTTGATTCACAAGTTCCATTATAGTAGCCAAATAACAGTCCAAAAAAGAGTGGGTGTATGTTTTACTTGGAATAGGTTGCACCAGTCCACATTAAAAGTGTTTCAATTAGTTTAATCCAGACATGCCCCTAGGATCATTAGCCTAATATGTTGATATAATCTTGAGGTATGCCTTGTCCTTGTCTCACTAGAATTTGGAACGAATCTCTATATATGACCATTATGGATATTGTTTACGTCAACATGATACATGTCTGAACCATTAAGTTGTGCCTCTATTAAAAGACCTTCCAACTAATATGCGTAGCCAAATCTAGGTATGATAAGATGGAAACTAACATGGGTAGGTACATCTTTGGGTTAACATACAGATGTGTAATAAAATAATTGTTGTGTTGGTGGATACAATCAAGGAGTGCATGTTGTACTTGTACATTCTACACAACAATTCCCAATTCCTAGGGTTTCATGAAACTTCAAAGAGGCAATAATAACCTTGTCATGAGAATTTTGTGATAGATCAGATTTGCTAGCACCTTTGTCCATGAATTGACTTGATTGGTTAGGCCCAAGAGGCCTATTTATCCAACGAACCAGTCTTACTTCCCTCGTGAGTAGGGATTATATAGAGGAGATATTCAAAAACTATATTTGCAAATATGTAGAGGAGATATTCAAAAACTATGATTGGATTATATCTATTCCTTATTGCATGTTATTCCTAGACTGTAGGATAATTGCATGTCAATGTCAACCACTTCCATGAAAAGATATGTTATCCTTTCATCTTAATCTAAATTCTTCATAAATATTCCTATAAAGGATCTTGTATGTAAGCATTTTGTTCTCTATTTCCCTTACAAGAAAGACAACAAGGTTTTCTACTTCACCTAGACCACTCACTCCATATTGTGGTCCCTAAAAGATAGAATTGGTTCAGCTAACTTTTTATCCACCTTGAGAATTTCATATCCCAATAAAGTTAAATCCAAAAATATAAGGGACATAGGGGATCCAATATATTTCAAACATATTCATATCCAAATGCATCTTGAAATTTCTAGCATACAAAAGGTGATTTAATTATTAGAAATGTCTGAAATGAAATGTGGTGATCTTGAAGGTGGTATTTATAACCTTCAACTTCAAATTTGAACATACATGAGTGATCAAATAAATATTTAATCACATTTCACTTTAATGTTTGACTCAACTTGGAAATTAAAATAATGACAACATTGTAAAAATTGATTGATCTAAAAATGTTCTCATTATGATGTGGTTCATAAATTAGAAAAACCTAACTTGATTTCTAATAGTTGAATCATAAGGTGGTACTCATAGAACAATCCTAATTTTTTAGCATCAGATGCATATAGAAAGCAACCCATTATAGGAATTCCTTTTGTATCCTTAGCTAAAAGTGTCTTGTCTCTATGCCTTTCGATGCCCATATATGGCATCCAATTCTGGGCATGTCTTAAACTAGATTTCTTTGAAAATTTCTATATACCATAATTAAGAAATGTAAATTATTAAAATGCATATGTATAAATTATCATACTTTATCTAAATGTATTTGAGAATTATATTTTTTTAAATCAAATATCCCATATCTGTACGAGCCTCATTATAGCTATTTTCAAAAGATTGAATCATTGCAACCCAAAGATACCATAAAGTATATTATTAACATTCAACTAAATCTTATATTAGACAAATAGTTTAATAATATAAAGTTCTGGTCCAAATCTACCAAGAAGTTAGGATACAAGAGTCCAACTTTCAAATTGTACATAATAGTGAAAGAACACATTTTGACCATATAATAGTTCATCTGAGAAGATACAATAGAATTCAAATAAGGAGACATCTTCTCTATTTAATATTCTTGGAAGATGACAATACACTATCTCCTCCAAGATTCAATCTCTGGAAAATAATGCTAAATTTTGATACATAATTGACCAGTAAACCACTAAATATTGTTTAAATAATAATTTATTTGGATGAAGAAAGCAATACTGAAGGAGAAAACACTTCCTCTACCAGTCATTTCTATGTAGTTAGATTTGTCGATCAAATACCTAAAATAGAACTATATGCACAAAACACTAGCGAACCCAACTAAACAAAACTACATCAGATGGACATTGAGCCAGATCTTAAGCATTCAACAGAAGAAGAAAAATGCAGTTTAATGAAAAGATATCCATCTTAGAAGCAACCTCCTCCTCATCTACATATAACTATATACTAAAAGTTTCCTTTCTACCCTACCCATATCCCCTTTACTCCAAATAGGATTGTATCACCGCTACATCTAAAGTTTGGATATTGAAGCATCCTAGTGACCCACCTATCCTACTTTTTCGATCAATATGGAGAATTATTTACACAATTCACCTTCATCATGAGTGTCTTCTTTTGAATGTACTCATACCTTTTCAAGGGTTCATATTAAAAGAAAAAGAGAAATTCTGTGAAACGATATGAAGATGAGAGGGGTGTTGGATTAGCAAATGGTAGAAAGATCCTATCAATCTTCTTTTACATCATTATTTTGTTTTATTCTTAAGATAAAAATGAAATCATTCAAAGTGTTCCTGTAGTGTCATCTCATATACAATTTTCCAATCTCTTAATTGGATTATGGAATAGGAATCCATTCATGATATGGGTTCATTGTAAATAACATATTATATGGAATATTTTTGTTCACTTATACTTTGTTTCCTTAGGAAAAAGCTCTATAATGATCCTGACCTTGGCACTCATGCAACCATTCGACATCGTGAGATGACCACAAATTATGACCTTGCCTATATAAGTAGTACTACACCGTCTTTATGCCTTTGGAAGTCAAAATCAGATATCCCCAACCTAGAATCATAATTGTCATTGTAGCTCAACCACCTTATGCTTATTCTCCTCCTCTCTTAGTCCTGATGATGATTGTCGCTTCCAACATCATCCAACATAGTACTTTAAAAATTATGGCTTTTGTATTCTCTCCTTCCTTTATAATGAACAATATTTGCTCTTGAATAGATGGAGGTGTTTCCCTATTTTCATTGGATTGGGATCACCATCCTAGCTACTAGTTTTTCATTATTTTTTTCTTCTAAATACCCAACTTGTTTTCCCAGATTGACTACATATGTACTTTAGTTCATAATATGAAACTAACACAACTTTTTCTCTCAATTATCTTAGCTACTAACTTTTTTTAAAGTCAAAAACACAATAAATATTAACAACAATCAATCAAACTAGACCAAAATATAATGGATAATATCCACTTTAACAAATATCTATAATGGTACAAAGATCTATAAGTGATGTAATACCATGACCCTATTATACCATAACTTGTGAACAGTAATGTAATACCATGATCCTATTATATCATAACTTGTGAACAACTTTGGCTCGAACTCAAAGTCCATCCAGGGACATAAAGTCATTGTCCTCTCCACTATGTATATTAACCATTTAAATATCCATAAATGATCATCCCCTTACGTCAAATTATATTTTTAGAGAAACATTTAACCAAATACAATGAATATCATAGTACATTCCTCTTACAAAATTATGAACATATCCCAAGTCCTAGTTTGATCAACTCATAACTCAATGAGCACAATTTTATTATATTCTAAACATGTCGTTAGTGGTATGCTAGCTAATTCTTTGTATATTATATTTTCATCAAAATTGGGAAATGTTTGTATTATCATATGACTAACCCAAAATTTTCTTATGACTAAAACATCATCCAATGGTGTAAATTTACCAAAACAACCCTTAGATTCTTTATATGCATAAAATGGTTTAAAAGTGGGTTAAAATTTTAGATCATATACCCATAAGTCTAGATTTCATATTTTAGATTTTCATTTGTTGTATTCATACACTACTACAGAAGTGCCTTTTAGTGTTGGTTGTTTAACCCCCTTTGGCGTCGGTTTCTGAACGACGCCTATGTGGGCGCCGCTAAAAGGTTGGACACTTCAGCGTCGGTTAAAAAACCGACGCCTATTTAACATAAAGGCGTCGGTTTATTATAAAACACCGACGCCAAAAGGGTTCGCGCCACAGAAAACGACATCATCTAGGACGCTTTCTGCGTCAGTTATATACTAAAACACCGACGCAAAAAAGTGTCCTAGATGACTCCCATTTCCTGTAGCGCGAACACTTTTGGCGTCGGTGTTCAACAAAAAACCGACGCTGTAAGTTTGTGCTGACGGTTATCGGTAAATAACCGACGCCTATTTCTATTTTTTTTTTATAAATCTGTTTGCAGGCCTGCTGTGGCTGGTCAGCAGGATGAGAACCTGCAGTTCAGTTTTCTGAACTGCAGGTTTACGACATCCATTGATATCAGCCTACAAACAGGCCACAAACCTGCAAAATTAACATAAAAAGATTCACACAAGTAGATACATTCAGACATCAATTCAATTGTCACGTTCACACATAGAATCATTCAAATACATGTTTTAACATTCAGAAACATTCATTTACAAAGTATCATTCATCATCACTATCAACATCCCAATTATATCTTACAGTTGCCACTGTTTGTACAGCTATTGCCCATTCTTCTCTTACTTCATTTAATGATTCCCTCGTATATGGAGCATGTACATTTTTTAAGCGTTTGCCTATAGTGTGGTCAGTTTTAAACACCTGCAAAGAGAATGATGTATATATATAAGTAATAATATAAAAATAAGATTGATATATTTCATACTAACTAATGAGACTATATATAATACCTCATGTATGGTATCGATGTCCAATGCGGCATGTTTGATAATCATCTGCATAAATCGCATCACATAGTATGCGCATGCCTAGCCATTGTCTTGTGTAGCGCACTATAAATTGAAACATACAAATTAATACAACTAAGCACAATTCACATCAATAATATATACATTGGAGTCGGGGAGTCGGGAACTTACTTTTACGTTCTCCCAAGACAATGGCTGGTTCTTTTTCCTTGGGACCTTTCCTCTAGAATTTTTGAATGCATCTAAACCCCTACATGTTAATATAACACACTAAGTTGCATAAGTAAATAGTAATGTAATAAAAGATGTTAACGGATATAAAAAATGAAATATTTCTCACCAGAATAATGTCATTCTGGTTACGTGTCCAATTTTAGTGTTTAATGTACTTCCTGCGGGATCTAGATAATAAACAGTGAACGTCCCGGGGACAATAACTAGTAACTCCCAATGTCTACCACTAGAGGTAAAAAGTTAACAATTAATAACTCAAAATGCAAAATAATAATGGAATTTTCTTAAGTCCAAATTATAAATAAAGCAAACTTACTTGACATTGAATGGAGCTATTATTATCGTCTTCATTTGATGACCAAAAATTGTAAAAGCATCTATACAGTATTGTTGAACACTATAAGGGTCTTTAGCTACCATACTAATCAATGATGGAATCAAAAATCCCACATGATCATATGCAAATTGTTTGCAATGATCTTCGATTAAGTAGCTGCAAAACATATAGACGTATGCATTAATATATAAGAAACTAGATCACCGGATCTTACACAAGGTATATGGATGTATAAACAAGATCTCACCTTATCCATGTCTCTATCATTGATGTATTCAACCAATCATACATAAACAGCTCAATAATATCTTGTATAAATAAAGAGCTGTCGTATGATTGACCTGCATAATCTGCATCTAAATAAACAATTATAGGGCAAAGTATATTATGTGCCCGTAGCCAACATGCCATTCCCCTACAAGCAGGACCTAACGGGTATTGTAGGTCAGTTGGAACCCAAGTTGGTAATGCGGGAATTGGAGGTGGAGGCCTAGGTGCTCCTGGTGTCTTCTTTTTAACCTGTATATATAATTTCAGATCAGTTGACATCATATATACACATTAACAGTCTAAATCAATGTAAATTTATCTTACAATTTCAGTCGTGTAGAGGACATCTACTTTGGGCCACAATATGACCCCGCTTTCTGCCTCACCAAGTGTATCAATATCTGGGTGGGCATATGGCAACGCAACTTCCCTCCAATCGGGTAATACATGTATCGGGCTCACACGAATGTAGCCCTGCGGCATTGGAGTCCCATGAAACGTTGCCCCAGGAAGGGACTGGTAAGCTTGCGCCTCTGCAACAACATAGTTTTCCATTCTTAAGCGGCATGGCTTCAATGCCTACAAATTTACGTAAAGAATGTTATACATATATACATATCATCTTGAAAACATATCATCTTGAAAAGACTAGCTACAATGTCATAAACAATACTTACAGCAGACGTGTTAGGCGATGGGTCTCCAGGATTACTTGCAGTCTGTGCACCAGGAGAAGAGTGGGTCGGCATAGGCTGATTGGAAGCCTGAGATGTCTGCCACCGCAGCAATTCTTCCTTGACCTTCTCAGCAACCACATCGTTGAGCTTCTTAGCAACTATATCCTCGACTCTCTTATTCTCCTATACATGGATAAAACAAATATTAGCTTTTTATTAATGAATTTCCTTTTGCAGTAACATTATAAAAATAGAATATATATGTTACCTCTTCTTGAGAAAGTCCCGCATAGGGTTTGCGCTGGGATGGCCCAAAGAATGCTTTGATGCCCACACCAGCGCCGGCACCTCTAACACGTCCAGGATGCTCTGGGTTACCCAGAGCAACTGTCAATTCCTCCCTTGTGCCCTGAGGGATGAACGTGCCTTGTTTTCTCTGCTCGTGCAGCTCCCGCTAATCACCATAAACAAAAATTGGTAAGTTAACACCACAAATAATCAATATTCAAATGATTGCTCTAAGAGTTGTATTTTACCATTTTTGCAGCCGCCTCAGCAGTTTCGGGCTTCTTTATTTCACCCTTCTTGTTTTTCCTGCCAGCTATCCAGATATTATGGCGAGGGAAGGGTGTGGCCGCAGACTCCTGAGTAGTCGCAGACTCCTGAGTAGCCGCAAACTCCGCCTGTAGTCTTTGGCGAACGCTTGCATAGCCTTTTGGACCCATAGTATGGTCATGTACATTCAGTGCACGCCTTGCTTTTTGTGCGTCACTGAGGGCCTAGTTAGTATGCACATTTATAATTAGGTTAGTAGCACTAAATGTTAATCTTGAATAGGTGAATACAATGTATATTAATTAAAATGGGAGTGACGCCTAATACCTTGAATTCTTCATATTTTCTTGAAGCAACAAAATTGTCCCAATCTTCTTTGTCCAAGAAGTTCCATTGTTCAAGGGCTGACTTCTTCTTCTTATCACCCTGTCTTATGTATTCTCTGTTCAGATTTGTCCTGTAATTCCTAAGCATCTTTCCAGCGCGTTGCATCACACTTTTACGATGCAACATCTCATCCAATGCAAACAGATTCTGTAAAATAGAAATGTTATTAACTAGTACCAAAAATATAATTGCAAATAATAGAATTTGTAATCTACAAAATAGAATTGCAAATAATAATAACTCACGCATAAATCTTTCCATATCAAGTCTTTCTTCGCCTGAGGAACTTTATGCCAATTATCATATTTAACACCACAATGGCTTCGAGTGACAACCCCAAGATAGTTTATAAAATTATTGCGGTTCACTCCAATTGCATTCCCTCCATTATCAAACTCCACAACCAATTTGGATCCACTGCCACTCAGCGTAAGTAACTTTTTCAACAGAGTGATACCCCTTTTCTTGTTAAGTTTTTGTTGCTGCGCATCAAGTTGCTCAATTGCTTCAGTGGGTAGCTGTGCATCATCAACCTAAAATTTGACAAAAATAAACACACCGAATTAAGCCAATATAGAAATACAGGATATATGACATAACTAGAAGATAATGAATTTTATAGAAATACGGGATATGTTTTTAGAACTTACGTTGGTATCCTCGTCATGCTCGTCATGGACAGCATGCTCATCATGGACTTCATGCTCATCATGGACATCATTCTCATCATGGTGAGCCATCTGAAAATTTCATTAAAAAGGAAAACATTTAGCATTTGTATCAACTAGAATAAGGAAAACATTTAGCATTTGTATAAACATACATGTCTCTAAAATTGTGATCTTTTATCAATTAGCAATCCTTCAATGTACAAGTAATATAAAAAAAAATGATTGTTCACATTCTAGGCCAACAAACACATGTGATGTCATTCTTATATATAATAAATGTGTACCACCTATCCCATCCTTGAACACCTAATCTCACTAGTAAGTGTATAATGTGTATTGGGTTTTCAAGAAAATTTCGGCAGCATTTCCCCGCTGTTCTCTAAGTACATATGTACTTAGAGAACAAACGGGGAAATGCTACCGAAATTTTCTCGAAAACCCAATACACATTATACACTTACATCCTAAGTGAGATTAGGTGTTCAAGAACAGTCCCAAACCGGGGACTATCTAAGATTTACTCCTAATGAGTAAATCTTGGACGGGTTTCTAGGCCAACAAACACATTTGATGTCATTCTTATATATAATAAATGTGTACCACCTATCCCATCCTTGAACACCTAATCTCACTAGTAAGTGTATAATGTGTATTGGGTTTTCAAGAAAATTTCGGCAGCATTTCCCCGTTGTTCTCTAAGTACATATGTACTTAGAGAACAAACGGGGAAATGCTACTGAAATTTTCTCGAAAACCCAATACACATTATACACTTACATCCTAAGTGAGATTAGGTGTTCAAGAACAGTCCCAAACCGGGGACTATCCAAGATTTACTCCTAATGAGCCAATCTTGGATGGGTTTCTAGGCCAACAAATACATGTGTTGTCATTCTTATATATAATAAATGTCTATAAAGTACAGGCAACATGGTTAATCCTAATCAATAGAGCATTATTAAATAATAAATCAAGAAATCAATAGTTTCAAACAAAAGGTCTAGGAATCTTTACTAGACATTATATGTATCCCTAATCATCATATTTAACATACTACATTATTATGAACATCCAGATCAGATTAAGATCATACTATGTTATAACCATTGGTTTAATAACCCTATTTCTGCATGTACATGTTTATCAACTTTAAAACCCTATAATTCATGAAATCATTCTTATTCAATTTAATATGTTGGGATCACATAATTATATAATGACATCAGAATATATAGAAGAATCATAATTAACATGATTAACAACATGCTCATCAAACTAGGGTTTTCTTGAATATCATCTAATATTTGTGTACTAGACATTATATTTATCCCTAATCATCATATTTAACATACCATTATTATGAACATCCAGATTAGATTAACTCTAATCAAATACATTACATGCATTTTTATCACAACAATTTGATCGATGCATAAAAAAGCAGAGCAGCTAGCAGCGGGAAGACCAACCTTGTCAGAGGGAAGAAGGCAGAGGCTCCGGTGGCTCTGGCTGGAGAAGTAGCTAGCAGCGACGGCGGTGGAGGAGCAGCTAGCAGCTCCGGTGGCTCTGGCGGTGGTTGCGGCGGCGCGACGACGGTGGAAAAGCACCAGGCGGCGCCGAAGAGTCAGGCGTGGCGGCGGCCTCAGGCGCTTGGAGCAGCAGGGGCAGGCAGCAGGGGCGGGCAGTAGGGGCGGCGGAGAAGGGGGCGCGGAGAAGGAGGAGTGGTGGTGGAGAAGGGGGCGCCAGAGAAGGGGGCGCCGGAGAAGAAATAGCCGGAGAAATGGCACTGGAGAAGAAATCGCCGGAGAGAAATCGCCGGCAGCAGAGAAATAGGGTAATTGCTCGCAATGAAACAGAAGAAAGGGGAAGAGTCGGGCGATCGCGGAGTATAAGTTCCCAAATAGCGTCGGTTGTTTTAACAACCGACGCCTAAAATCTTTAGCGTCGGTTGTTTGCAACAACCGACGTCCAATTGGACGATATTTTCATGAAATTGTTTGGCGGGAACCACCTTCAGCGTCGGTTATAAAAGGATAACCGACGCTGAAAGTGACACTTTTTGCGCAAATTTTCATCGCACATAGGTGTCGGTTTATACCTACATGACCGACGCTGAAAATGACACTATTTTTTTTGATCAAAATTTGGATTTCACGGCCGACTTTCAGCGTCAGTTTGTTATAAACAACCGACGCTGAATACAAAGCGGTACCTGTGTCTGGCTGGTCTTTGAATATAGACGTCGGTTTGCTTAAACAACCGATGCCTAACATATAAGGCGTCGGTTTTCCTTAATAACCGACGCCCAGAAAAGTGACATTGAATGCTATTTTTGTAGTAGTGATATTAACTTGTCTAGGTTCATAAAATTTGCAGTGTAATGATGTTACCCACCTTACAAAGAACTTGTCCTCAAAAGTTGATTAATCTAATAGAATATATTCATCCATGTTTTCTCCTATTCTAATATTACAAATTTATTACCATGACTTTGTCATAAACATCCATAGTTATGCACCTAAAAGGACAAAACCTACAATCTAATAGAGAAACCCCTAATATATTGCTCTTCAGTAGATATATCATAAACACATTTGTTTAGTTAGAACAAGTTAATACTTTGTTCAAATCACAAACCATTCATCAAACTTTGGGCCATCAAACCTTTTCTTTACTTTCTAGTACCCAATTTCATTATGTTTAGATATCTATCTGGTTTAGGTACTATGTGTAAATCCTATTTGTGGTTACTCCTAATTATTGTTGTCCATGTACCAATCAAAAGGTGGGAGTCATGTGACGTTACTCTCTAAGATACTACTCAGATACATATATCCTACCACTAGTACAAGGAACAAGAAGAGATGCAAAATATGTGGCTTATGTTTCTAGCATCTACCCTAAAATTATCAATTGGTTGCCCTAACCATTGAGAAAAATTGAGTATGTGTTAGTATCTATTGTAAAGTTAATACATAGGATCGAAGTTGGATTAAATCCTGTCAATAATACACATCTTAGAATATGTCAAGATTAAGATTTGCATTCCCTCCATGGTTCCTATATTTGAGCATGCCTCAAATAATAGGGATACTAATCCTATTTTTTTTAATAAATAAAGAATGCAGAGGACAAGTGATATTATTCTAGTGGATTGAATGGGACGTCAAGATATTTGAGAATCATGAGAGTTCCTTGTGACCAAGTATTCTTTTGTTCGAGTACTGAGGTGTAATATCCCAAGTTTTCCCACAACAATCACAAGAGTGGAGGTATAAATTTATAACTAATACACCACCAAGGTATCACAAAGAATTGAACTTCATGCACATTGAATAATAAAAGTGAAGTGTCACATGTACAATATAAAACCTTACACAAAATTAATAATTGAAGTACTATAAAAACATAAACAAACTATTCTTAAAAATTTAATATGTGGATAATGACGCCCCACCATAGAACATCTAGTCTATTTTAACCACTCCTTGTCCTTAGATGAAGCCCTCATTCCAACATATTCTCAACACCTATGAGCATCACTTCTACACCCAATGAAAACAAAATGGGAACACATTAGTATGTTATCTAGAGTACATGCATAAGCATAAATTTAATCACGAACTAGGCAAAATACTTGATAGGAAAACATGAACAACTCATCATAGCATATATATCTAATTTTAAGTTAAACTTAAACTTAAATTTGATGTTTCATTTATATTTTAATTATCTAGGTTGGATGTATTTGTTATTCATCTATAAGTAGTCACAAGGCATTACATGCAAAAGAATTTAAATGCTCCAAAGAGCTTATATGAGCCCAAAAGCTTGTTTCTTCCAATATCGGATATATACACTAAAGGGGAACAAACTTGGAATGAACAATATATCAATACAATTTTAGTTATATGGTTCTTCATATATAATAGCTTGATGTATCTATCACAACCAGTGTCACAAGTAGCAATCATGTAGATAAACTAATTACTTAATGGGGAAACATGTTTCTTTTATTAAAACATCTCTTCTAATCAAAATATTGAACAAGGTACTCCACATTAATAAATTTTGAATCATAAGCATACATAGAATAAGAAAAGAACTTATTAACCTCTGATATTTCTCATTGTTCATGTCCGCTTAAATTTGATATGTTAGTAATTCCTAATATTGTCTTGAGTCATTGGTTCACAACTAGTATATCTAAGATAATAAACCATAAGTTCATGTTTATTGCCATAATTTCATGTATAATATTCTAGTAATCCTAATCCATATTAGATGAACAAACTTGTATGTAAAGTGCTACTAAATGTAACTACCAGATATATATAATTTCTCATGTGATAGAATCACTATACACTAGCATAATAAAAATAATCATATCCAATAAAAATTGTGTTCACAAATAGATAAATTCATGGGTAATCAGGAGAAAAATACAAAATGTAATCACATATATATAATTAATTTCCCTTAGTTGAAATCATAAAGTAATGTAAAATATCTAGACTCCTCACTAATAGAAAAAATAAATCATAAATGTTACAACAGATCATCATGAACACCATACATGACACCACTTAGGTTTGAAAATCAAGTACTAGTATAATGAATTCTAAAATTTGGGCAATCGTTTTAAAAAAATAAGCATAATCAGTTGATAACCTTCTAGCAGGTTACATTAAAAGCCCAAGAAAAACTTTAAACCACAAAGATCAAACAAAACATGTCTACTACAAAAAAATAGATTTTGAAAAAATACTATATATAAACATGAAAAAAAATTGAAATCATTTATATTATGGTAAAAAACTATATGAAATAAAAAGAATCTATAACTCATTTCTATTTATAAAAATGAAATCCTTGAAATCATATAAACAATCAAATATACTCAGTCACAAATTGAACAACAAAATAATGGGTTAGAGAGAGAGTAGGAAATGGTGGTAGAGATCACCTTTCATAATTCTTATATGGTATCTTGTTTTGAATTTAAATAGTACATGGGATTCCTCATTTGGTTTCTAGTAAGCTACTTTGTTCCTCCCTCACTTGGCCTTGATGCAATTGGTGGTACAAGTTTGTTTCTTTCTCTATCCCTTAAGACATTTTGATTCTCTTAGCTAGATTTTGTCAATCATATGTGGATCTTGTTGTTTACAAAATCCTTTATTCATGCCTTCTTAAGACTAACTACTTCATCATCAACATAGTTAAATCTTCCTCTCTCTTGACATCCATCTCTGCTATACATTATGATACAAGTAAAATGGGAATTTTTCATGCAGGTTGATTATGTGGTCTTCCTTGCATTATGCCCCCAAAAGGTTATCTGTGGCTAGAGGGACACACTTATCTACTCCCCCCATCCAACTGTGAGTTCCTCAATTATAACTTTTGAGCTTTTAGATGCCTCTCTATCAATTTCTAATTTGTGATTCATTATCTACTCGCTATTCAACTTGGAGCCTCCTCTACCTCCTTCTTAGATCACTAGGGATACCCTCACTATAGAAATGGCCTCTAATTCTTCTTGATAGTGATATACTCTAAAAGTACAACAAATTCTCTTCAACGAGATCACTCTCCCAATTATATGGCATCTGTTACAACCCCAATTTTTGGGTTCCTTTGGGTGAGAAACGTAATTTCTCACATTAAAGATAATTGGAAAAATAATGATACAATTTGTTGCAAATAAATGGATTTCGTTTACAATAGCCTTGATGGTTGTGTTGTGGGCATTATTGGCTATTGGGCCCAATAACAAGGAAATTCAATTAATAAATGAATAATTGAGTTTTTGAGAAAAGAAAGATGTGGAAACCTCTAGAAGGAAAAAGAGTATAATCCAAAGTTGGATTTCATGCCTCTTGGGTTCCTTGGGTCCCAAGGAGTCCAAAATTGCAATGATAAAGCAATAAGAAAAGAAAATATCAATTAGATATTTCTTTATTAAGAAAGAAATTGAAAACAACGATAAAATGTGGAAAATAAGTGAAAAGAGGTACACTTGAGTTATCCTTGGTGTATTTTCGTATCCAAAGGGTTTCTACTATTAAAAGCAAAATAAAAAGAGAGATAGAAAAAGAAATCCTCAAAAAGATATATTTTAATAAAAAGATAAGGAAAATATGTTAAATAGACATAAATAAAATGATAAAGGCAAATAGATGTTCCCCAATATGGGAATCCGTGCCTTTAGGATTTCTTGAGGTGCAAGGGACCCAAGATTACAAGATAATGATAAAGGAAAAAGGAATATTAATTAATTTGGACTAATTAATGAGATAACTTGGGAGAGAAGGAAGGCTTCTCATCCATTGGAATTTGTTTCCCAAATTTCGTACAAAGCTAGATAATGCCAAGACAAACCTTCCTTTGAAATTTGAGTTTAAAAGGAACAAGGGTTTGGGAGATACGAATTTCTTAAGGTATTGCCAAATTTGGGATTTATTCTGAAATAGGAAAATGATTTTCTTTTTTATTTGAACGCGTGCAACTTAGACCGTTGGATCTTAATCCAACATCAGGCGATCATCGTCTAAGTCCCACTAGGACTGGGATTCTGTGAGTTTCAGAGGATCTTTCCTCTCTGATTTCCTTGTGATCCAGGGTAGATGCGAGCTTGCAATGTTTCCCATTGCATTCAGGAGAGGAAACATCAAGGATTCCTCCCTGGTTTGACTAGGATTGGTCACCAATTCAAGAAACGCCCAATCCTCACAAGCCTGACCTCGACCCTATATATAGGGGAGGGTGGAGGAGGGAACCAGCATCCCTTTTTTTTGGCTTGATCTCTGTGGAAGAGTGGTGCAAGGATCGTCCTCGCACCTTCGATTGAGATTTTCATCCTGACCCGCACCCCCGTTTCAGTGGTGGACCTCACTGGAGTTTGATGAGCTGTGACGGGGCTAGCACGGCAAGGACAAGAAATTGGGGATGTGGTTGAGTTCGGCGAAGGGAGGTGAAGCTCCCTGGATGATCAGCACGCTCGCTGGAGATTGAAACCCCAGAGTCAACCCTGAGGTTGACCATAGGAAAGCACCGGATCGCGAACAGGGATGGACTCGTACGGAAGAAGAAGAAAGGGGGGGAAGACCTTGTTGCCCCCGACGGCTGTGAAGGAAGGTAAGGACAGACTTGTCCTTCATCTCCTTTTTCTTGCAATGATAGGCACGTGTGTTCGTGGTCGTTGGATCCTAAGTGGATCAACGGACCACGGATCAAAAGGTCCATATTTTTCTAAAATTACTAATAAACCAGAAAAAGGAATTTTCCTTACAAAAATCATATCTTGAGCTAGGTAATTCAGATGAGTAAAGTAAAAATATGAAAGTTGCTTAGAAAAATATGAGGAACACGTTAAAAATAGTTTGAGAACCTAATTTCGTTCCTTTTTGCAAAAGTGCATATTTTGATGGAAAAAAGTGTTAATTTGTGATTAGAAAACCTAATATGTTGATTAAAACCCTTAGAAACCCTAAGTGAGGGAAAAGGGGAAGAAAGGATATAATAATCTGAAAATTAGGGTTTTTGTGATCCAAATCTATTCTTAAGATCTTAATGGAAAATAAATAGAGATAATTAGGGTTTGATGGATATTTTGATAAAAATAAAGTAAAGGTGATAAAAAGGAAGTGAAACCCTAATTATGGTCAAAACCCTAAAAAGGGCTAGTAACCCTAGGGCTCGATTAGGCCTATTAGATTTGAATACCATGATACATGATAGAAAAATACTGGATGTATATTTCAGGACTGAATTGTGCTTACTTGCTTGATTCTAGATTACTTGATTGTTTGGATTAATTCTGCATTCAAGACATCTTGACATGTATGTGGTTAATTATGAATAACCTTCTTAGTTTCCCGAGGATTTTCCGGATGGTTAAATCGCATTGAATGCAAATTATCAGTTTGAATGTTCATACTTGCAAATCATAAAGTCACTATGATTATCACATTAATAACAGAAGTATGTATTCTCGCACCTACATGCCATCCTGATGGATGATGCCAAAGGTCAGGCCCAAATGGGTAGACCAATGGGAACCATGAGTGGTGACCCCAGGCACCAAGCTCGGGAATGAGAAGGTGGCCTATGATATTGAATGACTAACGGGCACTATAAAGGGTGACCCCAGGCACCAAGCTCGGGATTGAGAAGGTGGCCTTAAGTCATTGGCAAAAGAAACCCTAAGGTGGGTATGCCAGGGTTAGGGCAAACGCGGGGGAGAATGTCATACTGAATAGCATAAATTGACTTGTTAATTAACTTTATTGTGATAATTAGATTGTTATCCATATGTGAAAACTTTTGGTTGTCCCCACATACTAGTATATTTTGATATGCTGACCGACATTTTGTTTGTCGGCGTTTTAGGTACAAGTTTGAAAAGCACAAATAGTAAAGTGACACATCATGAAAATAAGAAGTAAACTACAAGGAGGGTTAGATAGAATAATTCAAGTTGTGGATAGATAGTTTTCCAAAGTTTTCAAAAGGTATGAAAAGTTTTATTATGTACCAGTTTTCAGTTTAGTTGGTAAAATTTGATAATTGTTATTGATTAATTGTTGAACCTTTGATTCGGGTTATTGGATAACGGCTCTGACCTTTCAGTCTCCCTTAAATGGGGGTTATCGGGAGGCGGGTCGTTACAATTGGTATCAGAGCCAAGGTTCCTCACTTAATCTTTAATAATCATTATATTTTACAAATTATGTAGAACCCAAGGGAGTTATTAGAGGATTATTTGAAAGACAGAGGTGTCTAGAAAAGGATCACGATCGGGGGATGGCAATATTTTCCTCCGCACTACTAGTTGGAATATGAGGACTCCCAGATCTGTGTGACTGCCTGGACAAAGTCTTAGGGTATGATTTGAAATAAGATACCTTTAGGACTCCCTCATCTTGTTCATCCCTTCTCAACTCAAATTATGTTAAGGACCTTAAGGATTAGGGTTTCCTCTCTTCTTCTCACCCTCTTTAGGTATGGGTAAGGTTGATAAGGATTAAGGAATCCTCCACCAAATTAATAAAAAGCATGTAAATTAGATGCCATGGACATAAGGTTAATAGAGTAAGCGTAAAAGAATAGATACATGCTTAAGTCGTATGACATAAGTTGTCATTGCCCTCAGGAAAGACCTAAGGCTAGACCTTCTTGTCAGGAGGATGAGTAGAGAAAGTTAGTCTTGGAGGTAGAGACCTCCATTAAAAGTAGAGACCTAGCACATCCTCTGAGGATGATGTTAACCCTAACCCTAAGTGGAGGTTAGAGAGAGACATGACATGGTAAGTTAGATGCCATGGTTGAATGGGTGTTTGGATGGACATGCCTTTGGATTTCCATACGAGCCATGAGAGGTTGGATGACCTAGCACCTTTGGTAACCCAACCCTGGGAAGGGTCATGCATGTTTGAGCAAAGGATAGTTCCTTCATGGATTAAGTTAGAGAAGAACCTATAGAACCCTATGGGCTTGTGCAAGTAGGGTATAGCTTGCACCCTGAGTACGTCAGTAGTGCTGACAGTAAGATGAAACCCTGGATAAGGGATCATGATGGATGGCTTATGAGATAAGCATAAGGGGATTGGATAATCTTGAGCAAACATAAGTTCGAGCATAGTCTTCACCCACATAGGGGTATGCTTGTGAGCTTGAGCCTTCATGGAGAAAGGACCTCTAGTAGGAAGGCTGGATGTGGAGTTAGCTCTAGAGAAAGTAGGACCCAAGCAAAAAGGTTGGAAGCTTAGATTCCAAGACATGAGGAACAATGGGGAATTGAGGATGATGCGACCTAAGTGGATCATAGGGGTTGCCTCATGCTCGATCCTTGGAGGCTGGTAATATCTTGGTTGCCTTTAGAGGAACCAAACTCTAGAGACAGGATGATGCTTTTGATACTATGTGCCTATGGTATAAGTGTTTACCTACTGATATGAGACAAAGAGTGCCTTAGACCCTGAGGAGGTTTAGGTAACCAGTTGTGAGGCTTTTTACCTAGTTGGTTGTCTTTGAGGAGAACTCAACTCTGAGGTATTTCTCATATAAAAGGATCATGGGAGTACATGACATACCTTGGACATGCTTGATTCGTGGTTAAGAGATTGAGCATGCAGTTGGACACCCAAAGGTGAACCTAGGGTTCCTAGACCTAAGAGGGGAAGTGGTATACCTGAACCTCGTGACGAGATTTGAGTCTCTATAGTTTCGAGCATGGTGCTCCTCATGTGTAGAGGTGAAAGAAACCCCTTAAGTTAAAGGTATGAGTGATAAATCCTTCACAGCTAAGTTGGTCTAATGATGAGGATGATAAAGTGTGACCCAGCATGGTTTTGTAGGTGTCCACTTGTACCTTAGTAGCTTTCTAGGGCTAAGCATGCTCGTGTGGATGTAGACCCTAAACATAAGGACACTTGTGACCTTTGTTATTAAGATGTAGTTTCCTCTCATCCTGGGAGAGGGACCCTTTTGTAGGGTGTATAACAATTTTGTTGGTTTTGAGGTAACCTAAAGAGGTTTCATAGGATCTTGAGAAGCTAAGTGAAAAGTACATGGCATGAGAATGAACATGTAGACCCATAGATTACCATCTCTATGTGCATGTGGATGTGTTACCATGAAGGTAACCGGTATGGAGCCTGACCAAGGTAGGCAGGCCGTCATGACCCCTGTGAAAGGATGAATGACAACCCACGAATGTAGAGAGAAATGATGAAGTGTTGGGTAAGGTTCTAAGTTGGACATGTACTATAATAGAATCCTAAGTCTGTCCTAGGGTCAGGTAGGGATAAGACCGATGGAAGAAGGAGTTGCCTAATTCCCTAGTTGCACATGACCATAGGGTCGGGAGGTAACAGCTATCATTGTTTGAGGGCCATGGGTTAGGAGATTGATCACCTTCATGAACTCATGGGACCCAAAGGGCAGATGAGTAGGGCACTCTCTGGATGCATAAGGTAAAAAAGGATGACCCCAAAAGTGTCGGCACCCTATAGACCTAGAGAAGATGACCAAGGATTGTGTGGTGACCCAAGTAGGTTCCAAATTAGTTTTCCATGGAGGTAAATTTTGATATCGTGATGTTTGTAGAGACATAAGTGGCATGTTTCAACTTAGATTTGAAAGTGTACTGGCAAGGTAAGTTGTACCATCTCTACTCTTGGAACATGAAGAACTCTGTATTTTGGACTACAGCCAAACGCTTATTTCCTCTTGTCATGGGAGGGAGAGATCGGACAGTACGCATGCCATACACCAAGGATAAAAGATTATGCGAGTTGGAACGTTGCTACGAGGTATGAGATGATAACATACCTTTGTGGAACGAATGATACATGGATGGTTTACAAACACTAAGAGTATTAAGGAAATCATCTTGTGAGGATGTTTTATCATGAGCTATGTGGAATTTTCAAGTTATGCAAAGTTGAGTTGAATCACCATGAGGATGAGCTCAGAGTTTCTTGATGAAGACAAACTTAGAGTTTGAGATGAGATGATAAGTGGAATACATGGAGGTGTATGTCTTCAACATTACCTGACACCTAAGGAGGTGAAGTGGTAATGAATGCTCTGGTTGAGATATAGCCGCCTAGTTTAGCTAGAGGCTAGAAGAAGTTGAGGTTGTTCGACTAACCCTAAGTTTGGAATGAAGATGTGTTTTGGCTAACACACAAATGTAACAAGATATGTTGAACAAGTTAATGGTTGTTTGGTTAGACAGTTTAGTCCTTGATATAGTGAAAGGATGGTGATAGAACCTCAGATACACTTCTTTGGATAGGAAGGTAATAAAACCCAGATGAGAGTGGTTTACGGTTTCCGAGGAATCGATCTTGAGGAATCATGACATATAGGAGATCATCGTTTAAGATCACCAAACACCATGATACTACAAAGATAGTAAGTGATAGTAGTACTTGGGATGCTTAATATGAAATTGCATGTAGCATGTGGCCATGCAAGTCAAGAGGTGAAGGATGAACACCAATAACCTAATGCATGGATATAAAGTATAAAGAGTTCCCAAGAGGGAATGGGAGTTCATCAATGTGGATGTTGTGAGTCTCCCCTAGACCAAGGAAGGTCAATATGCAAAATGGGTTATGGTAGATCAACTTACCTATATGACATGAGAAAGAAAGAGTATTGTCAAGGGACAAATCCGGTTGAACTACATATGAGAGAGAGATGGTTCAACTACAACATGATGTGATTTCAAAAGTTCTTGAGTAGGACCTAAAGGTTCACTTCCATAAGGTGGAAGCAGATGTGTGAAGAACTCGATGTTAGTATAGTTTATCACCCCTTACTAATGGTCAGTATGATCTAGACTAGAGGGTCTGACGAGAGCATGTGTGCTCATTCAGGGTGATACAAAGAGATAGTTCTTAAGATGTGATGATAACCACCATAGCCTTTATCGGGATGCAAGAAGGAGGTTGTGTCGGTCACCACTTCATTAAGATGATGTTGGTGAAGGAGGCCTCATGAAGGTCAGAAAAGAACCACAGTGGGTACAGATGAAGTCACTTTGATCATGCAATGGTTGAGAGAGAGAGCCCAGAGATGACATGAGTCGTGAGCTGATGCAAAGCAGACTGACATGCAGTTCACTGTGGGAGAATATGTAATGTGAAAATCCGACCGCTCTAAGCTACAGCTGATAAAGTCGAGTCCCCGATATATGGGTCCATTTGAGATGGATTGGTGGAGATGGTTGTGGTTAGCCTTGCCCCTCAGGGTAACATGATGTATAATGTGTTCCACGAGTGTGATCTAGAGCACTATGTGAGGTACCCAAGACATGTGCTGAGCCCTGAACCTATTCAGCTTTTGAGAGGCTGAAATGTCCTGAGTCACCAATGAGGGTATGATATGCCACGGTAAGAAAGAACTCAGATGGAAGAATATGAGATGATGAAGGTTCTTGGGAAGCTACATGGAAAGGGGTGAAGCCACATGGGATCCCTGATGGACATAAGAAAGGCTTATCCTATTTGTTTGCTTGCTTGATGGAATTTTGAGGGCAACATTCTTATAAGAGGGGAAGGATGTTACAACCCCATTTTTTGGGTTCCTTTGGGTGAGAAATGTAATTTCTCACATTAAAGATAATTGGAAAAATAATGATACAATTTGTTGTGAATAAATGGATTTTGTTTACAATAGCCTTGATGATTGTGTTGTGGGCTTTATTGGCTATTGGGCCCACTAATAAGGAAATTCAATTAATAAATGAATAATTGAGTTTTTGAAAAACGAAAGATGTGGAAACCTCTATAAGGCAAAAGAGTATAATCTAAAGTTGGATTTCGTGCCTCTTGGGTTCGTTGGGTCCCAAGGAGTCCAAAATTGCAAAGATAAAGCAATAAGCAAAGAAAAGATCAATTAGATATTTCTTTATTAAGAAAGAAATTGAAAACAATGATAAAATGTGAAAAATAAGTGAAAAGAGGTACAATTGAGTTATCCTTGGTGGATTTTTGTATCCAAAGGGTTTCTACTATTAAAAGGAAAATAAAAAGAGAAATCCTCAAAAAGAGATATTTTAATAAAAAGATAAGGAAAATATGTGAAATAGACATAAATAAAAGGATAAAGGCAAATAGATGTTCCCCAATATGGGAATCCGTGCCTTTAGGATTTCTTGAGGTGCAAGGGACCCAAGATAACAAGATAATGAAAAAGGAAAAAGGAATATCAATTAATTTGGACTAATGAATGAGACAACTTGGGAGAGAAGGAAGGCTTCCCATCCATTGGAATGTGTTTCCCAAATTTCGTACAAAGCTAGATAATGCTAAGACAAACCGTCCTTTGAAATTTGAGTTAAAAAGGAGCAATGGTTTGGGAGATATGAATTTCTTAAGGTATTGCTAAATTTGGGATTTATTCTGAAATAGGAAAATGATTTTCCTTTTTATTTGAACGCGTGCAACTTAGACCGTTGGATCTTAATCCAACATCAGGCGGTCATCATCTAAGTCCCACTGGGACTGGGATTCTGCGAGTTTCAGAGGATCTTCCCTCTCTAATTTCCTTGTGATCCAGGGTAGATGCGAGCTTGCAATGTTTCCCATTGCATTCAGGAGAGGAAACCGCAGGGATTCCTCCCTGGTTCGACTAGGATTGGTCGCCAATTCAGGAAACGCGCAATCCTCGCAAGCCTGACCTTGACCGTATATATAGGGGAGGGTGGAGGAGGGAACCAGCATCCCTTTTTTTTGGTGTGATCTCTGTGGCGGAGTGCAAGGATCATCCTCGCACCTTCGATTGAGCTTTTCATCCTGACCCACACCCCCGTTTCAGTGGTGGACCTCGCCGGAGTCCGATGAGCTGGAGACGGGGCTAGCACGGCAAGGACAAGAAATTGGGGATGTGGTTGAGTTCGATGAAGGGAGGCGAAGCTCCCTGGATGATCAGCATGCTCGCAGGAGATCGAAACTCTGGAGTCAACCCTGAGGTTGACCATAGGCAAGCACCAGCTCACGAACAGGGATGGACTCACGAGGAAGAAGAAGAAGAAAAGGGGGGGGGGGACCTTGTTGCCCCCGACGGCTATGAAGGAAGGTAAGGACAGACGTGTCCTTCATCTCCATTTGATTGCAATGATAGGCGCGTGTGTTCGTGGCCGTTGGATCCTAAGTGGATCAATGGACCACAGATCAAAAGGTCCATATTTTTCTAAAATTACTAATAAACCAAAAAAAGGGATTTTTCTTACAAAAATCATATCTTGAGCTAGGTAACTCTGATGAGTAAAGTTAAAATATGAAAGTTTCTTAGAAAAATATGAGGAACACGTTAAAAATAGTTTGAGAACCTTATTTCATTCCTTTTTGCAAAATTGCATATTTTGATGGAAAAAGTGTTAATTTGTGATTAGAAAACCTAATATGTTACTTAAAACCCTTAGAAACCCTAAGTGAGGGAAAAAGGGAAGAAAGGATATAATAATCTGAAAATTAGGGTTTTTGTGATCCAAATATGATCTTAAGATCCTAATGGAAAATAAAGTGAGATAATTAGGGTTTGATGGATATTTTGATAAAAATAAAGTAAAGGTGATAAAAAGGAAGTGAAACCCTAATTATGGTCAAAACCCTAAAAAAGGCTAGTAACCCTAGGGCTCTATTAGGCCTATTAGATTTGAATACCATGATCCATGATAGAAAAATACTAGATGTATATTTCAGGACTAAATTGTGCTTACTTGCTTGATTCTGGATTACTTGATTGTTTGGATTAATTTTGCATTCAAGATAGCTTGACAGGTATGTGGTTAATTATGAATAATAACCTTCTTAGTTTCCCGAGGATTTTTCGGATGGTTAAATCACATTGAATGCAAATTATCAGTTTGGATGTTCATACTTGCAAATCATAAAGTCACTATGATTATCACATTAATAATAGAAGTATTTATTCTCACACCTACATGCCACCCTGATGGATGATGCCAAAGGTCAGGCCCATATGGGTAGACCAATGGGCACCACGAGTGGTGACCCTAGGCACCAATCTCGGGAATGAGAAGGTGGCCTATGATATTGAATGACTACGGGCACTATAAAGGGTGACCCCAGGCACCAAGCTCGGGATTGAGAAGGTGGCCTTAAGTCATTGGCAAAAGAAACCCTAAGGTAGGTATGCCAGGGTTTGGGCAAAAGCGGTAGAGAATGTCATACTGAATAGCGTAAATTGACTTGTTAATTAACTTGATTGTGATAATTAGATTGTTATCCATATGTGCAAACTTTTGGTTGTCCCCACATACTAGTATATTTCGATATGCTAATCGACATTTTTGTTTGTCGGCATTTTAGGTACAAGTTTGAAAAGCACAAATAGTAAAGTGACATGTCGTGAAAATAAGAAGTAAAGTACAAGGAGGGTTAGGAATAATAATTCAAGTTGTGGATAGATAGTTTTCCAAATTTTTCAAAAGGTATCCAAAGTTTTATTTTGTACCATTTTTTAGTTTAGTTGGTAAAATTTGATAATTGTTATTGATTAATTGTTGAACCTTTGATCTGATTTATTGGATAACGGCTCTGACCTTTCGGTCTCCCTTAAATGGGGGTTACCGGGAGGCAGGGTCGTTACATCATCCTTTCCCCCTAGATGTGGGACATGGTTTGGTTTGTGTCCACTACTGCGATAAAGACTTATGGGATTCATTTCTATGGGAATCCACCATTACCATCAAATTTTAGCGGGATAGAATAGATTGATCCAAACACTAGGTCTTCTCCATGATCAGTCTTTTGATCTTACCCCCTCTGGCTGGATATACATCATAATTCACAATTTAAAGAGAATGGAGAGTATCACATTCCATATGTCAACTAGATCAGTGATCATTGCATCGTAATGTGTTGTTCGAATATTATTATGACCTTACAATGCATGGATATGAAATCTTCCTTATGTTTATGTGTGAACAAAAACAAGAAGCATTGAAATCTGATCTATATATGGGATCTAATCCTTATCCCCCTCTAGAGGTCTCCATAGAGAAGAGTCATGTTCAATCTGAAGTTCTAGTTTGACAATTCATTTATATTTATTGTGGTTTTCAACTATTTGTATCAAATATTTTATATTTCCCTATTTACTATTCTTTCTCTTCTGGGAATAAGGTTCCATCACTATATTGATTAATATGAAACCCAGATCTAAAGACGGGTTTCTTATAAAATAATATGTTCGTAGTGTTGTTTTCGTGACTCCTCCTGGACTATTATGTTTAATAAAAAAATAATACATCCTTAAACTAACACAAGGATAAGATGTTGCATTATATACATGTAATCATCTAATTTTTCAATACCCTTAGTTTTTTATAACTATAGAGGTGTGGTTTCTTTTATCATTACATGTCTTAATTTTCCTTAGTTAATTAGCAAGTGTTTACCTTTTTAGAGAAATATTGATCTACCTCATAAAAAGGTTTCCAACTTTTATAGATGCTTTAAATCTCAAGGTTTGCAATAGACACGTCCACTAAGCTAAACCTCAAACAATTCCACTCCCAACTATGATATATTTTCATTGCCATATGAAGAAACGCTACCATTACCCTTTCTGCCTTGATATTCTAACACTAGTCTGGCATTCATTCAACTTCGTGTGGAATTATTACATCCAATCTATTTCTAAATAACAACTTCTCTTCCCCCAACCTTGCATTGCCCCATCCACCTCCATGTTTAGGGTCCTTTCCCTCTTTGCTCTCTCAGTCCATGTCTTTTGACTTCTGTGATCAATCTAGAGTTGTGGCAATTGACGTTTTAGTTAATGTGATGTGCCTAAGGAAGGCTATATGAAATAGAAGTCAATTGATGACTACCATATTGAAAATACAATAGGAAGATTAGCGCATTGGATGTCAAAAGATCATTGTCCCTTCTTGTTCCTAGAATTTGTAATCCAAAATCCAAGTTCTTCTAAAAAAATCAACTTTTAAACACTATGTCTAAGCTTCTCACCATACAACATGTCCAAGGTATCCCTCTTACTATTCCTTATAGGGAAGAAGGTTTTGTGCAAACCTCACTCAACCATTGGTATACATATAGAGGCATATATAGGCTCCCAAAGTCGCATTTATACGGCTCTATATCACCGATTTACCCCCCCCCCCAAATATGTGGTATGTGGATGCGTTCATATCCAACAGCTCAATATGGGGTGCTAAATTACAATATATTCATAAAGACATTCTTCATCCTTTTAGTTACCCCAAATATTTTTTCCTTATTCTGTCTCTAATAGCACTAGGGTGTCATTAAGAGTGAAAATTTTGGTAGGCCATGAGATATACTTTATATGTCTTGAAGCTAAAGACCCACATGATATATCATCCTTATTTGATAATTTGGTAGATCAGTCTACTTCTTGACTGCATCCTAAAAGTAAAGTTGTAGGGAAAATGTGGGCAAACAATCTCTTTGGGAAAGTAGAAACAATACCAAAAAGGTAATGTTCAGGTGTGAAAAAGGCAACCCTAATTCAAATTTCTTTCAAATTTGACTTATCTACCCCCTATCAATACTTATATTCTCAAATACTCAACAAAGTAGGTGTTGGAGGATACAATGGGAAAATTATTCTTAATATGTATATATTCTTTAACTCAAAACTTAATGATAACAATCATAATTTCATTCCAATTTGGAAAAAAGCTATGAAAAAACCTAAAAGTAGATTGAGGAGTTACACTCAGAAGCAGATAGACTCCTTTATTTACACCTAGAAGAGATATAACATTGTTACATATTGAATTTCATTCCTCTATTGTACTCATTCTCTCTAGTCAAGTGGTCTCTTATTCAACTTAATGTCAATTCTATAGTTTGAATTAAGTGATGCTCCAATTTGCTTAAATCACTTATCAATTTTCCAATATGAGACTTTATTTGAGAATTGATTAGGAGTCGTTCTTCAATTTAGAACCATATTGCAATTAATATTGAACCTCATATATTTATCTTTTGGTTCTATAATGTATATCATATTATATAATTTTCAATTATCTTTCCAATGACACAAGAATCACCTCAATCAGAATTTTGAAGATCAAGATATGGCTAAATGAGAATCACCATTTAATGTGTGTTTTTAATCAGATTTGAGTCTGATTGGGCCCAAATTTGGCCATGGCCCAATTTGGAGTGGGCGCCTCCTTGCTTTGCCATATCATCAAGTTGCAGGAGTATACCTTCTTTTGATCAACTAAGACCATTTGATCCTCAAAACTTGGATATAACCCCAATCCAACAGCTAGAGACCCTCTCCTACCTCTATACAAGGGTCAGGGGAAGAGGAGCTGCCACCACCTACCACCTGATAGCATTCACCAATATGTGCTCTTCTCCCCACCTTTTCAAACAATTAATAATTTAAAAAAACTCCTCATTCTTCAATCTAATCATTTCCTGTTCATTTTCCCTCTTTTTCGTGCCCTAGAGAACCGCCCTTTAACTCCACCTTCTGTACATTTTCCCATGGAGGTCGCCACCTTATACCCTTGACACAACGATGCTTCAGGCTTCCTCGATAATCTGATGGGTGAACCAACTCCACAAGGGTTGAACGTGCCCAACAAGCCTGTTCCTTGGGCCTTGCACGCCCTATGGCTTCCCAGCCACCTTACTCTGATGAGCAGCATATCAGACAGTTGTCATGACAATATGTAGCTTGAGCCAGGTGAGCACCTAGGTATGAGACCAAGACCCACCCTTGGATCTAAGGCACTTTTCCCTAATGTCTCAAATTATGCCACGAGGGTGCCTTTGTCCCCCTCCCTCTCCCTCATGTGGAGTCGGGCCAAGCCCCTTTGAATGCAACACCCAGTAGCGTGCATCGACATAGGCATGACGTGTGCGGGCTCCTACCCCTTCTACTGGGGAGAAATCGATCAATATCAAGGTATTTTTCTCAAATCCCTATAATTTGAATGTAAAGTTTCAAAGTTTAATAACTCCCTTGTCCCTTAACCAAAAGATACTCTCCAATATACCAAATTGATCGGCTCAGTGATCTCTATACAATGAATATATTTTTCATATCCTAAATCTAAAGTTTGTTCCCATGATTCCTTCAAAATGCAAACTTTAGTCATGATTGAGTACATTTAATGAACTACTATGATCAATCTTGTAACCTTAATGACCATTCACCCCCTTACCATGAAATTAGTAATATGTTCGCACCCTTGAACCATGTTGAGACACAAATATCCCTTTTTGATCCATGGTTGTCCCTAATGCATGTTTGTAGCTTGCTTATGGACCTTAATATATGGCGTTGATTAGAGTGATAACCTTGTTTCTTTGTGACATATAAACTTACCTAATCTGGAAAATAAGTAAGCTATGTAACATCTCATTACTTTAATACCACTCCCTAATCTACTTTTTCTATGATGGTTACATATGATACTAAGTATGCTTGAATGTGACCCTTTTATGTTGGTTCATGATTAGACTTAATTTAAATGGTGACTTTGTCCCATTTTTTGCATCAAATTTATTTATGTTCTTTGAAAATAGTAGCTTTATATTGGTTGATGAATGTAATTTATATGATCAACCCCCTTACTCTATGGTGGTGTTTGTAACCCTAATTTTCCTAATGTGACCTATTTGATTTGAATTGTGGGTCTTCTACCTTTATTCATATGGTGATTTTTTCCTTTGTTCCCCTCTATCAAGTAAGAGATTACTCTATCTCTCATGATATCTTGGATGTGGATGTTCTGCCTTAGTCCAATGTTGAGCCTTAATGGCATATATGAACTATGTTGATGATTGAATGTATGTGGATATATTGATACCAATGTTGGAGTTCGATGAGTTGATCTAGGGGACATCCACCTAAATTTTAATATGCTTCTTATGTCCTTATATTTCTACTCTAATCATTTTTTATTGCTGGAACCTTTGACTTAATGGACCTTTGGCTTGTTTTCCCTATTATGAGTCTTTTGACCCTAAAATGCAAGTAAGTGACTTGAATCTTGTAATGAACATATAAAATGAATGGAACCTTGGAATAACATGAAACTTGAACCACAACTTCATGATGACCTCTAAATTAGTAAAAGATCATAAAACATGAAATTAACCAACTTGAAATCCAATTTGGCCAAAACCCTAAAATGGAAATAGTTAGGGTTAATGATGAGAATCTAATACATGTATAAAATCTTGTTCTTCATCAGGTTTGGCTTGTGATCTAGATGGTCAAGGATAGGTTATGAATCTATGAATCAGGTATGATATTTATATAATTATATGACTATGGCATTGTTGGTTGAAATGTGATACATATGTATGATTGTTTACTTGTTTAAATATTTCCATGTAGTACTCTAGTATTGTAGTGTACTTGATGTTTTGTCTCATATCATTGTTTTATAACTTGCAAACATAATAGAGAAACTCCATTATACAAACCTTGTGCACCTTCCTGTATTCTTGGGGTAAGGACACATGGCTAGGCGTCCTACTTGATTTGTTAAGATAGGGTGGACAATGTCGATAAAAAGGTTTAGCTAATTTTACATAATCATTCGATGGGAAGTAGTCAAAGGCCTTATGATATATGATGTTGTGGGTATAATTGGAGAAAAATGATATAAAAATGGGCTCTTGCTTTGTTAAATACTTAACTTGTTTATTCTTGTTCGTTACTTTTGAAACTCTTTTCAAATTATACATAGATTATGTATATGTATATTTTTAGCCCTGTACTAAGCACCTTATGTGTGGACCCACATTATTTCACATAATTTATAGTTTCAGAGATGGCTAGAAGTTGTTGGGCTTAGTGAGAAATGTCATGTGTATTTGTTGTAAGATCCCTAGTGTATATGAGTAGACTTGTGTAAATCTAACTCTAAATTTGTAATTAAAATCTTGTAATAAAAGAATTTTTTTAGTAATATTTTTGAATGTTGAGATTATGTTGGTGTAGTTATCTTGTTATTTGTTCATGTATGCTAAGCTTTTATGCTTTTGCATTTGCACTTCATTAAAACCATGCTAGGTACGAACACCTAGGTCTTATTGCGACTGACTTTGTAGTCATTTGGAGTTAGAATTTGGGTAATAAATGGTTCCATGATATATCGTATCAGATCATAAACAATAAATACACCAAACATTGGTCACATGAAACACAAACTAAACACACCTTACATCTCAACCCTAGAAACTTAATAAGTTGTCCTTTATGGACTAAGTTGACTTATCCTATAGGTTAGAACCTAGATTTTATATAACTAGGTGTAGACCTATGCAATCCCTAGAACCTTTCTTTTCTCATCCTTTTGTCCTAAAGTATGGGTTGTAGGTTCAAGAGGGTGAAAAAAGGGAATTTTGATTACAACCCGAGACATATGTTTGGGACATGTGCTTAGGGTAGCTACACAGGTGTACACCATGTTCTTTCTAGTTCTCTAGGTGTCATGGTACCAGACTGCCTAATGAATGTGGTAAATCATTTCGGTTTTGGTTTTATTCAAATGGATTATGGTGGTTTCCATTGCCTGTTTCAACGTTGGAGAAAACTTATTTCAAGTATTAGTATATATGTACATATGAAAAATGTTACCACACATAGAAATGTAGTGAGTATCCATGAAACCTAAAAGAAAGAGATGTAACATCAAGTCTTTATGAGAGATCTTAAATGATAGTTGTAGTCTCGAGAGTTGTCTAGAGCCATGATGAAGGTTAGGCTAGTAAGTAACCTAGATCTAGATGACCTAAGTTGTAGTTGTCGTTGATGATGATGGAAATGATGATGATGATGATGATGTTGATGATGTTATGAGTTGCTTCATGATGACATAATTTGATGTTGGAGGATTCAAGTATGTTTTTATGATATGAGATGAGCTTCACCCTACATCCCTAGATAAACCTAGCTCCTCATATAATACAAATGACTTGGTTGATGTGCTAAACATAGTTAGTGGGTTGACATGCTTGCTTGTACCTAGTCTTGTACATGTTGAGATATGATATGTGGCATATGGTTTAGGACCAACATAGGCCTCAATATCTTTGCAAAGAAGGATCTCTAGCATGGTACATATGAAACGCGTGAACTCTTGATATGGTCAACCTAACATGAGAGAAGGTTAGAGTACCTAACATCTAAAACATATGAAATGTTGGAAAATATGAATGACAAAATACATGATGATGATTCCCTAACTAGAACACTTCTAAGTTTATGAGTTGAGTCACCAAGTGTGTGGTTCCCTTGAAAATGTTGAACCCTAGATTTCCTGATCTAACCTTAGAGAAAGGGGTAATTGAATATATGATGATTGCTATATAGGTGAGGGAGATGCACCAAGACCCTAAGATGATTTACATGTTGTGTGATATCCATGATGAGCCCCATACTCAGGTTAGTGGTTTTATGTAAAGGAACCTAGTCCTTGTTCTTGATAGTTGGGTAAAAATCTTGTTAAAGGTAGATGGTTGTGGTTAGTATTCTTATTGGACATAGATAGGTCTTAGCTTGAGTTGCTTGAGCTTATGGAGCTTCTTTGAGATACAAGTGAGATGAGTATGAAGCCTCGATTTTGGTGATAATGTTGTTCCTCCAATAATTCATGATGTATGAAAATAATCTCCATATGAAAAATTTAATGCATGTACAATATGCCACTCTTACAAGCGGTCCTAATATGAAATCATACCATACATGAAACATGTATACTTGAAATCACAAACTTAATATGATGATACCCTATGATCTTAGCTTGAATAACCATGAGATGCAATGCTAATTTTAGACCCAAGATGAAAAGAAATGAACATAATTGATAAGATTGGGTAGAGTTTAGGATTAAAAAACTAATACATGCATCAAATATAATGTAATGATGTTATACACATTTATGATAATCTCATTTGAAAATCATGACAATGAACATGCTAATTTGAGAATTTGATATTGTATACTTTTGATAACACACCTTAGGCTCATATGAATACATAAGAAAACCCTAATGTAGTAAGGGTAAGGATTATGGCCCTAATGTCAAGATGATTTCATACTATAATAAAACACCAAGATGTATATATTTGGGATGGGTACACCTTCAATGACAACAACCTATGTGTGCTCCCCATGATGAGGGAATGTTGTGACACATATGGGTTAGATAATTACACATGATGAATGAAACTTTTGACCTCTGAATATGGTCTTGGATGAATTTGAGGATGAAATTTCTTTAAAGGAGGGAAGGATGTAACAACCTAACTTTTATTCCTCTATTGTACTCTTTCTCTCTCATCAAGTGGCCTCTTATTCAACTTATTGTCAAATTTGTAGTTTGAATTAAGTGATGCTCCAATTTGTTAAATAAGTGATCAATTTTCTAATATGAGACTTTATTTGAGAGTTGATTAAGAGTCATACTTCAAATTATAAACATATTGTAGTTAAGATTGAACCTCATTATTATACTCCTTTGGCTCTCTAATGTATATCACATTGTTGAATTTTCAACTTTCCAATGGTGCAAGAATCCTTTCAATAAGAATTCCAAAGATCAATATATGGCTAAATGTGAATCACCATTTAATGTTTGTTTTAATTTGATTTGAGTTTGATTGGGCCCAAATTTGGTTGTGGCCCAATTTGGGGTGGGCGCTCCCTTGATTTGCCAACTCATCCAGTCGTAGGATTGTGCCTTCTTTTGATCAAGTACGACCATTGGATCCTCAAATCTTGGATTATGATCCCGATCTAATGGCTAGCAACCCTCCCCCTACCTTCATACAAGGGTTGGTAAAAGAGGTGTTGCTGCCACCTACCACCCGATAGTGTTCACCAATCTATGCTCCTCTCCCCACCTTTTCAAACAATTTAGAAGACAAAAAGTCCTCATTCTTCAATCTGATCATTTCCCCTCTTTTTCGTGCCCTAGAGCACCCTCTTGCCAACCACCTTTTGTACCTTCTCCCATGGGGGCCACTGCCTTGCAACTTCGACACAATGATGCTTCAGGCTTCCTCGACAATGTCTGGTGAGCACACCAACTCCATAAAAGTTGAGTGTACCCATCCAGCCTATTATTGGGGCCTCCCACCCCTTGTGGCTCCCTACCACCTTTATCCAATGAGCAGCAGATGGGGTAGATACCGCGGTGAGCTACAACTCATTCCAGGCAACTGCCTAGAGATGGGACCAAGACCCACCCTCGGATCTAGAGCACTTCACCCTGACCTCTCAGATCATGTCACGCGGGCGCCTTTCTGCTCGTCCTTTCTCCCTCACACCGGGATGGGCCAAACCCCTTTAACCGTGGTGCCTAATAGCATGTGTCCACGTAGGAACAATGCATGCGGGCCACCGCCCCTTCTACTTGGGTGAAATCGATCAATATCAAAGTATATTTCTCAAATCCCTATAGTTCGAATGTAAAGTTTCAAAATTTGATAACTCCCTCCTCCCTTAACCAAATGAGATGCTCCAAAATACCAACTCAATATACTCAATGAGATCTACACAATGTATATATTTTCATATCCAAAATATAACATTTTTGACCCTGATTCCTTGAAAATGAAAACTTGTCATGATTGAGTACATTTATTGCACTACTATGATCAAGCTTGTAACCTTAATGACCATTCACCCTCTAATAATGAAATCAGTAATATATGTGCACCTTGAAACATGTTGAGCCCCAAAACTCCCTTTTTGATCATTGGTTGTCCGTAATGCATGTTTGTAGTTTGTTTATGGACCTTAGTGCATGATGTTGATTAAAGTGATAACCTTGTTTCTTTTTGACATCTAAACTTACCTAATTTGGAAAATCAGTAAGCTATATATGTAGAATCTCACTACTTTAATACCATTCCCTAATCTCCTTTTTCTATGGGGTTACATATGACACTAAGTATGCTTGAATGTTACCCTTCTATGTTGACGCATGATTAGACTTTATTTAAATGGAGACTTTTTCCCATTTTGTGCATCAAATCCTTTTATATTCTTTGAAAATAGTAGCCTTGTATTGTTTTGTGACTCTAATTTCTATGATCAACCCCGTTACTCTATGGTGGTTTTTGTAACCCTAATTTGCCTAATGTAACCTATATGATCTGAATTGTGGGTCTTGTATCTTTATTCTTATGGGGATCCTTTTTACTTGTTCCCCTCTCTCAAGTAAGAGATTAATATATCTCTCATGATATATTAAAGGTGGATGTCTCATCTTAGTCCAATGTTGCACATTGATGGTATATATGAAGTATGTTGATGATTGAATGTATGTGGATATATTGATACCAATGTTGGAATGTGATGCCTTGACCTAGGGGACATCCACCTATATTTGAATATGCTTCTTATGTCCTTATATTTCTTCTCTATATGATTGGACCCTTTGACTTGATGGACATTTGCCTTGTTTTCCCTATTATGAGTCTTTAGACCCTAAATGTAAGTTAGTGACTTGAATCTTGTAATGATCATATAAAATGAATCGAACCTTGGAATGACATGAAACTTGAACCAAAACTTCATTATGACCTCTAAATTAGTAAAAGATCATCAAACATGAGATAACCAACTTGAAACCCAACTTGGCCAAAACCCTAAAATGGAACTAGTTAGGGTTAATGATGAGAATCTAATACATGTATGTAATCTTGTTCTTAATTAGGTTTGGCTTATGATCTAGATGTTCAAGGATAGGTTATGAATCTCTAAATCAGGTATGGGCTTTAAATAATTATATGACTATATCTTTCTTGCTTGAAATGTGATACATATGTATGTTTGTTTACTTGCTCAAATATTTCCATGTACTAATCTAGTATTGTACTTGATGTTTGTCTCGTACCATTTTTTTTATAACTTGCAAACATAATATCGAAACTACTTTATACAAATCTTGTGCACCTTCCTATATTCTCGGGGTTAAGGACACAAGGTTGGGCGTCCTACTTGAGTTTTCAAGATAGCGTAGACCATGTTGACAATAAGGGTTAGCTAATGTTGGGCACCCTTACATACTCTTCCTATGGGAACTATTCAAAGTCTTTATGATATATGATGTTTTTGGTTTAATTGGAGAAAGATGATAAAATAGGAGCTCTCACTTTATTAGGTACTAAACTTGTTTATTCTTGTCCATTACTTTTGCAACACTTCTCATAGTATGCAAAGTTTATGTATATGTATCTTTTAGCCCTGTACTCAGCACCTAGTGTTTTGGCCTGCATTGTTTCACATATTTTATAGGTTCAAAGATGGCTAGCAGTTGATGGGCTTGGTGAGCAATGTCAGGAGTATGTGTTGTAAGATCCCTAGTATACATGAGCAGACTTGTGTAAATATGAGTCTCAATTTGTAATTGAAATGTTGTGATAAAAGAATGTTGCTTAATAATATTATTGAATGTTGAGATTATGTTGGTGCGTTTATCTTTTTATCGGTTCATGTATGATAAGGTTTTACGCTTCTGCATTTGCGCTTTATCAATACCATGCTAGGGATGGATACCTAGGTCTTATCGCCATTGACTTTGTAGTCATTTGCAGTTAGGATATGGGTAATAAATAGTTTTTTGATAGAGACATACCTCATACTCGAGTAGTCACCTTTTGTCTCTTATCCATGTTGAGAAAGAATAACTTTAACTTCGACATGTGAAGTGGGAAACAAAGCCATTTTCTATTTGTAATGGTTTTGTTCTAGTCTTCTTAGTTATTTATAAATTGATTATTTTATCATCTTGTATAGGTCTACATTTTCTCTCAAAGATCCATCCTAAAACAATAAGAGGTCAAAATATAAAATCCAACTAAATAGGTTTTTTTATGAGGGAAGGCCAATTGTGTGATACCAATGTTGAAACTACTTGGCCACAAAATTATGTTCCATATCTTGCTAATCTAAAAACCTTGATAAATTTTTCTACCTCAAAAGCTCTCAAAAACTTTTAATATGAGTTTCACAGGGAGTCTTGGAGTACACATTCAAGCACCTTCCATGTTGTATAAAAACCACTAACGTCAATTGCTAATTTATTTTTCAACTTTGGATGGTATTTTTGCTTACTAGGAAGAGTAAATAGTGACTCTTTTTTTGTTCATATGGTTTAATTTATAGTTCACTTTCCTAGGTTTATTTATTTCATGACTACTGTTTATAGGAAATTATTGTCAACGGATAATTGTGTCAATATTAATTTTTTATGGATAATTTGATCACAAAAGATGAATAAAGTTCTTATCCTTGGTGTTTTTATCCTCATTTTTGGATCATATATGTTATCCTTGATCTCCATGGATTGGATACTTCTCAACTTCTCTTGTAACATATTAGTTTCAGGCCTTGCCTAAAATTATGTTAAAAGTAATGATGGACCATCCATATCCACAAGGTGTGCCTTGTTTTTAAAGTAGCCCCATCAATAGGTACTCTAGATTTAGGTGTGTTTGAACCAGCAGTACTAGAATGGGTGAATTATCAGGAAGTGGGACATGGGTTTGTGTGTGAGTGAGGACAAAGCATTCCATCTAGATGAATGTTGGTTTGTGGGGCCAGTCATCATTATCAAAATTCTACTAGAGCCTTGTATTAGTATCCTAGGAATTACAAATGGTATTGGGTCTAGTTTTCCTCCATGCAGTCAGGCCAACATGGATATGTTGTATGCCAAACTTGATATGTATAGTCCAGGCATGTCCAAGAAGGCTACCTACATTGATAGATCCACCCGTGCATTGGAACTCATAAATTGTTGCTTAGTACATGGTTAATTCTAGGTCTACTCTAAAATGGGAAAAGATCATGATTCCTTAAAGTGCGATTTCACGAGGCATAATTGTGTAAGTGGTAGAGAATCTAAAATCTTGGGGTTTTAATCCTTATATTAATGATATTAAAAATAAATGACTGAACTAACCATATCAACAAGGTGTGCCTCCTTTTCAAGTGGCCCATCAATAGGTACTTTAGATCTAAGTTGCTTGTCCCAATGTAGTACTACCATGGGTGACATGGTAGAAACAAGAACTCAGTATCTATGTGAATGAGATAAATTTTGCACCCAAGGCTAGTGTTGGTATGTTGGGAAAGTCTTCATTCTCAAAGCTCTGATAGAACCTTAGGCTAAGGGCCCATATGTTAAATCTCTATTATGATGTGTAATAATAGGGGATAAAGATATCAATATTATATCATATATACTCAAAAATTTTACATAATTTGTTTTTAATACAACATGGAATCACATACTACCAAATATTAAAGGTAATTTTTTTGAGGTTTTTGCTTGGGTTGAATTAAATCTGTTTCTAAATTTTGCAGTAGAAAGTTTGTCAAAATAAAATAAGGAGTGACATGTGACTTAACTTGGTTCAAACACAACATTCTACTCCATCACTAGTGTATTTTAAGCAATATTTTTTGCCACACAATAAATTATAATGATATCAAAGAATTACTAAGAATAAAAAAATTGTTACCATACCCTCTCCTTTTCACTAAACTTGGGAGATAACCAATTAGATTTATCCTTTCATTATGGCACTGGAGAACACAATGTACATACTTTGTTGTTGTAGATGTGGGAGAGCATGACTTCTCTTTTACTTGGGTTGAGGAAGAGTACCCCTTTAGGATTATGTCCTTGATACCACTAGGAAATCACCATTATGATAGAAAAAGGCTTATGGTAAATGCAAACTATCAAAAAGAGGTAGCAAGAAGTAATGTAGTTTAGGTGCAATAAGATAATAAAATAATAATGGATTATATCATAATGTAATTGACTTATGTTCTCTTCACATCCAGGCAATGGGGATTCACAACACTCATAGAATCACGTCTATTATGTTTCCATATAAAATTGTATGTATATACTTGCACCATTTAACATATATTGGCATAAATAGTGGATCATTTCCTGCTCCAACTCTTGATTCACCATTCCTACATGAAGTCTTCCTTGAGAAAGAAACTCAAATAGGCATCAGTTCCAAGAAATTATATCTTCCACAAAAACACTTTGTGGTATATATGCCCATAGAGCCATCCCAAGCGATTGCATGGAGTCGGATATTTATTAATCAATTAATGTGATTATTTTGTTAATTAATGAATTCCAGAATATTCTAATTAATCCACGAGCGTTTTAATTAATGCAGTGTTTCTGTTTACCGATGGGTTTAGGAAACCCTGCTTCCCTTCGTATCCTATTTAAAGGAGGTTTACGGCCGATATCTATATAAGATATTGAGAGAGACTTTTGTGTTTATGCTCACGTACGTAAACCTATCCGTCATTGTCCTTAGGAGCGAAAGGAGCAACGCGCCGCTAGCACGTCGCCACAGAGACACGACTCCTTCCCGTCGGCTTGGGAAGCGTGACGTGGAGTTCCATCCATCCGTGTGTATGAAGTAGAGACGCATACGCCTTGACGCCTGCGTTCGGAGGACGTCAACGACCACCTGTACGTGCTACGAGCAGTGTACATCACTGCCGCAAAGGAGCACCACCAGATCAACCTGCGATAGCGAATAAGAGAGAAGTTTTGTCTGTGTAGGCCAGTGTCATTGCACACCTTTATGCAGCGGGACATCACCGGACTTGCTCCGCAATAAGGTATATCCCGCAAACACTCCTTCCAAATACGTTGTTGTCGATGAGATCCTGTTTCGGGTTGAGTGGATTTTTGTTGCTTCCTCCGCGCATGTTTTCTTCACAAAACCCAATAGTGGTATCAGAGCAACATCGATCTACGACGTATTTGGATTCGTTTCGATATGATAGAATCATTGTATACTGTTTTTATATAGCATACGATGCGAATTAAAACTGCTAATGTGCAAATCTAAACCTAATTCCACATACACCGCAGGCTTCTATTTTAGACGTTTTAGACGGGATCCCCACACAAGGGCGTTGCCCCTGTGTACCCCGCATAGTCTGCGTGGAAGTCAAAAATTTATTTAATGGGGAATGTCCCACATTAGAAGTACTGCAATTTTAATATGTATATATGTATATGTAGATATACCTATGATAGCATACACGTCGCCTTTAAAATTTGTTTTATGTGGTGAGTACATGTACGGTTATGGCCTAGTATCCCCTTTTGTAAATGTTGTGAATGAATTTGGATGTCCATCTTGTGGATATGTTTGTTTGTGAATGCTTTGGATGTATAATGGTTGCATATGGATCCTTTGTATAAAGTATTTGGCTTGCATGTCGAGCCTCATCTCTTATTTCAAAGTGTAATTAATTCTTTTCTTTTATATTTGTACGCATATGATGTAATAGAGATAGGATTAGTTTTAGTCTTTGTATACTTGATGTAAGGAGGCCACTTGAAGATCCAACTCCAAGGAGTGTCCATGGAGAAGCACCATGAAGATCTAATTCTAAGAAGCAACAAGATGATCTAATTCCAAGAAGCAACTTGAAATTCCAACCTCGCGAAGCATCTATGAAGTTGTTCATTGTAATGTCAATCATTACAGGCTTACAGGTTGATTCACAAGTGTTGCATGATATGCATAATACCATAGGTGGACCGTAATCCTTTGTTTCTCCAAAGGATTACAATAGTATGGCCATAACCGATGTATTTGTGTTTATGATTGCATGTCTATCGTTTGTGGTTGTGGATATAGTAGTATATGATACTTACTATAAGTATGTGGTGTTTGGATATGTATATGTATTAATGAAACCCCTCAATTAATAATATTAAGTTTTAGTTTCCTTCCATAAAGCAACACACATGAAAAGCTTGATCGACTATGTGTGGGAACGCCTTCGCGTGGTACACTATCTATCTCGTGGAAGTGTGATGGTGGGTGTGTGGGTCTATCTCCATAGGGTGCACACTCATCGTGTTGGCTTATGGGTTGGACTTAACTAGGGAACCTTGATAGGATCAAGTACCTAGAGGCACACAGATGTATCATGGCAAGGAGTTGTGCATGATCATCTATCCAAGAGTTGCATATGATGCAATTGCCTACCTTAGTATTTGGTCTTTGACGCCGGCGTTGGCTGGGCATTGATCCAATTATTTTGGGTCTTAGCTCACTAGAAGGTTATGCATTGCAATCTTCCGAGTTGATAGTGAGGGCTATCAATTTGAATAAAATAGTGGGAGCATAATTAATTAAAGGCATAATTAATCTCTTTTATCAAATCTTTACAAGTCAAAATGTTTTGAACTAAATGCAAAAAAAATCTTTTGTAGCAATCAAATGGCAAACAACACTCACACTTTCTCATTGCGATCGGTCCTTGAGAAAGACAAACTCATCGGAACCAACTTTCAAAACTAGTTTAGGACGCTGAGAATTGTTCTCACACATGAGCGTAAGCTCTATGTCCTTGAAACACCAGAGCCAGCGGAACCCGTCGTAAATGCGCCCAAGGCTGAAAAGGATGCTTACAAGAAGCACCTTGATGATGTTGTGGATGTCAAGTGCCTGATGTTGTGCTAAATGAACTATGAGTTGCAAGAGAAGCATGAGAACATGAATGGCATGGAGATGGTAACTCATCTCAAGAACATGTATCAACATCAAGCAAGACAGGAGAGATATGATGTCTCAAAAGCTTTGTTCAAAAGCAAGATGAAAGAGGGAGACTCAGTTGGCACCCATATACTCACCTTGATTGGGTATGTGGAAATCCTATCCAAGTTGGGATTTCCCCTAGGTCAAGAGTTGGCCACTGATGTGATTCTACAATCATTGCCTAAATCATATAGTCATTTTGTCATGAACTACAACATGAACAATTTTGACAAGCCGTTGTCAGAATTGTTGGGCATGTTGAGGACAGCTGAAGCACAGATGAAGAAAGACAAGCCCAAGTCTGTGATGATGATCAGCAAGACAAAGGGAAAGTCAAAAGGCAAAGGCAAGGCTAAGAAAAGTTCTAAAGCCGGGCAGAAGCCAAAGTCATCCGCGCTCAAAGCTAAAGGTGGGATCTCCAAAGAAGGCAATTGTCACCATTGTCACCAGCCTGGACATTGGAAAAGAAATTGTCCTCTCTACCTGGAGGTACTGAGGAAGAAGAAGCAGGGGATAGATATCTCCACTTCCGGTATATACGTTATTGATATAAACTTAAATACTTCTTCATCATGGGTACTGGATACCATATGTAGATCTCACATATGTTCTAATATGCAGGATCTGATAAGAAGTAAGCCTTTACGAAAGGGCCAAGTCGAGTTGTGGGTTGCTAATGGAGCAAGATTTGCTGCCACCGTAGTTGGAGTTATTAGTTTATTTTTGCCTACGGGCCTTGTAATAGAATTAGAGAATTTCTATTATGTACCTGCCATTAATAGAAATATTATTTATATATCTTGTATGGACAAGAGTGGATTTGAATTTCACATTAAGAATGGAATTATTTCTATATCTAAAGATGAGATCTTTTATGGAAATGCCCCTTATGTCTTATGGAATCTACTTGTTAGAACTTGAGACTAGCGTATACAACGTAAATACTAAAAGGTTAAAACTTGACAACTCAAACAAAACATTCTTATGGCATTGTCGTCTTGGGCACATAAACGAGAAGCGCATATCTAGACTCCATAAGGATGGTTATCTAGACTCTTTTGATTTTGAATCATTAGAGACATGTGAGGCATGTTTATTAGGGAAGATGACCAAGACTCCTTTCACTATACACAGTGAGAGAGCCAGTGATGTGCTAGGGCTCATACATACTGATGTATGTGGACCTTTTAGATCAAATGCTAGAGGAGGCTATCAATACTTCATTACCTTCACTGATGACCTCAGTAGGTATGGCTATGTATATCTTATGATACATAAGTCAGAAACTCTTGAAATGTTCAAGACTTTCATGAATGAAGTAGAGAAGAAACTTGGTAAGAGTATTAAAGAACTTCATTTAGATCGAGGTGGCGAATACTTAAGCCAAGAGTTTGAGGACCTTCTGAGAGACCATGGTATTGTATCACAATGGACTCCACATGGTACACCACAACATAATGGTGTGTCATAAAGAAGGAATCGTACATTATTAGACATGGTAGGATCAATGATGAGTTCATCCGAACTTCCAATATTGTTCTGGGGATATGCTCTTGAAACTGCAGCGTTTACACTTAACTGTGTACCTTCCAAATCGGTTCAAAAGACACCATATGAGATATGGAATGGGAATCGTCCCAATTTGTCTATGTTAAATATTTGGGGATGTGAAGCTTATGTTAGGAAACAATTTCCTAAAAAGCTTGGACCCAAATCGGAAAAATGCTATTTTTTTTTATACCCCAAGGAAACTCAGGGATACTACTTCTACACACCAACTGACAACAAAGTGTTTGTTGCTAGGACTGCTGTATTTCTTGAAAAGGAATTTATTTCCAAAGGAATTAGTGGGAGGAATGTAGAGCTCGAAGAAGTTCGAAACCAACAAGAAAGCAGAGAACCTGAGGAGGTACATAAGGAACATGAAGACTCACAAATTGTTGTGGAATTTCAAGTTCCAAATGTAACACAGGAACCTCGTAGGTCTAGTAGGACACGACTTGAGCCTGAGAGATTTGGATTTCTCATGACTCAAGACAGTGATGAATTGGGCATAGAAGATGAGCCAACTTCCTATCTAGAAGCTACGAAGGGACCAAAATCTGAGAAATGGCTCGAATCCATGAGATCTGAGATGGAATCCATGTACACCAACAAGGTATGGACCTTGGTGGATCCACCCGAAGGGGTAAAACCCATAGGGTGCAAGTGGGTCTTCAAGAAGAAGACTGACATGGATGGAAATGTTCAAACCTATAAAGGTAGATTGGTTGTGAAAGGATTCCGTCAAATTCAAGGTGTTGATTATGACGAAACCTTCTCACCAGTTGTCATGGTTAAATCCATCAGGATCATGCTTTCCATTACAGCTTATCATGACTATGAGATTTGGCAGATGGATGTTAAAACATCATTCCTTAATGGGAATTTACTTGAGGATGTGTACATGACACAACCTGAGGGTTTTATCGATCCAAAGGAAGCCAATAAAGTATGTAAGATACAAAGGTCAATTTATGGATTGAAGCAAGCATCTCGGAGCTGGAATCTACATTTTGATGAAGTAGTCAAAAAGTTTGGCTTTAGTCAAAATGAATATGAACCTTGTGTTTACAAAAGGGTTAGTGGGAGCACAATCGTATTTCTCATATTGTATGTGGATGACATACTATTGATGGGAAATGGCATCCCTACTCTTCATACAGTAAAAGGTTGGCTAGGGAAGACTTTCTCTATAAAGGATTTAGGTGAAGCATCCTATATACTTGGGATCAAGATCTATAGAGATAGATCTAGAAGGCTTATAGGCCTAAGCCAAAGTACATACATTGACAAGGTGCTAAAGAGGTTTAGCATGGAGGGTTCTAAGAGAGGTAACTTGCCCATGTCCCATGGGGTTACGGTCTCTAAATCCCAATGTCCTAGTTCATGTGATGAACGGGAATGCATGAGTAAGATTACATATGCATCAGCAATTGGATATATCATGTACGCGATGTTATGTACTCATCCTGATGTGTCATATGCTTTGAGCATGATGAGCCGGTATCAGTCAGATCCAGGTGAATATCATTGGATAGCCGTAAAGAACATCCTAAAGTACTTGAGAAGGACTAAGGATCAATTCTTGGTATACAGTGGTGAGGAAGAGCTCGTGGTAAAGGGTTATACTGATGCTAGCTTCCAAACTGACAAAGATGACTATAGATCGCAATCTGGATTTCTATTTTGCCTGAACAGCGGAGCTGTGAGATGGAAGAGTTCCAAGAAAGAGACGGTTGCGGATTCTACAACAGAGGCTGGATATATTGCCACATCTAATGCTGCAAAGGAAGCTGTGTGGATCAAGAAGTTCATTTCTAAACTTGGAGTGGTTCCAAGCACTGGTGATGCAATTGAGTTGTTTTACGACAACAACAGAGCAATTGCACAGGCTAAAGAACCAAGATCGCACCAATGTTCCAAACATATTCTCCGGCAGTTCCATCTCATATGAGAGATCATACAACGAGGAGATGTGAAGATTTGCAGAGTACCTACAGAAAGCAATATGGCTGACCCGCTCACAAAAGCACTTTCACAGCAGAAACATGACGGACATGTTCGATCACTTGGATTGAGATTCATGAGTGATTGGGTATAAGTGCAAGTGGGAATCTGTTGGTATGTATGCCCATAGAGACTATCATTCGATGATTGTAATGGGATACTATGTAAATGATTTGTAATACTACATTGATCATATCAATAAAGGCAAGTTTCCAATCTATATGTTTGTGTTTTATATTGTGAGATGACCATAAAACTTATAGATGTCTATAGAATAATATACTCAATGACATATGTCTTTGGGTTGATGACCTGAACAGTGAGATCATATGTATGCTAAGAGTATGTATTCTTGTTTTGTCCCTAATCAGTTGTTATTGTGGAAATATCCATAGACATCAATAACACATAAGATTAGAATGTATGTTGGTTGATGGAAGAATCTCATTATCCATGATATGGAGATATCAAACCAAATACATAGATACTTGTTAGAGAATAGTGTATCGGATAGACCCACCTTGAGAGTGACACATGGATACCATGATTGGTAGTTAGAGTCTGACCGGCCTAAATCGTGCATCCTAAATTTTGAGGCGGATTTGAGGTAGTCGAGCTTTTACATTTATAAACCCAAATCCTTCTAGGCCCCCGCAACTTTGTTTACGGGGTCGAAGTAGATATATGGGGTCAAACACAGGGACAAGGGGGGTAGTGTTGAGAACCCAGAATCGTCACGCTACACTCCGGCATGTAAAAGAGATTGTAAATTCCCCAGAAGGGAAGCGTAAAGATGTCACAAACAAAACAAGAAAACTATCTCCAAGTGGAGTTACTAGAAAGATTTAAGGTTTTAAGCATTTAGCAGTTTTTTTAGGGGTTTTCATGCAACAGAAACCAAAAGATAACACTAGAGCTAGAGCAAGGTATGAAGGATAAAACTACTGCAAAACAAGCGGCACTAGTAACACCATGCACCCCTCCTCTCAGAGCGGGAAACTCTAACCAAGCCTCGGCATCCCTCTTGAGGTTGCTGGGCTCAAAGTTAGAATGAAATGTTACTGAAACAACTCCATTCCAGGAACTCTCGTACTCCAGAATCGGACCAAACACTAGAGCCACAACACAACTCTCGAAGTTGTTGCAACGGGAAAACACGATTCAGTAGCTACGCGAAATGCGATCCAAAACATGCAAGCTAGAGTTCGGATATCAAACATAGCAGTCATCCAACATATTGCACCAAGCATAGAGAAGCAAGTAATTAAGCATTTCCATTTCTATAAACATTAAAGGTCTTAATTACAATGCAAAAGTAAAGGAATTTAAATAACAGAATTAAAGATATGTGTCGCCTTCTTGATGTAGAAGGACGACAGGCTGTAGTAACCATCCCGCCCGATATCGGACAGGGGCCTAGCCCGATACAGCCATGTCGGGCGGCACGCTTTCTTAAACGGCACACCGCGACGGGCAACTGCATCGCTCAAGGACCTGGATGATATGCTCAAGTCGGGCGGTACACCCTCTCGGGCGACACGCCTGACGGGCGGAGCGTATCGGGTTTGTTATCGTGTCGGGCATGGAGTACATCGGCCGATATTGGCTCCCAGTGTCGCCCGGTACAGTCCTAGGTGAACCAGTCCCCTCCCTCTCGGGATGAGGAAGAGCTCACCTAGTGTCGCCCGGTACGAACACTGGAGCATGATACTCCTGCTCTCGTAGTCTCCTCCGAAGATCACTCGACTCTCCGAAACCTGAAGTGGCCAAGCTTGTCCGAATTGTCTAAGCTGTCTTTTCGGCTCCCTGTAGCTGCTATTTATAGGCAGCTACTCGTGAGAAGATATGGTGCTCGAAACGCCACGTGTCATGCTTTCCGCCGTTCAGTTGGTGGTCGGCTGACGCGGGTATCGCCCGGTATCACTCGGCACAAGGAGGTTGGTTGTCGGGCGTCGAGGCGACAGGCGCCTGTCGGTGGGTGGCTGATATCGCGCGGCACATAGAGTAGTTGCGGCGTGCTCGGCTCCCTGTCGGGTAAAGAGGCGTGTCGTCCATCGGTACCCTATCGTGCGGCATTCTTGCGTCGCGCGTCATCGTATCGCGCAGCCCCACCGATCAGCGTGTGTAGCGGGCATCAGGGGGGGCGAGACAGTGTTGGACTTATTTGCTGGCCGAAACGGCCTTATTGGTGCTAAATGGGACAAAATAGGAGGAAACTCTGCAAAAGATGGAAATATTAGACTGAGAGCATTGCTTGGCTAATTATTGCGAAATTGCATATAAAATAGAGGAAAATGGCAGAAAAGGGCAGTTTTGATAACAGAATAAAGGCCAAAAATGGCACGAAAATTGGTGTTCAACTCCCCCAAACTTAGCTTTTTGATTGTCCTCAATCATTATTTAAACTTTATTTGGAGATGCTTCTTCTTGTGTAGTATGCTTCTCAGGCTAAGATGTAAAACAAGTATCGTAATGCCTTTAGAGATAATGCTGCCTCATTACAAACAAAAGACTTCATCTTTCTTGCCTTATTGTTTAAGTGAGATTATTCTCTATAGCTTCGGCGAGACGTTATTGTATGATTCCGAAGTTAGATTCCACACCAAACAGCTTTATTTTCGGGGTAGAAAGTTGTGTATAGGGTAGGCTAAGGCTTTTTGGGTTTTCTTCTTGTTTCCCATCGGTCCATCCAGGTAAGGGTCCGTTAACGGGCAAGTGGTCCCTGCAGTCCAAGCCAGTTGGCTTTAGAGCAGTGATTTCACATCCTACGTACCACAGCCCCGGATCTACCATGCCTAAAGATGGGTACTTTTGGGAAACAAGTGTGTGTATATTTTTTTCTTTTATTGGGCACAACTTTCATGCTTTTATTCACGCTCATAAGGCTTCTCTCTCTTTTTAGTATTTTTGTCTAGTAAGGGGAAACAAAGAGATTCTTGCTGTTTGGGTAGCTTTTTCCTTCTCCATACTCGTCTCTTAGCTGTTTGCGAGATTATTATATTTTTCAAAATTTTTGACATGGCAAAACATATTCTTTTGTTCATTTGAAGCAGCGCTATCAAAAAGATATAACAGGACTTGCGTCATATTTAGCACAAAGAAAATAAACTTGGAAAACAGTTGCATCAGGGTTTTTACTAATATAGCGACTTTGTACATATGCATGGGAACAAAATAAGCAAAATTTTCAAAAAATTCAAAATTTTATATGAACATGTATATGTATCAAAATGAACAAAAGAATCAAAAGATTAAGTTAGAAAATTTGACAGAATTTTGTACCTCCCTCACCGGTACCATGGTACTCCCAAACTTACTCCACACTTTGTCCCAGAGTTGTGAAGTAGATTAGGCAAGGTAATGCTAATCCAGTGAGGGTTAGCCGACGAGCGCGCCTTCATCAGATAGAAGCTCCCACACATATTCTCCTCTTTTGTTGTGGTAATCAATGTGATGGATCTGGTCAGGCGTCTCTTTATTCGCTATCCATTCCAGGACGTGGATGCCGCAGTCGTTGGATAATGGGATCTGTTGTGGGCTGCGGTGGTAGAACTGAAGTTCGTGCCATTTGTTTGCTTGTGTGTCCAGGAATGGTTGTATCATCTTTGTCACCCCGTCGTAGTATTTCCGAGTTAAGCGTTCGACGGATGACAGTGGTTCTGATGTACACGGCACTGGATGGTTCTTGTTGCCGTCCGAGCTGTTGTAAAAGATTCCTGCTCGTTGTCGGGTGTACACCGTCAGGAGCGTCCAGTGGTTATAATGAAGAATTGGCAGGAAGATTTGGCTAGGGACTCCGCTTTCCAACTCTTCCAGGAAAAGCTTCTGTGCTCCTGATTCGTCGGCTAGGCAAACGTCGTTAAAACGCATAGGATGGGCTATATATGCGTGATCGAACTTTGGTTGTAAAATTTGGACGCAAGCGGTTAATACTGATACCGAAAAACATCCTCCTTTAACCACGTCCCTTAGTTCATCAATTGGGATTACGACATTACTCACCTTGTAAATGACATCCCTCGGGGTAGCATCTGCTAACTTCAGAAGGATTACATCTACCTGCTCCTGCGTGAGCGTAGCGCACAAGAAACGGTCGAAGTTTTTTATCATCCCTTCTGTGGCTTTAAGCGAAGCAGTTTCTTCCATCCCGTGCACTTTCTTAAGGACCATCAGCTCCTTGCCTGCCCCATGTTTGACGGTCGCCACTTCTTCTTCTTTTTCTGAGGGGCTGCTGGACTGAGAAGAGTCTTCATCTAGGTCACTATCCAATAGCTGCTCCGGTACCCCGGCGTCCCGAAAATAGCGCTTGTCCTTGATCAGCAACATGGCGTAGGTGCCCCTGCGTTGATAGAAACAATGGCCCCTATGGGCCCTCAAGTTGCCAAATGTACTGAGCACCTCAGTGGCACTTAAGACGACTAAGGCGTTGTTTCCGCTTCCCTCTTCAGCCTGAACGGGGAAGTTGCAAATAGAAAAGAAGTTCCAAATGCCGCCATGGCGTTTGGCTCCTCGCTTGATAACTCTTTGAAGACACACCGGTAGAAGCCTCATGTTTTTGTCTTCCGAGCGGCTGAAGGCGACCCCGGAGTGCGGAACCTTGTTGTGGCTGTAGTTCAGGAGCCGGACTTTGTGGTTCCTTAGGTCTGCTACACAGAGGAACCATATGTTGCGGTGCTTGTACGGTGCCAACACGAGGTTAGGGTTGTGCTCGTCAATGTGCTGCAGCATGTTTGACACCACAGAGGAGTCTAGTTCTCTGCACATCAACCTTCTCGCCAAGGTCGGGGTGGCACAGTATATTTTCTTCCGACCTATCCTACTATCGATATTTTCTATTATAGCATTCTCGAGGACCCTGAATAGCCTTTTTCCGACGACGGCCGTCGATCGGAACATGTTGCGGAGTGTTCCCCGTCGTACGGAGAAGTAGCCGTCGCTCCAGATGACATCTTCTTCATCTGCCTGCGATCTTAGGACCCTGTCTAGTAGTTTCTGGTCTCTGATCGACAAGTAGCCGATGGCCATTCTGTCGAAGTCGGCCATTTCGAAGGACGGTATCTCTGATGGCTCACGGAACCTGTCTGCCATCGAGCGTCTACCTCGGGGGAAGTGTCTTTCATTGGCTACGTACATGTCCCCCTTTTCTCCCTCCGACTCGTCTGAAGAGTCTATCTAGATGCTGACTTCTCCGTTATCATCTTCAATATCATCCAGGGGAATTGCGGGATTTTCTTCCTCGGGACCTATGGAACTCGCATGTCCTGCTGGAGCTCCGTCGGTGGACTTCGGTTGTGTCCCCTCCTCGGGCGTTGAGGATCGCCCACTGGAGGAGGAGGGTGATGTTGATGCCGAGGGAGATGCTGACGAAGATGATGGAGAGCCACGGCTCGGAGGTGACGGCGACCGTCTCGGTTGCCTTCGACGCGGATGGTCATCCCCTCTATCCAGCCTCTCCTCGATTTTGTTGAGGCATTGGAGAACTTGCTGCATTATTGAATTTACGGCCTCTAGTCCGCTCAGCAGCTCTCGCTCTTGGTTGCTCAGCCTGTCTTGAACAGACGCATATTTGCAAGTTAGGGAAATACAAATTTCAGAGTTGGTATCTGTTACCTCCCGCAACATGTCGAGCCCATGCCCGAGCATCATTCCGAGCGATATGGAAGCTCCGGTAGATCTTCCTCCCATCCTCGCGACCTCTTTCTCATGTGATGGCTTACCAGGCGTGGTAGACTTTACGTAAACAGTTTGCGTCGCCGATGCCGCCAGGCGGGGCGATGGCGCTACTTCAGCAGCTATCGCCTTGCTTTTTTGTCGGTGAGGGGACGACTGTGGTGCGGGCGAACTTCGGTTCACCTCCGCACTGTCGGCGACCTCCTCTCCTGCTATAAAAGGCGACACAGGTTGCGGCGTAGGTGTCAGCTGAGCTCCCTTGAGCTCCATCCTCAGGGTCTCGGCGAACACCGCATTGCTGGTACTCGGCTCAGGTTCTTCTTCTGCCTCTACAGGCATTTCAAGGATGACAGGGGCTACGGCCGTCTCTTCTGCGGCAGCTCTCGAAGTTTCTGTCTCGGTGACCCCAACGATCACCGGTTCTTTGTCGGCTACCACCCTTCTTGTTGAGGTGGCGGCTGATATAGCTGGAGCAACTACAACCCTACTGGCTGTTGTAGCCGGTAGCTCTGGAACTACCCCTTCTCGGGCTTTGGTGGCTGTGGTGGGGGCTGCACCTTTTGCTACAGCTTCAATCTCGGCTGTAGTGAACACCAACTTGTCTACGTCATAGTTGGCGCAGCGAGGGAGCGGGAGGAGTGTATTTGTCCTTGCAAACTTATAGAAATAGTCCCCCCCTCCTTCCTAATGATGTTGGTCCTCATCAGGTACTTGGTGTCAAACACCTCATCACCTTGCGTCCTTGAAAGGCTACACGGCTCCTTTGGGTACCCGAGTCCTACTGTGATTAGGTTGACGATGCCACCCATGCAGTATTCCTTGGTAGCTTCCTTCATCGGATGTAGTCTGATCGGCAGAAATCGTCCGAGGTTGATCACTCGTCCCTCCATTATGTGCCACATGACCTAGAGCTCTTCCGTGTATATGTTGCTGGATTCGTACTTGCTGAATAGGAGGCATGCCACCAGTTTGTGTACTATCCTCCAGAAGCATGAGTGTATAGCAGCTACCTTCTTTCCCGGCTTGAACGAAGATTCGCCGGTTAACGTGTTCCAGAGCTTCACGGGATCGAACCCGTCTCCTTCGGTGATTCTCTCACCGTTGTCCATCAGGTTCCTCTCCTTCTCGCTTGAAGAGAAGATCTGGTTCATAAACTTTTCGGAGATTGTGCACTCCGAGTTGTAGAGTCGGGCTTGGAGTCTGTCTGGCCCTCCAAATTCTTTTCTCTCCGCCGGTGAATTTCTCACTCGGTGGAGGGAAGACATGAACTCCATTGTCAGCCTAGTGTACGAGGAAGACCTGCTGAAGTAGATGTTCTTCATACCCGCCGCGGCGAGGATGGCTTTCAGCCTCTTCTCGATTCCCATATCAGCAAATGAGGCTTCATGGAAGAACCTGCTGGGGCGGTAGATTTTGGGCACCAGCTCAGCATACCGGTGAGTATGCTCTTCGTTCCTTGGCTCGAAACTCACCGCCAAGGCTTCCGGGATTGATGCTGCTGCTGGGGGCGTTGGAGTAAAAATTGGAGTTGGAGTTGCCGCTTCTCCAACCCTGGCCCTCTTTTCTGTTGTAGAGGCCTCGACTGGTCTTGGGTTCGGGCGCTTCCGCCCGGCGTTGGAGGGTTCAGCCGCAGTCTCGGGGTAGATCCTCCTACCCTGAGAGTCAACGGGGACAGCAGTCATCTTGGTGTGGGCCATATCTGTAGGATAACAAAAGAAATACTTTGATTAAATATGTTGGCCTTCGAAAGAAGTATATAATAAAGAATAAATATGTGGCCTGGGTTGTTTTTTTTGTACAAAGATTGCATGGCCCCCGCCCCCCTCAGTATCGGGCGACACACAAGGTCCTGAGGTGAAGTCATGTGGCTGATACTAGGGATGGGTATCGCCCGATACGACAAGGTGATAGGGTGACAAATGCGCGGCCGTGTCGGGCAATAAAGGATGCCCGATACGGCTCGTATATAAAAGGGAAAAAGTGTGTCGCCCGGCACAAAACCTTTAGGACGATACAAAAATGGACGACACGACTATCGTCTGAGATGGCATATCGGGCAATAGTTACTAAAAGATACGTTGTGCGATATGCATGTCGGGCGATACGAAACCGATCAGCTAACAAGGCCGATAATCTATACATGTTAACAGAGAACGCGTCGGGCAGCATAGAATGTCGCGTGATAGATCTACCGGGCTATATCTACCGGGCGATAGGTCTGTCGGGTTGTACCTCACAGAGTTCGGGACTTCCGCACGTTACGAAGGCAAGGGGGTGTCGCGCGACACGGGAGCAAAAAGCATAAAGTCCTTTGCACGATACGGGTGTACGAACACAGTAATTCAGGTAGCCCGACACGATAAAACTTGTTCTCATATATATAGCAAACTCAAACTCGGCGGTGAAAACACGGCAAGCAATCCCGGGCATGCATCGGCCGATAGGGCAATTCATTCCCGAGACGGGCAGTCCATCCATCAGCCTAAGGGTGATCAGTCCTTTGGCACGATCGTCACAGGCTCATGCCGTCTAGGAGCGTCTTTTGTCATGGCTTTAGCGATGCCCGAAAACACTATTTGCATGATGTTGCGCATCCTGCCGGAAGAGTTGCTTTCCGTTACGACCCTCGGAGCAGAGGCTAGAAGAGAAAAAAAAAGGAAACTTGAAAGCGAAAAGGGGTAACAAAAGCGGTTGAGGAGTAAAACATCACTGGCCCGAAACTAAGGTTCCGGCCTCAGCTAGCATTTCCCATCCCGTCCTATAGAATACTTCGGTGACCCTAAAAATAGAGTCAGTGCATGTGGCGCATGAACTGACTCGGGCCTTATTACATCCCAAAATGTTTGTAATGTTTTTCTTGCAGGAAAGTAAAAATGTCCTATTCTAGGAATCAAAAAGACAACTCGGGTTGCCTCCCGAGAAGCGCTGTGTTTCACGTCTTCAGCTGGACGCTCAAAGTTTCTTCTTCCTGCATTTTCATCCCCGCTTCTGCGGTCATTTCCCTATTCTTTTCGCCGGTTCGGTATTGGACGGAATCCTTCCCGATGGGTTCTTCACAATTTCAGCCAATTGAGCTAGCTACTGGTCGATCTGGCGTTGGTGTGTCTGCATGTCCGCCAGTTGTACTTGCAATGAGTTCAAGACACCGGAATTTGATAACGCACTCTACGCCAGTTGATTGTTGATCGTATCTTTCTTCTTAACAAAATCAAATAACTGGCCAATCACGTCTGCCTGGCCCATGCCCTTGCTTTGTTGTCGGTTAGGCCCTTGATACTTCCCCTGTGCTTGGAAGTTCCCTCTGTTTGATGGGAAATGAGTGTTTTTGGGGTATTGGCTTGGTCCTCCCCTTTGCTCAAAAGCCTGAGGTTGCTTGGAGGCGCCTTGCAACTGATGCGAATTTTCAGCTGCATCCTTGTTGCCATAGTTGAAACCAGGATGGTCCGGCCTTTTGAAATTCACAAAAGCCACCTTCTTGGCTTCCTCGTCATCAGATTTGGTAGCGCTTGATGCATCTGGTTGGGTGTAGATGCAATTGTCTACCCCGTGTCCGCCTTCTCCACATGTTACACATTTCATTACCTTTTCGACCTGTTTCTTACCCTTTCCGCCAGATTCCTTCAGCTGCTTTACATCCGTAGCTATCCTTTGGATCTGAGAAGTGATTGTCTCCAGTTCCTTGGATTCAAAAGAAGGTCCCTCACTAACCTTCTTAGCTTGGCCCCGGTCAGATCTGTCATAGTCAGTGCCGGCTTGCAGCTCGGCCATGTTCTTGATGATCTTCTCGGACCTGCTCGGCTTCTTCCCCAGGAAGTCACTTACGGCTGCTGCGTTCAATGAAACCCTTTCTTCGGGAGTTAGGCCGTTATAGAAGGTAGTGATCAAGAACCCTTTCTTGTAGTTGTGGTGAGGGCAGTCCCTCTGATATTCTTGATACCGCTCCCAAGCTTCATGGAGATTCTCATTAGGCTTTTGCATGAATGAAGTTATCCTTTGTCTGTTTCTCACTGTCTTCTCAGTCGGGTAGAACTTATTTACGAATGTGTCTGCCAATGCCCGCCATCCGTTCAAAGACTAGTGGGGTAACCCAAGATACCAGGACAGGGCCTTATCTTCTAAGGAGAAGATGAAGCCTTTGCAATAGATAACCTCCTGGGGAACCCCCCGCATCTTGATAGTATCACAGATGTTCTTAAAAGCATCCAAGTGGTGATAGGGATTGTCATTTTTAGAACTCCCTCTAAAGCTTTTGTTCTGAATCATAGAGATAACAGACAGCTTGAGTTCAAAGTTTGCGTCGTTGAATCACGGAACGACGACAGGGCATCTGGAATTGTTTGCCTTAGTGGAGGCTAGCTCCCTTAAAGTCTTTTCTTCTTCGCCTGAATCGTCGCTGTTGCTGCCTCCCTGTTGTTCTTGGTTCTGGTGTCACCTGTGTCGATGACGGTGACGACGCCTGACATGGGGGTGGCCTTCCTCGGAGTGCTCCGATTCCTGATCTTCCTACTGATCATTTCCGTCGTAGCGATCGTTGCCACTCGGCGGAGGTGATTCATCCCTAGGCCTTCCCTGCTGTTGACCTTCAACTTGTTGCGAGTTGACACGGGGAGGAATGATGTCGATGACTGTGCTCAGTCGATTGGTTGAATGGTGTCGGATCTCGGTGGTACAGGGATCTTTCTTTCAGGGTTCCTGAGAGAAAGACATGAAAAATCAAGTCAGAAAATTGAATTATTTAGCTTAGGCTAAGAATAATAGTAAGGAGAAAGAATAAAGAAAAAGGGTGTTGTCAAGCCCGTTTCCAAGCTTGAGGCACAGGAGTGTAGTTAGTAGATTCGGATTCGTCTACAGTACCGTTTTTGCCTTGTCCCCGGCAACGGTGCCAAAAATTTGACCGGCCTAAATCGCGCGTCCTAAATTTTGAGGCGGATTTGGGGTAGTCGAGCTTTTACATTTATAAACCTGAATCCTTCTAGGCCCCCGCAACTTTGTTTACGGGGTCGAAGTAGATATACGGGGTCAAACACAGGGACAAGGGGGGTAGTGTTGAGAACCCAGAATCGTCACGCTACACTCCGACAGGTAAAAGAGATTGTAAATTCCCCAGAAGGGAAGCGTAAAGATGTCACAAACAAAACAAGAAAACTATCTCCAAGTGGAGTTACTAGAAAGATTTAAGGTTTTAAGCATTTAGCAGTTTTTTAGGGGTTTTCATGCAACAGAAACCGAAAGATAACACTAGAGCTAGAGCAAGGTACGAAGGATAAAACTACTGCAAAACAAGCAGCACTAGTAACACCCTGCACCCCTCCTCTCAGAGCGGGCACCTCTAACCAAGCCTCGGCACCCCTCTCGAGGTTGCTGGGCTCAAAGTTAGAATGAAATGTTACTGAAACAACTCCGTTCCAGGCACTCTGTACTCCAGAATCGGACCAAACACTAGAGCCACAACACAACTCTCGAAGTTGTTGCGACGGGAAAACACGATTCGGTAGCTACGCGAAACGCGATCCAAAACATGCAAGTTAGAGTTTGGATATCCAACATAGCAGTCATACAACATATTGCACCAAGCATAGAGCAGCAAGTAATTAAGCATTTCCATTTCTATAAACACTAAAGGTCTTAATTACAATGCAAAAGTAAAGGAATTTAAATAACAAAATTAAATATATGTGTCGCCTTCTTGATGTAGAAGGACGACAGGCTGCAGTAACCATCCCGCCCGATATCAGACAGGGGCCTAACCCGATACAGCCGTTTCGGGCGGCACGCTTTCTCAAACGGCACACCGCGATGGGCGACTGCATCGCTCAAGGACCTGGCCGATACGCTCAAGTCAGGCGGTACACCCTCTCGGGCGACACGCCTGACGGGCGGAGCGTATCGGGTTCGTTATCGTGTCGGGCATGGAGCTGTGTATCCTATTGCCGGGCACTGGTGTCGGGCACTCGTGTCGCGTATCTACATCGGCCGATATCAGCTCCTAGTGTCGCCCGATACAATCCTAGGTGAACCAGTCCCCTCCCTCTCAGGATGAGGAAGAGCTCACCTAGTGTCGCCCGGTACGAACACTGGAGCACGATACTCCTGCTCTCGCAGTCTCCTCCGAAGATCACTCGACTCTCCGAAACCTAAAGTGACCAAGCTTGTCCGAATTGTCTAAGCTGTCTTTTCGGCTCCCTATAGCTGCTATTTATAGGCAGCTGGTCGTGAGAAGATATGGTGCTCGAAATGCCACGTGTCCTGCTTTCCGCCGTTCAGTTGGTGGTCGGCTGACGCGGGTATCACCCGGTATCACTCGGCACAAGGAGGTCGGCTGTCGGGCGTCGAGGAGAGAGGCGCCTGCCGGTGGGTGGCTGATATCGCGCGGCACATAGAGTAGTTGTGGCGTGCTCGGCTCCCTGTCGGGTAAAGAGGCGTTTCGTCCATCGGTACCCTATCGTGCGGCATTCTTGTGTCACGCGGCGTCGTATCGCGCAGCCCCGCCGGTCAGTGTGTGTATCGGGTGTCAGGGGGGCCGAGACAGTCTTGGACTTATTTGTGGGCCGGAACGGCCTTATTGGTGCTAAATGGGCCAAAATAGGAGGAAACTCTGCAAAAGATGGAAATATTGGACTGAGAGCATTGCTTGGCTAATTATTGTGAAATTTCATATAAAATAGAGGAAAATGGCAGAAAATGGCAGTTTTGATAACAGAATAAAGGCCAAAAATGTCACAAAAACTCACATCTCATAATGATGGTGGTGATTGTGGTTCTTAGACCTGAAGTTACTACACTTATCACATATCGTTCGGTGTACTTTGACATCATCCACCGTGGTCCTAAATAAGGATTGCCATAAAGATGGTGCTTGGGTGCACTGTGACACATAGGGATGACTGTGAGTGAAGTAGATGGAATTTGTCCTTCCTACGGGAGTTTGATATTCCGGCCACTTGATAAGCGATAATGAGAAATGCATGGCCATGCTGATGTGAGTCAATATGTGATATTGAGCTTACATATATCTCAGACAGTCTGCTCTAGTTCAAGGAACATGGATTGAACATTGAAGAGGATAATAGTTCCATGACTCGAGTTCTATCAGGATATCAGCGATAAGGGAACTATACAATCACTGTAACACCAGTCATGAATGATAGGTTAAGTTGTTCTCCAGCTTCTCCAATTACTTGGGTGGCAATGAAGTCTTGCTAGATACCAATCATTGCTTGTGAAATCATAATATATTATGGATATCACTGCCAACGTAATTTGGAGCCTACCGGGTCACACGCATAGGATGTGTTGGAATAGGAGTATAATTGTGGATTTGATTGGAATTTCTCTGAATCACATTGATTACTAAAGTGTTTATGTAATGGATTAGAATAATATTGGAGTGACTGGCTCTAAGTGCAAGTGGGAGTTTGTTTGTATATATGCCCATAGAGCCATCCCAAGCGATTGCATGGAGTCGGATATTTATTAATCAATTAATGTGATTATTTGGTTAATTAATGAATTCCAGAATATTCTAATTAATCCACGAGCATTTTAATTAACGTAGTGTTTCTATTTTTCGATGGATTTAGGAAACCCTGCTTCCCTTCGTATCCTATTTAAAGGAGGTTTACGGACGATATCTATATAAGATATTGAGAGAGGCTTTTCCGTTTACGCTCACGTACGTAAACCTAGCTGTCACCATCCTTAGGAGCGAAAGGAGAGCAACGTGCCACTAGAACGCCACCACAGAGACACGACTCCTTCCCGCCAGCTTGGGAAGCATGACGTGGAGTTCCGTCCATCCGTGTGGATGAAGTAGAGATGCATATGCCTTGACGCCTACGTTCGGAGGACGTCGACGACCACCTGTACGCACTACGAGCGGTGTACATCACTGCCGCAAAGGAGTGCCACCGGATCAACCTGCGACAGCAAATAGGAGAGAAGTTTTGTCTGTGTAGGCCAGCGTCGTTGCACACCTTTGTGCAGTGGGACATCGTCGGACTTGCTCTGCGATAAGGTATATCCCGCAAACACTCCTTCCAAATACGTTGTTGTCGACGAGATCCTATTTCGGGTTGCGTGGATTTTTGTTGCTTCCGCCGCGCATGTTTTCTCCACAAAACCCAACACACTCACCCAAGAGGTGGGATTGCTTTTGAAGGAAGATACAAAAGAACACATGGAATTATTCCTACTTCAAGAACAAACATATATTTCTCATTCTTATTTTGTCATTCTTGTTTTTATTTTTTGATTTATTTGTAGTAAAATAAGGTACCAATCAATTTTATTGACCATAATATCTATGTATGGAATAGAAAAGTCATCTTTTGGTGATAATTTGTGTAGATCCTTTTAGTTTGTTCTACTTGGTATTGGCATTGTTTTATCTTCATAGATGGGTTAATTTATTTTCTCAAGTAGACATACCTAATTTTCTTTTGACGCCCTTCCCTTTTTTTAGGCTCCATTAATGTGGTAGGTGTATGTTTCATTACTTGACGATAAAATCACTTGTAATGATAGATAGTCTATGCATGGTTATATATCCATCCAGTATTGGCATGTCGGCATAGATTCATGGAATATGTTGAAGTAGATTTCTGGGATCTTTATCAATTTTTCTTTAGTATTACTAAAATGTGGACCCTAATTTTAGTTTTATGAGGCATGGGGCTGGAGTTGAGATTCATTATTTCTCAATAGATATATGGTTGTTTTTCTAATAGTTTTGGTTGTAGATTTTGTTATATCCACTTGGAAGATGAATTATCAATTGATTTGATTGACATGTTCATGGATAGGTAGCATGGTATGTGCTCTAATACAATTTATGTCCATGAAAATTTATATGCAATTGTGATTGATTCTAGTAATTTTCTAAAATATCTCCAATGTTTTTGTGAATGCATGAATTTTCTTATACTTCTTCATTGTATTTTGTGTTGTTGGGTATGTTTGGATTTAATATGGGTAATGGTATATTATTATGTGTCTCTTATACTTCTTCATTGTATAAATTGTGATAGTTCATGAGAAGTATGGATGTAGTCCCTTACACTTTTGATTTGAGCCCCACAAGTAAATCTTGCTTAATTGGTGCTCCGCGTACCTTGTATTCTTGGACCCTTTTTTATTTATACTTTCTTGTATAAGGGTATTCCTCATTTATATAATCATGTAGTGGAATATAGAGTAGGCCATGTCACCAATGTGGCATTCATCATGTAAAATGAGGATTAACACTCAATGAGACTCTATAACCTCTCCCAATCTTTTTGGAAATTAAGGTGATTTGGTTTATGTTTGAGCATATATACCTATGTAGTACTAGACCCTTTTTTAAATGAAGGTCTATAACATGCAACTGCTATGAAAATTACAATGAGCACACATCAAATGGAGATATCTTAATTTAGTAGGGTAGCTAATGCAACACCCTCACATCTGCCTTCCTGGCACCCAACAGACTATGGAGGAACTTTGAAAACTTTAATTTGAGTGTGATGAGGAAGCAAAAGCATACATGAACAAACATGACAAGCATGCACCATTAACATTATCAACAATAAACATGTATTATATTACAACATGAATAATAAAGCATACATGTACACAATAAATAGAGCATTTTACAATTGTATGAGTGTGCACGTGAACTAGGTTCTTACACAATATGTACGACATGTACATTGATCACTTCCCATCTTTTCTCACATGCTATATTTGAACCTAAAACATACAGGCAACATCAAATCAACACACTAGATGTTGTGCACATGGGCAGAAAGATACATATATAATGGTTTATATAACTTGAAAAGATTTACAGAATGAAAGAAATAAGATTGTAGAAAACATTCCTTAATAATGCAAGTATGACCATTTTAGTCATTTTTCTAGATGACTTGCATTACTAAGGTGTATCAGCATCATAAGCATACATGTTGGGCCCTCCCCACCCCTAGGAATATGGGAATCCCCCTACCCCATGGGCTTTGGGGATGTACTAACCATAAATAGAATGAGAAGATTATTCACCTTAGTAACTAAAAAAACATCTACTCATCATTTATGTTTTCAAGTGAGAAAACACTGACTACTACATAGTAGTACTACATTCAACATTTGCAAATGGGAGATCATGATTCAACCAAAAATATTAGTCAAATTGTTAAATAAACCCACGTACCTTGGTTTGGAGACTTCCTATATTATTATTCATCATCAATTACTCTAGTCACACCTAACTAATAACAATTAATCTTCACTAATATGAGGTTTACCCTTGTTAATGTTTTCTAGGTCCAATTAGGGTTTATCCAAACCTAGGTTCAATCTGATGTTAGATTGGTCTCAAATATTTTTGTATTGATCCATATGTTATGATTTAGGCATGCTTCATTTTCCATTATTTTTTTAAGCTTATTCTATTTTCTAGAACAAAAATTAGTTTAAAAGCATCGAATTAGTCCTTAATAGGGAAAGACCTAGTCTTATGGAATATCATTCCATTCAGAGTTCACAAATGGGTTTCAATCATCTTTAGGGTTCTGCAAGAAATTTCTTAGAGTTAATATCTACTGGATATTGATTATTGCATTCATATGAAGCATATAAAGGAACCATTGTACACTAAACTAAATATCACCAACAAATATGTCCCAAAAGTTTGATCTGTGGTTCTTATAGAAAGTAGGCATTTCTTTGAATCTAAGGGCATTCTTAGGGGAGTTATTGGCCATTTTTTACATATTTTCTAAGAAAGAGCTATTTTTTGGAAATATATAATGATTTACATTACTTGGTGGGGTCCATGAATAGGGTGGTGCTCTTAGATTGGCCTACGCTAGTCAGCCCACCTCCCCCGATTGTCCACTTTGCTAGTGTGATCAAGAGAAGATTGTCCAACTTGTCTCATAGCTAAACTAGTTTACTTGGACTGAGTACTAGACATGTCGACCCTCCCTCAATAATTTCACTTGAAGCGTCTTACACGTCCTTCTTCCTCCTGACAAGTTACAACTCACATCTTACTTTATATTTTAGGGTTAAAACTAACCTTAGTGTAATTATGCTTTTGTTATTGTTCTTTTTTACAGCATTAGTTATCTTGAGTTTTTTTTTCATAAGTCAAAATCATGACTTGAGCATACCATAATATATGAGCTTTATTTGATATAGAAATAGCTTACCAATGTATGTGGGCAGAAAATTAATGATTCCTGAGGAAATAATTCATAAAGAAACTATCATTTGAAAATTTAATCAAAATAATATTGTAGGATTATAGAGAGTTCATTTATAAGCCAATTCAAAAATAATGAACCAAATTGGTGTAAAAATAAGAAAGTTATGGTAGTTCTATAAACAAGTGCAAAACTAACTTTAGTTTGAACTTTCGTCAGCCGGCCTACAACGCAGAATGACAAATAAGCAGGCTAATGGCCACATAGACTAATGACCACGTAGGTTGATGGCCACACATGACGACGTTCCACATAGGAAAATGGCCACACAAATCAATAGCCACGTAATCAACTAGCCATGCAGACCGTCAGCCATGCAGTTCGGTGGACAAGTAGACTGACGGACCACGCAGACTGACTGCCACACTGACTGACAAAAATGAACTATGTTGCCGCACAAGATAGTCAATTTGTAAAATGGACATAAATTTTTCTATACATATCAGTAATCTAACAAAATTTTCCTTCTAGGATTTGTATTTCAATTTTTGACACAAACAAAGCTCTAAACCGCCAAGAGGACAGGAAAAGGGCAATTTCTAGGGCAACTTTTAGGAAGAACGGTGGGAAATTGACAACCTAACCATGAATGAACCATAGTAAGTATTTTTTAATGTAGATCTCCTCTCTTATGTGTTCTCCCTTGCTCAAGATCTTCATTTAGACTCATTAGAGGTTTCCTTCTACCTCCTCTATACATCTTCTTCCTCTATAAGATCCTAATTCAAGCAATCAATCTACTACCTATCATTAGATGGTGGATTTTGAAGCTATAAGATCAAACCCAAGCTCAAAAAACCATGAAATACTATGCCAGTTGACCGAGTATTGGTTCCAAATGAGTAGAAAATTTCCTCTAAATCTTGATTTGTCGAAAATAATGTCAAATAACACAAAGATGTTGTATTGTTCTACTTGGTTATTCATATTACAAACTTTATTGGCACTAAATACTAAATCTCATATATAATATTGTTTGATACAGTCTTTTTGAGATGTGTTACAAATTATGCTTGTTCTTTAATGATTCATCATGAGACATGGTTATGAGAATAGAATTAGAGGCACCAAAAACATGGGATTGCCCTAATCTTTACAACTAATGAACTATATTGTAAATTCAAGACTTGATTGATATATGTTTCTACTCAAACGTATATAAACTTTAATGATCAAGATATATTAGTGATTTATTCATGATATTCATTTATCATTTTAAGCTTATTCTTCTATCAGTGTCAGTGATGTCCTGGAAGCCAGAATTTAGTGTACCCTAATTATATGGTTAAGATAAGAAATAGCAAATAATGGTTTAATTCTTGTAAACTAAATAATTACTAGATTTTTAGACACCCTAAACACTATAGAATCCATTATGATGGTCTGCACCATGAATGAGAAAATGTACTTACTAACTAGAAGATCCTAGGATGAGGTAGCCAGAGCTTATAAGTGGGATATGAGAGTCTAAGACCAGCGAGGAAAGACTCTTTAAAATAGTGGAGTACCCAACACTTATCAGAGATTCTGGTGGTACTCATATTAGTATGGAGAATTTATTATACATTACTTGGTGAGTCCTTGTGGGACCATTGATGCAGATAGTTAAGCTAGAGTGTTTTGACTCTCTGCCTAAGTGTCTGAGTTTAGAGGAAAAGTAAAGATAATTAGGCTGCTAAAATTATTATCGAGGCCATATGTGGAAAGGCCCATTGTAGATTGGGTAGCTAGTTAGTAGACTTAGAGTTCCCACATCTACTCTAAGTCCTTTACAATGAGATTGTAGCTTGTTGTGATGCTTCCACGTGTTATGGTACACCTCATGTACTTCCATGGCATATAACTGAAGGATTTAAAACAAATCATGATCATATTTAGTTATTTACTTATGGAGTCAAATAACAGTATTTCCTATCTTGTTGTATGATTATGTAAATTTATGCTAGTATAAGTATCCGATATAACTTTATTAACATCATACATATGCAATATCATTATTTCTTGATGATTTTCTATGCATTGATGTCAGTTGCTCATACAACCTACTAAAACATTTTTCAAGCAAGGGTCTAGTTTGGCGGGAGGATCCAAAAGCTAGCTTTCGACAAGAGTAGACCATTTGAGGTATCTAGAGGAATATATAGAGTAGTTGGATGACAATGATCCATCCTCTAGATCTTAGGAATGAGAGATTGAAACAAGATAGTAGTTTGTGATAAGTTATATTTGATGTATATTAAGCGAGAACACTTCCTTTTATGCAAAAGTCAAACTCTATTTTAATATTTTATGTTATCTTAAACAATATGTTATCCATTAGTAAAATGGTTTTTTGATATATTGAGAAAGAAAAAAATGTAAGGCTGATTTGTAGTTAGTAATTAAAAGTGAATGGTTATTCAAAACCGTCCTTGACATGCCTAGACCCCTATTATTGGGTTTGAGTTGAGTCTATAGTTTGGTTATAATTAGAGGCACAGACACCCCAGATTTCCCTAATATCTACAACTAGTGAATTATATTTTGAACTCGAGATTTGATTGGTATATAAAGTATAGTGATCTAGATATCTAAATGATTTATTCAGAATGCTTATTTACAATTTTAAGCTTATTCTTCTATTTTGACTCTTTACCTAATCTCCTAGGTCTAGATAAGAAGTTCAAATAATACGACTGCTTCCATTAGCCATCGAGGCTAGATGTGGTGAGGCCCACTACAGACCGCATAGCTAGTTAGTAGACTTAGAGTCCCTAGGTCTAATCTAAGTCTTTTCCATTGATATTTTAGCTTGTTGTAATGTTGTGGTATACCTAATGTGGGTCTAGGACATATAATTGAAGGATTTAAAATAAATCATAAATGGATTTAGTTATTTACTTGTGTAGTCAAATAATAGTATTCCCTATCTTGTTGTATATTATGTAAACTTTACCTGCCATTCTAGTATTATTTTGAGATTTAATTTTAATAACATCATACATCTGTAGTATCATTTCTTGATGATTTTCTATGCATTGATCCAGTAGCTCATACAATCTATTGAGTCATTTTCTAGGAAAGGGTCCAGCTCTGTAGGAGAAGCTAGAAGCTAGCTTTCAAAAGGAGTTGGCCAACTGAGATCCCTAGAGGAATATCTAGAATAGTGATATCGTCTCTTATCCTTTCTTTAGATCCTAGAAATGAGTGAGTGAGAAATGAGAAAAGTTTTTAATAAGTTGTACTTGATGTAAATTAACTGAGAATTCTTCCTTTTATGTAAAATTTAAACTTTGTTGTAATATTGTATGTTATCTTAAACATGATGTTATCTCTTAGTAAAATGGTGTTTCAATATATTAAGAAAAAAAATAAGGTTTATTCAGTTAGTAATTAAAAGTGAGTGGTTTTTCTAATCCCTCCTTGATGGGTCTAATACCCACTTAGTGGGTTTGAGATGCTTCAACACCTTGGTTAAAATTAGAGGCACCTAGGACCCAAGATTCCCTAAACTCAATAGGTAATGAATTATATTGACAATTCAAGACTTGATTGGTAATAGTTTCTACTCATAAGTATATAAAGTATAGTAATTAGGATATTTTAGTGATTTATTCAGAATGCTCAATTATCAGTTTAGTCCTATTCTTCTATCAGCACCAGTGGTTTATTGATGCCAAATCTTAGTGTACCTTCAGTATAGGGTTAAAAAAGAAATAACAAATAATGGTTTTATTGCTTGTGAAACTAAATAATTAATAGACTTTAGATGCCCTAAACATTGTACAATCCATCACGGAGGTCTGCATCGTAAAGGAGGAAATGTTGTTACTGACTGATAGAGCCTAGGATGAGGTAGTCAGAGGGTACTAGAGGGGTACGGGAGCTTAAGTCCAGTGAGGATGGACTCTTCAAAATATTGGAGTACCCAACACTTTTCTGAGATTCCAGTAGTACTCATTTAGCATGAGAATTCTATTACTGGTCAGTTGGTTAGCCCTTGTATTAGCATTGATGCATATAGTTAAGACAAAGTGCTTTGAATATCCACTTGAGTTCCCATGTTTAGAGTAGAAGTCTAGATAATCTAGAGCTGGAGACTATGGGGAGACCTAGGGGACGGGGTGTGACGTTCCTGGATTTTCTAAAATTTAATTTGATGTGTGACGTCCAAATTGAAACCCTCACCTCAGTAAGAATCCCAATTTAAACATCCCACACTAGGCTAATAAGAAGAAAATCAAGGGAGTTAGAAGGAAACAATCATTAGCACGTGCTCATGAACAATAATAAAACCATACACACATGTTAACCATTCAACATATAATTACAACATGAATTTTTACATCATTTGATACTACATATTGAACAGAAAACTTATACATATACATGTACTACAACTAAACAACAGGATCTTAAGACAACAGGTCCACCTTTACATCAGCTCGCCACACAACTCTCACTATCCTCGATCTTCAAAAGCATAACCACAACCTAAACAAAAGAGTACATGTGGTATACGCCAGCAAAATATTCAAGAATATTGTACTGAGTATGCCTACATGTCTTTTATATACCTCTCATCATATCTTGGCAATAAGATAAAACTAATATACTTGGCAGTAACAGAAGAATATAAGAAAAGCATATACTTGCACAAAGATATTCATTAGTAAAAGAGAACACATATTTTAAGCACATTTCCATCATATACGTGTACATCTGCCCCTAGGGCTTTGATGTTTTTAGGCCTTATGATGTACCCCCGAGGAGTTTGTGATCATTGTACATGTGATGTACCCCCTAGGAGTTTGTGATCACTCTAATGAACTGTACTACCAAAGAGTTTAGTGCTAACATATGATGGATCAGATATTTTATGTTTCATGTGTTTATAGCCATAAGTATGAAAAATCAAGAAACATATCATGCAAGAACAATCATTTCATCCAATATCATATGCCAAGTATTTTACTACACATATAACACAAGCATATTGTATAATAAGCCAAGTAAGAGGTAATGGCATACCTTCCAAAGAGATAGATCATTCTAAACCATATTCCTGATGTCCTCTATATCTTTGTTAAACCTGATCAAGACAATATCATATACTATCATCAGTTTCTTATCTTCTTACATCTCATCTTAACCCTATTCATGTTCATTAGGATTTATCTTATCTCATTAGGATATTCCCATCATTACTTGCATTCTTGTCTTAGATTTATCTTACTGATGTCATTTTCGAGATTATGGTTCATTATCTGAACATTAGGTTCCATATCCTTTTTTGTGCACATATTAACCCTAGTTTATATACATTATTCAAATTAGGGTTACAACCCATGTATTAAGGATCATCTTCTTATAACATGAATTGTGTGTACAAAACGGATCTCATATTTACATGTTATCTTCTAGTTACTGATATAAGGATGTTCTTTGAATTCCATCATTTATTGAGCATGTAAGTATTTATTTCATTTTATTTAGGGTTATTAGCCCTAATTAGCCTTGTGGAGCAAATTACATGATTTTGTGTCATAACATGATCATATATGATGTCACATGGTTTCTAAACACATTTAAGAGTTACTGATTCATTCTCCTAATATTAGATCATCATTTAATATTTATTACTCAAGAACTAAGCATTACGCATATTACATGATATCACTGATATTAATTCTTCAAAAGCCTGATAATATCATTCTACTATGTTCTACTCATTTTTTTGAGAATTTCAGTATATGATTTGTATTTTTTTATCATCATTTTAATTACTATGAATTATCAAAGATCTAGGGTTTAACTAGCATTTTCTTACCTTTATGCCAAGTAGAGAGCGCCACATGGCTCTGGTGTGTCGTTGCTTTGTGCTTGGGCACTGGAACCCGCCCGGTCTGGATCTAACGCTGGATCCACAGATCTGAGGATCTGTTAGCCCGACGTTTCTCCCGTTCTTTTCTTGTTCATGTAGCGCAGATTCACGTATGCTTGTCCTATTTTGCGAGGGAGCTGCCACAAGGGACAGCTCCGGTGAGCAATCCATAGTGCTCAATCGAGCTTCATCACCTCCTTCCATTGTCGAGAAGTTCCTCGCCACAAGCAGGTCACCACCGGTTTCCTAGTTCACCGCATGAGACCCCGGATCTCAACTCCCTTCAAGCTCACCGTCGTGCTGGTTCTGCCGCGGTGGAGCACGAAGGGGTGACTTGCCTCTTCTCATCCTTATGTCAGCCTGAAGCTTCAGAAATCTTCACAAGACCTCCACAAAGTCACCCGCCATCTCCACTTGCGATGAGCAGCTCCAGAGTCCATCCCCGAGCTTCACCTTCATCCGGCAGCGAAGTGCTCCTCGTCTACCTTCAAATCACTGCGAGGGTCTATGGGAGAATATGGGTTGGACTCTTGTGACTGTGACCTTCATTTACCTTCTCTTATCTCCCTCTGGTCAGTGCTCTAGATCCACACTCCACCTTTGGCCATGACCTATTTGCCACAGTAGAGATACCACGAGAGCCAGGGGCTTGTTCTCCATGTTCTCTTCCTCATATGCCCCAAATGAGGGGTCGGTCAGGTCATGCTCACTAGAGGAACCCAACTCCTTGGTTAGTTCTTGCCCATGACCCATGTCCTCGACGAGTGGTAGCTCAGAAGACCGTGGGGTCAGTTGTCCCACTACCTTGCTCCAAATGCAAGGTTGGGGACAAGCTGACATTCGTCAGATCTAATCCAAGGGCTCCAAAAACTCCCTTCACTGAGTCAATCCATGGCATTTCCTTCTCATTGGTCCCAACCACTGGATCTCAGATCTAAGGCTACAAAACCTCCATGCAGCCCACCTGCAAATAAGGGGTGTGTGACACAACTAACTTAGGCTTAGATCATTGAACTTATGTCTATTAACCATCAATCAAACACAGTATTTCTCAAATTTCAACCTTAATAACTCCCTCTAGAATACTCCGATTGTCACTAAATTTTAACCATAACTTCCTTACCTCTCGAGCTACCTTCTACTCAAATTTGGTGACAAAACTCATCTATTTGATCATTCTAATAAATTCCTCAAGAAGGCATTAAAAGAGATATCTTAATCATGATGTCAACCTCACATCAACACACCTACTTTGAAAAAAGCTTGGAACTCTTAATATAACTTAACCATATGATTTCACTTATGTCATAGGACATTTAGGATTCCAAAAGTAAACTCCATCAAATCCTACACACCTTAAAAGAAATTTCATCCTCAGAACTAAGCCAAAAATCTAATCTTTCACGGGGGGGTCTGGCGATGTCGACAGCGTAGCACAAAAATCTGATCTTGAGGTGGATCATGGAGGAAACAATGGTAAAGGGACTATAGTGGAAGGACACAAGGAAAATTAGGGAGGTAACTTATCCATGACTACCATTCATGGGGGTAACATGTTCATTATCCTGGAGATTGGTATGTTCCTCAATTATGCAGGCATGCGAGACACATGTCTACACTTAGGAGGAATTGGAAATGGATATATAGGCACAAAGACTACATCAGCAAGGGAGAAGGTGACGAAGCATCAAGACGGGACAACATCCATAAAACCTAGTGGAAGAGAACAAAAAAATCCATCATATAGTAGCATTGTAAGCGGTGTAGAGATGAGGGGAAACAATGATACCTTCCTAGAAAAAAAATTTGAGGAAGGCCTATCAGGGGAAGACATATCGTTGGGAGCGATTGAGGGAAGGCATGCCATCTCAATCATGACATATGCGAAAGACATGCTTCTGTGGTCATGGAAATATGTTTTTGTGGATCTTTTGTTCGGAGTTGACATCGAATACATGACCTTACGTGACCATCTCAAACTATTGTTGAACAACATTGGCAGATTTAACATGCATGAAATGGAGTTAGGACACTTTGTTATCCAACTATCATGCCAAAGAGACTTCAAAGAAGCCCTAACTAGAGGTCCATGGAAGATCTTTGGCTTTAATCTTTTAGTGTGGGAGTGATACCTGACTTTCAAGCCTAAAGAAGACTAGCTAGAGATGATCATATCTTAGGTTCAAGTGTTAAACCTAGAAATCCACCTCTATGTCCTGATGATGTTTGAATATAATAGAATGGCACTAGGGAGACTCATCAAGGTCGACAATCATACAGCTAACAGATCGAGGAGAAAATTTGCACGATTGGCAATAGAGCTAGACAAAACAAGGGAGTTGAGCCCATCCATCTTCATTAACAAAGTGGAATACGGGGTTGAGTATGAGGGATTCTCGTGGGCATGCGCCACATGTGGGGAGGATGTCCATATCTCAAAGTATTGTAATACACAGAAGCATCTTGCTAAAGATAAAGAAGGAGAGGCACAAGGTGGAAGGAAGAATGATGAAGGTGAAGTTAGGAAACAAATAGACAACTGGAAGACTCAACAATGAAAGGGAGAGGAAGAAGAAACATAAATCATATGGAACACCCACTTGAAATGAGATCCAATAACATTTTTAACACACTAGAGGAGGATCATAGCAATATAGATGACCATGTAGATCATGCTGACACTGGGCCAAAATCGACCAATGTCATAGAGAAGTCCAAGAAACCTACTAACGTGGGAGAAAGAAGAAGAAAATGTCACAAGAGGAAAGAATGGAGAACGGAAACATAGAGGTACTAAAGAACGTATCCAATATGGTGGGCTCCAAGGAGAATGATCTAGGTCACACAAAGAAGATCACGTTGATATGAATCCTGACATAGGTAAAGTCGTTGAAGTTGTGGACATTGTGGAAGGTGACAAGGAGGAGGAAATGGTTGACACTGGGACATCCAAGGCGAAAGTGAAAGAAATGGCCACACCTAAGACAATTAATGACATAAATGAAGCTTTATATGCTACATGCACGAATGGAGTGGGAATGAAAAGCAAGGATAGCATTCCAAAAATGAAACAGCAGAATAAGGGGTGAATTATTCCACCTATAGAGCCTTGATGACAGATCCTAAGAAGGCTGGAGCCAGATATCCCCATTAATGAGCCTCATGTTTCCCAAGAAGAGGTTCATAGCTCTACAATTTCCTGCAATATACCCCTGGAGTAGCCGGATTCATTTGGAAACAAGGAGAATGAGGAGCCTGAAGGACATACAACATAAGCCTTACAAATCACAGCTAGTTCTTAATGTTGGACATCATGTTTTGGAATATATAGGGCATAGGTAAGAAGGAGGTGCAATGCAACCTCAAGGAGATTATGTCTATATACGAACCCAAGATTGTGGCCATTCTAGATCCTTGGCCAAGTGGCGTCAAAGCAACACAAACCATTAAGAAGTTAGGATTCACAAAATCATCTAGGGTAGATACCCAAGGCTTTGTTGGAGGAATTTGGCTATGTTGGAAGGTACATGAATGCCAAGTTGAAATCATCAACTACCATAGGCAATTCATCACTTGTTCTGCTAATAATACAACACTCGTCACCTTTGTCTATGCCATCCCACATATCACTGTAAGGAAATTTCTGTGGAGACATCTAGTGAAGATGGGTGAGACCTTCAGGAAGCCATTGGTAGTATTGGGTGATTTCAACACAACTTGCTACCTAGAGGAGTGTATGGGCAGTCCACATTACAATTTCTCAAAAGCTTCCATTTTCAAGAAATGTTGGTAGCTTCTAAGCTTAGTGACCTTGGTTTCTTTGGACCCCGATTTATCTTCAAAAGAAGAACACTTCAGCAAAGAAGTGACTGAGCATTTGTAAATAATGATTTCCTACTTCAATTTCAACAATTTTGTGTGGAACACCTACCAAGGTTTTAATCAGATCATAATCCAATATCGGTAAGGTCAAAACAAAAAAGGGCGGGCCCTAAACATTTGTTGCAAGGGAATGTTGGGCATAAGAGGAGGGATTCAAGAAGGTGTTGGCTGATAACTGGGACAAATCGGCAGAATTCTATGCAGCCTTAAACAGATCTAAGGAGGCCATCACTAGATGGGACCGGGAGTACACTTGTAGCAAAAGCAGGAATAAAGAACGCCTCCTACAGAACATCAAACAACTAGAAAAGGAGCTTGTTGAGAATTATAATTCTATAATTGATGGGATAAACACACACATCAAGGCATTGTTGGATGTCATCCTAAAGGAGGAGGAAGTATGGCACTTAAAGAGTCACATTATTTGGTTATGAAATGGGAACCCCAATACAAAGTTTTATAACGCTTATGTCAAGCAACAACGACTCATACCCAAATCTCAAAAATCTATATCGTGTGACCAGCTATGACCAATTTCTTTGAACAATTATTGTCTAAAGTTGTATTCAAAGATAGTTGTCGAGAGGTTGAAGAGATACCTTCTAGATTGGGTATCTCAGTCCCAAAGTGCATTTGTTCCCGGGTGACGGATCATTGACAATATTTCCATAGCCCAAAAGATTATCTATATGCTGAGGAGGAAGACCTACACTCAGTTCATGGCCATTAAGGTGGATTTAGCCAAGGCATGTGATAGGTTGTCATGGATTTTCATTGTTGATACACTCAAGTGAATTAAGCTGTCATAGAACATCATTGATTACATCATGCATTCTATTTCCACAGGGGAGTGTTCCATTTTGTGGAATGGGGTCACCACCACACCTTTCAAGATAGGCAGGGGTCTGAGACAAGGTGATCCTTTATCACCATACATCTTTGTGTTGTGCATTGAACGGATGAACCAGATGATATAGACCTTGGTGAGTGGGTGAGAATGGAAATTGCTCAAGATGGGAAGAAGTGGAATTGAAGTCTCCCATTTATGCTTCACAGACAATTTCATCCTATTTGGTGATGTGTCGGGCAAACAGATGAAGGTCATCAAGAGTTGTTTCAAGAAGTTTGAGGAGGCATCCGAGTAGGCTATATTAGTCACAAAAACTCAGGTGTTCTATGTTGCAAGTGTGCAACAACACACTCGGAGAAGAAACAACAAATTTGGAGGCTTTCATGTGACGAATGACTTGGGAAAATATCTAGGTGTACCCATCATACATACTAGAATCACCAAGAACACGTACTCTGACATACTAAAGAAGATAGACTCAAGAATTAGTGGGTGGGTGGCAAGATGCTTGTCGTTGGTAGGAAGACGTTGCCTTTTAAAATCTACAATAGAAGTGATACATGCCTATACCATGTATACAACTTCACTTCTCCATACTCTCTGTGATCATATAGATAGTTGCATTTGTAGGTTCCTATAGGGGGAGGTCACAAAGCCCACCCCATGTCCCTTGTTGCATGGAACAAGGTGACCTTCCAGAAAGGAAAAGGAGGCATTGGGATCAAGACAATGAAAGAATGGAATACTTCCCTTATAGCAAGAAATGTGTGGGACATTTTGACCACTAGAGATTCCATTTGGTGCAACTTCATGAAAAAAAATACAAACATTTCACAGAAGGTAAAGCAACAAACATGTCTCATTTGGTGAGTGCTACTCTTAAATGTAAACATTTGGTTGAGGAAAACTCGTGTATACATCTCATGAATGTTAAGCATACTTCCTTTTGGGAGGATGCATGGGTTGAACCACATATGAAGCTTGGGAGAGTGGATCTACATAATATACCCAAAATGATGATAGATTTGGCCATTTTTAGTGTGGTGTTAGACAACGCACAATGGGATAAGGAGTTCCTTGATGAGTGGCTCCCCCAACACCTAGTAACGAAAATTCTCCACATGGAACCCCCAATAGATACTCTAAAATTATACGCATGAGTTTGGAGTGGGATGACGCATGGAAGATTTACCGTGAGTTCTGTTTATCAAATCCTTAGGAAGGATCAAGAAATCCCATTAGATGGTGAATGGGATGATATATAGAAAGCTAATATTCTAGCTAAGTTCAACTTCTTTGCATGGCTACTGATGCATGATGCTCTTTTGACAAATAGTAGAAGAGTAAGAAGGCACCTTGCAATTATTAGCAGTTGTGAAAGATGTAAAGATAATGAAGAAACCAACATCCAGGCCTTAAGAGACTGCCTGTTTGCAGCAGAATTTTGGATCAAGGTTATCAATGTTGACTCCCTAGATGAGTTCTTCCAACAGGAGGGACCAAGTTGGCTATGTGTGCAGATGAAGCAAGACCCATCTAAATAGAAGCATTTCATAATAGCCTGTTGGAATATATGACATGCTTGCAACCAGCAGGTCTTTGAAGGTCGGCAAACCTAATGTTGCACAAGCTCAGAAGATTAACCGTGACGCCCAAGTGGCTGAGCTTGCATGGGAAAAGGATACAACGGTTTCTATCATCGTGAGGGGTCATGAAGGAAGATGGATCCATGGCCATATAATAAGCACAAAGTTGAAATCTATTACGCATGCTGAGATTGTTGCAGTGGGCATTGCTCTAGACATTACTAGAAGAAATGATATCATAAATCTGACTGTAGAAATGGACTGTAAGGTGTTTGTTGATATGTTGCATTCAAATGAGATGCACCCCCAGATATGCGAGATTGGTGGATAGGATCCAATAGGGATTGGCAGAAAACTTGGGGTGGAGCATTCAGTTTGCCCCTAGAGGATGCAATCGGATAGCTGATATGTTGGCCAAGGAGTACCAAAAACACACAACATGATGTTTCGATCTTTGTAGACATCTTTAGTGGCTAAAGAGTTCTTTTGTAAAAGAAAATTGTAATGGTAGTAGTACAACCAGGTTTATTTCTTGCAACAACCTTTTAATATGTAATTGTTATCCTTATTGTCTTGCAAGAGGAGGCCAAGATGAATGAAATAGCCTCATGGCTTTCCCCTTAAAAACAAAAAGAAGTCCTGATAATTTGATCTCTGCCATTAGCTACCATGTCTATACATGGAGAGTCTCACTACAAACTAGGTAGCTAGTTAGTAGGCTTAGAGTCCTCATGTGACATCCCGCCATCACAAATATAGAAAAACACCGTGTGAAAATGTGTGGAACCATCATAAACATCGTATTACCAAAAACACGAGTTAATTAAAACTGATTGCAGAAAGCAGATAAGAAAGGAACTATTATAACCAGATCCACATCCTGCAAAGAAACATGTTATATAAATATACATAAAGTTGATACATGTCCATAGCTCATAGGATCTAGTTGTCCCATAAGCACAAGAGTTCACCACTTGTTTATGTACATAACAGACTTAGCCATGTCAACAACAGGATAAGAAATCCATATCAACTATACATCATGAAACCTCATCAAAACACCTCCAAGGACCTGAGAGTAGAGGACTCTTCTACAAAACACCCAAAAATAGCAGCATATCCATCTCTTGCCTTCTACAGCTCTTCTTGCTTCTCAGCTGCAACACCACGATCAACACCACGTCTAGCACGTCCACCTAAAAAGGTTTTAAACCAACGGGGTGAGACACACAGTCCCAGCGAGAAACATAACCCCCGTCAAAACTATAAAACCTCGGGAGAGCTAGACCAGATAAAACAGGTAACTGATATAAGCAAATCATATATGCAACATACTGAGCAGAACTATTTCTATAACATCTTACTAGGATATCTAAGAGGCATATAAATAGATAATATATGGAACATGATTGACAAGACAAGTCTTATAGGATCTTATCATAACATATGAAGAACATGTAATTAGCTGCAAGATATAACTAGGGCAACTATACAAACAAGGCCTCAACCAATCTTCCGTGTTTGCCCTAAATAAAATATACTATACGGCTGGATTATGATTTATTATGCCCTAAGGAAGTGAGTTGTACCACTCAAATCCAACCTTTGGTTGAGAAACCCAAAGCCGGTTCCATACAATGTCAATGGAAGAGCCAGACTCCACGACCTCATCCTCTTCGTGGTCAGTGCATGATATCTAAAGTAGGACCGCACTCTCTTGCTTAAGTGACCTCAGTCACAAGGTCATCTCCCGCAGGATACCCTTTCCTCTAGCCCACCTCGGTACAGGTCTCGGCGCTAGCATACCTTGAGCCACGGGCCTATTCACTGTGCTCTTGAGCCATGAATGCATTCATGCTCTATCATACTGATCCATGGGCCTGTTCACCATTCTCTTATACCCATCTGAGTCTACAACTGAAGTTGTACTCTATACCTCCTACTTTCGGCTAGGAGAAACCCCACATATTCAACAATATGCACTTCGGGTAAACCTGCAGGAGAACCTGTTTCACCATCACCAACTCCTGACGATGATGGATCTATGGCCAGGGCAAACTACATGAAAAATTCATCTGTAATTAATTAACATATTTTAAGTGGCTTGCAAGATTCAACCAAGTTATGTAACATGTAAACAAAGTAAACAACATAGATCTCATTATCATGTGTTACATTGTCATTCTTATTCTCAAAGACATCAACATCATCTTGATCCATCACAAGGATCAACATTACATGTTACCACTTGGCCGCTTGCCAATCATCAAGATCTATCTCAAGGATCAACATCATAGGGACTCAATCCCATCATCAAGGCACACATTGCCATTCCATGGGTAACACCCATGATATATCATTGGGTTCATCATAACCCTTAATGTTCCATATCATATCACTATCATACCATCACCATGGCTATTACCTGATTTCATATCCATACACATGGATCCTACATGGTTAGCATAATCATAGAGAAACAATGGTACTTGTACAAGGAACATCTATAACCCTATACTCCATTATGAGAAACAGCCATGCAACATAGGTAAGTGTATCAATACAAAGCATTCTCATGTAACCAAAGCAAGTATTAACATAACAATTACCCTAAGTATGTCGGGTAAGGGATAACCCTCACCAAAAGCACATCGTCCCTCACTAAAGGTATCATATTCCTCATCATAGGTATATCGGGTAGAGCACAACCCTCACTAAAAGGATATCGGGTAGGGAACTATCCTTCACCCAAAGGTATCGACCACTACTAAACCCTAGGGTGCCAAGCCACATATCAGTCAACAAGCATATCAGGCAGCCATGAACAAGAGGGTATCGGGCAGTACTACAACCTTATCGGCCAAAACCCCATGTCACCCTAGCTAGAGTTAGGGTTTCCATGTTGCCCAACCACCATGTCTTTATCGCCCAAGACGCATCCCTGTCGACCAAACTACCATGTCGGACATCTAAGGATAGGGTTTCCCTATCAGTCAAAGCACCATCCTTGTCGATCATCAACCAACACCTTGGTCATCACACCATATCTCTCAAGAGCTTCCATATCATTCAAGGCACCAGTATATCACCCATCTAGGGTTAGGGCTCCCTATCGGCCAAGGGACATATCACCCAACAGCTAGGGTTTGAGAGACCCATATCGACCAACTAACATACCCATCATCATATCGACCAAGTGCTATAGCTCACCTCACAACTCAAGGAAGGAGGGGTGTTTCTCAACACTCATCATCAAGGCATGGCCTATCCATGTCTTCTAGGGTACTCAAAATGGCATATCGGGAAAACACTATATCGCCCAAGAGCATATCATCCAACAACACATCTTGGGTAAGGACCCATATCGGTCAAAGAGGTCAACATCCATTTAACATATCGCCCAAGCTCAACCCTAGAGGAGGGATATCAGGCAAGAGTCCAAAGGTCACATCAGGTTGGTCACCTTCGACCTCAAGACAACCATCGAACCCTAAAAGATCAAGAGAGTTGGCTCACCTCTCAACAACTAAGTGAGAGGAGTCTTGCACAACCTCTATCACATATAGGGCAACAAGATAGATCCTCACCATATCGGCCAACCAACCAACAACTAGGTTAATGTCCCACCCAAGGCTCACCTCTCAAACCCATGGTAAGAGAGGGGTGTTGCTCAAGCAACTAGAATATAGACTCACCTCTCCGCAACTAAGGGAGAGAGGGGTTTTGTTTACACAACTAGAGCTTAAGCTCACCTCTAAAGACCATAGAGAGAAAGGGGTGTTTCCTAAGGAACTCTAATCTTAAGGTTTGGCCAACACAAGAACAACCATATCATCGTATCCAACAAGGTCTAGGGTACATACTAGAGCAAGAACGTCACTAAAAAGATATGTATGGTCGATCAAGAAAACATATAACAAAGCAACATAGAAAGAAGGTAGTATGGTTAGGTTTAGGAGTTATGTAACTCGCCTCAAGCACACTCCTCAAGCTCTAAATCTCCAAGCACCAAGATCCAAGCTCCAAGGCACCACCTTCGGCCACCTCAAGAAGAGAAGAACACCTCATAACCACCATGGACAAAAAAAGTAAGAAAGAGAAGGTACCAAGGAAAGAGAGAAGGATACTCACCACGAGAGAAGAAAAGGAGCAAGGGAGAAAGATGTATCGTCCAAGACACCAGCTGTATCGGCCACTACTTCCTCTTCTCCACTCCTAGCTTGGCCACCAAAGGAAAGAGAGAAATTAAGGGTACTAAAGAGGCTTAGCAAGCAAGGAGGGTTGCTTATATACTAAGGGGTGAAAGGAGAGAGCATGGCAAGGTGGCACCCGACCCTAGAACACTTGTCCAAGGGTCATGCCACATGCTAACACCCCTAAAACCACTTGTCCACGACTTGCCACCCACTTAGCAAAGCAACTGCCACATGTCCAAAGAAGGTGACACAAACAAGGCTAGGTGAAGGGTGTGTATCGCCCAACATGGCAATCATGATCGATACACATCTTTCCCGATACAACCAAGCACTCCTCCTGGCCGTTACACCAAGGTCTAACCCGATATCAACCCTCAACAAGGCCCAAGAAAGCCCAACAACAAGCCTAGGTTTCAAAAGGCTCAAGAGAGGCCCAAAACAACTCAAGCAAGGTGCCCAACTCATCCTCTTAACCCTAGAGGATGCAAAGAGAGAGAAAGACATCTCTCAAGGTGACAAACTTGCACACCAACCCTAAAACTTGAGTAAATTGCAAGTTGCACCTCAACCTCTCAACAAAGCACAAACAAACCCTAACCACAACTTCAGGTGATTAGCAAACATCTAAACACAAGGTTTAGGCAAAGCAAACAGGGTAAGCCCAAAACGAAGGCCAGGGTCCTTACAAGCCATAAACCCCTACAAAAGGATTTTGCCCTCGAAATTCAAAGAGAAAAGCAAGGGATACTTCCTCCTCATCTCTTCCTCAAGCTCCCACGTGGCTTCCTCAATGCCACAATGATTCCAAAGAACCTTCACAAGAACTAGGTCCTTCCTCTTCAGCTTCTTCACTCTTCTATCAAGGATCAACACTGGACCTTCCTCCTAGGTCACACCTTCATCAAGCTCAACCTCAATCGGCTCTATCACTGTCTCTGTGCCTAGATGACTTTTCTTCAACATACTGACATGAAACACTGGATGCAACCTGTGCAACTTTGGTGCTAGCTCTAACTTGTAAGCCACTTTGCCAACACGTGCTATCACCAGATATGGCCCCATATACCTGGGAGCCAACTTGCCTTTTCGGCCAAACCTCCGCATGCATTTCCATGGAGAGACCTTGAGATACACCTTGTCTCCCACCTGGAACTCTAGAGGTCATCGACGATTATCTGCATATGACTTTTGTCTATCATGTGCCGCTTTCAACTATTGTTGTATCACCTTGATCTTCTCTATCATCTGTTGCTCTAACTTAGGACCCAAAAGCTGATACTCGCCAGACTCATACCAACATAAAGGAGATCTACACTTCCTGCCATATAAAGTCTCATAAGGTGCCATGTCGATACTCTGTTGGTAACTGTTGTTGTAGGTGAACTCTATCAAACTGATATGTATGTCCCAACTACCTAGGAACTACAAAATACAAGCTCTGAGAAAATCCTCCAAAGTCTGAATAGTCCTTTCAGACTGTCCATCTGTTTGTGGATGGAAAGTGGTACTGAACCTCAACTACGTTCCCAATGCTTTATGCAACTGTTCCCAACAATGACTCATAAACTGAGGACCTTTGTCAAATACTATTGTTTCTAGCACACCATGCAAATGCACTATCTCATCTACATATACCTGAGTGAGCTTCTCTGTTGTATATGTTGTCTTTACCGGAATGAAATGAGCAGATTTCGTCAATCTGTCCACTATCACCCAGATGGAATCATGATTCTTAGATGTCCTCAGAATACCAACTACAAAATCCATGGTTATATGATCCCATTTCCATTGTGGTATCGGCATGGGTTGCAATGTATCTGTCGGCTTCTGATGCTCATCCCTAACATGCTGGCATATCACACACTTAGCCACAAACTTAGCCACATCACTCTTCAAGCAAGGCCACCAATACAGGTCCTTTAGATTATGATACATCTTGGTGACACATGGATGCATAGTATACATCAATGTGTGCACTTCCTCGAGTAATAAATTCCTCAGATCATCAACATTGGGAACCATCATCCTATTATGATAACAAACTAGTCCATCGTCAGACTCATGGAAGCCATCACGCTTCTCGCTGCCAAATTCTATCATGTTCAACTGAATTGTAGCATCTGCCTATTGTGCTTCTTTGATCTGTTGGCTTCACTTGCATATGTGCCAACAGTTCTGCCAACAAGGATACTTCCAACTGTACATTCATCTACCACAAAGAGATGAACATATCCCGCCTATGGCATATCAAAGAACTCAACTATGCCTTCTTCATAGGAAGAGAAGAAGACTTCCTGCTAAGTGCATCAGCTACCATGTTTGCCTTACTAGGATGATACTCAATGGTGCAATCATAATCACTAATCAACTCCATCTAGTGACGTTGTCGCATGTTCAGCTCACTCTGTGAGAAGATATACTTCAGGTTCTTATGACCCGTAAAGATCTGACACACCTCCCCATAAAGATAGTGTCTCCAAATATTTAACGCATGGACCACCGCTACCAGTTCCAAATCATGTGTCAGATAACTCTCCTCATGTTTCTTAAGTTGTCGCAAAGCAAAAGAAACCACATAATTTTCCTGCATCAGCACACATCCTGAGCCTTTCTTGGAAGCATCATAGAAAACAACATAGCCTTTCCTAGGATCTAGAAGCACCAACACTGGAGCACTAGTCAGCTTCTCCTTCAAGTTTTGAAAAGCTCGCTGACAATGATCATCCCAAACAAAAGGTACATCTTTCTTGGTCAACTTCGTCAATGGCAACGTGATCACACTGAAGTTCTTTATAAACCTCTGGTAGTATCCTGCTAAACCCAGAAAACTACAAACTGCAGTCGGTGTCTTCAGTTTCTCCCACTCGGAAACTGACTCCACCTTCTTGGGATCCACTCTGACTCCTTCTGTCGATATCACATGACCTAAGAAAGTCACTTCCTCCAACCAGAACTCGCACTTACTAAACTTGGCATACAAATGGTGTTGGTGAAGGAGAGTCAATGCTTGTCGAAGATGTTGTTCGTGTTGTTGACTATCCCAACTATAGATCAAGATGTCATCTATGAAAACCACAAAAAATTGATCTGAAAATAGATGGAACACCCTATTCATCAGATCCATGAAAGCAGAAGGTGCATTGGTTTTAGCCCAAACGGCATAACCACAAACTGAAAGTGACCATACCTCGTCCTAAAAGCTGACTTTGGTATGTACTCATCCTTGATCCTCAACTAATGATATCCAGACTATAGATCGATCTTCAAGAACATTGTAGCACCACTCAACTGATCAAACAGATCATCTATCCTCAGCAAAGGATACTTGTTTTTATCATAACTTTGTTCAACTTCTAGTAATCTATGCACAAACGCATCGATCCATCCTTCTTCTTTACGAACAGAACTAGAGCACCCCACGGCGATGTGCTCGGTCTGATGAAACCTTTATCCAGCAACTCTTGTAATTGCTTCTTTAGCTCTACCATCTCAGCTGGAGCCATCATGTATGGTGTCTGAGCAACTGGTTGTGTCCCTGGCACTAGATTGATCTCAAAGTCAATCTCTTGAGGTGGGGAAACACCAGAAAACTCATCGGGAAACACATCCTCAATATCTTTGATAATTGTCATGTCCTGAAGACTCAGACCTCTAGCCTCGGTATCCACAACATGAGACAAGAATGCTCTACAACCTTGCCGCAACAACTTCTCTGCTAGCAAAGTTGATATCAAACACGTCGGAAGAATCTTCCTATCTCCCTGGAAGATCCACTTCTCACCATCATCAGTGAACACCTCTTGCTTAGAACCACAGTCCAGCACAACCTTATACCTCTCTAAGGTATCCATTCCAAGGATTACATCAAATCCATGCATATTAAGTGGTATGATATCCACTTGTATGTTGTGTTCCAAAAAGAATAGAATATAAGATGGACACACCTCTCGAAGAATCGAGGAACCATCAAGAGGGGTTTCTAACAACAGGCTATCTTTCTTACAACTAACAGGTATAAGACAGCTATCAAACATACTACGAGCGATAAAAGAGTGTGTAGCACCCGGGTCAACCAAAATAGATACAAATCAAGAAGAAGACAAATCAGAATGAAATAACTACATATGACCTGCCACCACTCGCTGGTTGACTATCGCCTGAGGCTGACTCATAGCATAGAATCAAGCCATTGCTTGATGTCATCCACGCCCTCTGCTTCCTTGAGAAGACGATCCAACTTGTGACGCTTGACCACATCCTCACCCTCTGGCGCCACTAAACTGTTATCTATTTGAACCTTGTTGACTCTATCTTGGTTGTTTCGTCACTTTGACATTTCTCCTTGGGCAATTCGACTTCATATGCCATGTCTGCCTACAAAGATAGCATGACATGTCCTCTAACTGTGGCCTAGATGGCCTTGTCACTGCTACTGAAGTTGTATTGTAGGCTCTGGATGGTGAATAACCATGCCCTCTTCCTTTACTTGGTGACCACTGGGATGGTGCACTAGAATCTTGCATCACAGAAGGTGTAGAAAACCTCAGCTTCATGTGGCTATCAAACCTCTATTTCTGAAACTGAGAAGGCCTTTTCTTGGACATGGCATCTCTCTTATCCATGACTGACCATTCAATCCTTTGGACATAATACACAAACGTGGCAAACTGCTCTCGGTTCTCTAAAGCAGCAGTAGGCGTTGACAGCTCGGTACTCAAACCTTTCTCAAACTGCCTGATCCTCTCATCATCCATTGTCACCATGTGAGGACAAAACCTCAGCAGCTCCATAAACTTGGCTTCATACTCAGTGATGTTCATAGATCCTTGGTGCAGATGCTCAAACTGACTGATCTTCTCATCCAGATACGTCTTTGGGAAGTATCAACTCACGAACTCCCACTGGAAGATGTCCCAACAGATCACCTCACAGGGTCACTTCTCCTCTTCGATGGCCCACCAGTGACCTATACTACCTTGCAGAAGGTAGACAACATGCTTGACTTTGTCTGCTTTGGGAATGGCAAGGATCTGGAAGGCCTTCTCAAGACCTGTCAGCCACAGATCTGCATCAGTTGGGTCAGTCGTTCAAGTATAATATGAAGCTCCAACTCGGCGAAGACACTCAAAGGTCTTCCCAATACCCAAAGATTCACCATGGGGAACCAGTGCTCTTGGCGGAGGCACAGGTAATCTCTCCACCATGTGATTCATCGTAGCCACTAACTGCCCCATAAGGTGTTGATAGGCAGCATTCTCAAGAATGGTTGGGTCAAACTGGGGGACCTCAAGCACCTGATCTTCATGTTCCTACACACCAGCTCCATCAACAGATGCAGCAGCACTACTCTCGGCAGCATCTTCTTCATGATTTCCAAACATCTTTTAGCTTTATCTTCCGCTGGAGGCAGAAGTCATTATAAAAAAATCTGGAAAAATCACAAGAACAGACACAAGCCTAGTCCTAGATCCCTGTAGACTCAGCGAACCTAGAGCTCTGATACCAACTTACTTGTGACATCCTGCCATCACAAAGATAGTGAAACACCATGCGAAAACATGTGGAACGATCATAAACATTGTATTACCAAAACACGAGTTAATTAAAACTGATTGCGGAAAGCAGATAAGAAAAGAACTATTACAACCAGATCCAGATCTTGTAAAGAAACATGTTATATAAATATACATAAACTTGATACATGTCCACAGCTCATAGGATCTAGGTGTCCCATAAGCACAAGAGTTAACCACCTGTTTATGTACATAACATACCTAGCCAGGTCAACAACAGGATAAGAAATCCATATCAACTATACATCGTGAAACCTCATCAAAACACCTCCAAAGATCTGAGAGTATAGGGATGACTCTAGGACTATACTACAAAACACCCAAAAAAGCAGCATATACATCTCTTGCCTTCTATAGTTCTTCTTGTTGCTCAGTTGCAACACCATGATCACCACCACATCTAGCACATCCACCTAAAAAGGTTTTAAACCAACGGGGTGAGACACACAGTCCCAGTGAGAAACATAACCCCTATCGAAACTATGAAACCTCAGGAGAGCTAGAATAGATAAAGTAGATAAATGATATAAGTAGGTCATATATGCAACATACTGAGTAGAATTATTTCTATAACATCTTACTAGGATATCTAAGAGGCATATAAATAGATAATATATGGAACATGATTGACAAGACAAGTCTTATAGGATATTATCATAACATCTGAGGAACATGTAATTAGCTGCAAGATATAACTAGGGCAACTATACAAACAAGGCCTCAACCAATGTTCCGTGTTTGCCCTAAGCAAATATACTATACGGCTGGATTACAATTTATTATTCCCTGAGGAAGTGTGTTGTACCGCTCAAATCCAACCTTCGGTTGTGAAACCCAAAGCTGGTGCCACACAAGGTCAATGGAAGAGTCAGACTCCATGACCTCATCCTCTTCGTGGTTAGTGCATGATATCCAAAGAAAGATTGTAGTCTCTTGCTTAAGTGACCTCAGTCACAGGGTCAGCTCCTGCAGGCTACCCTTTCCTCTAGCCCGCCTCGGTACATGTCTCGATGCTAGCATACCTTGAGCCACAGGCCTATTCACCGTGCTCTTGATCCATGAACGCATTCATGCTCTATCATACTAAGCCATGGGCATGTTCACCGTGCTCTTATACCCATCTGAGTCTACAACCAAAGTTGTACTCTATACCTACTACTTTCAGCTAGGAGAAACCCTGTGTATTCAACAATATGCACTCTGGGTTAACCCACAGGAGAACCTATTTCACCATCACCAGCTCCTGACGATATTGGATCTATGGCCAGGGCAAACTACATGAAAGATTCATCTATAATTAATTAACATATTTTAAGTGGATTGCAAGATTCAACCAAGTTATGCAACATGTAAACAAAAGTAAACAACATAGATATCATTATCATGTGTTACATTGTCATTCTTATTCTCAAACCCATTAACATCATCTTGATCCATCACAAGGATCAACATTACATGTTACCACTTGGCCTCTTGCCAATCATCAAGATCCATCTCAAGGATCAACATCACAGGGACTCAATCCCATCATCAAGGCACACATTGCCATTCCATGGGTAACACCCATGGTATATCACTGGGTTCATCATAACCATTGATGTTCCATATCATATCACTATCATACCATCACCATGGCTATTACCTAATTTCATATCCATACACATGGAACTTGCATGCTTAGCATAATCATAGAGAAACAATGGTACTTGTATAAGGAACATCTATAACCTTTTACTCCATTATGAGAAACAACCATGCAACATAGGTAAGCGTATCAATACAAAGCATTCTCATGTAACCAAAGAAAGTATTAACATAACAATTACCCTAAGTATGTCAGGTAAGGGATAACCCTCACCAAAAGCACAATGTCCCTCACTAAAGGTATCATATTCCTCATCATAGGTATATCGGGTAGAGCACAACCCTCACTAAAAGGATATCGGGTAGGGCACTATCCTTCACCCAAAGGTAACAGCCACTACCAAACCCTAGGGCGCCAAGCCACATATCAGTCAACAAGCATATCGGGCAGCCATGAATAAGAGGGTATTAGGCAGCACTACAACCTTATCGGCCAAAACCCCATGTCGCCCTAGCTAGAGTTAGGGTTTCCATGTTGCCCAACCACCATGTCTTTATCGCCCAAGACACATCCCTCTCATCCAAACTACCATGTCGAACATCTAAGGTTAGGGTTTCCCTATCAGTCAAAGCACCATCCTTGTCGGTCATCAACCAACACCTTGGTCATCACACCATATCCCTCAAGAGCTTCCATATCGTTCAAGGCACCAGTATAGCACCCATCTAGGGTTAGGGCTCCCTATCGGCCAAGGGACATATTGCCCAACAGCTAGGGTTTGAGAGACCCATATCAACCAACTAGCATACCCATCATCATATCGACCAAGTGCTAGAGCTCACCTCACAACTCAAGGAAGGAGGGTGTTTTTCAACACTCATCATCAAGGCATGGCCTATCCATGTTGTCTAGGGTACTCAAGAGGGCATATCGGGCAAACACTATATCGCCCAAGAGCATATCGTCCAACAACACATCTTGGGTAAGGACCCATATCACTCAAAGAGGTCAGCATCCATCTAACATATCGCCCAAGCTCAACCCTAGAGGAGGGATATCAGGTAAGAGTCCAAAGGTCACATTGGGTTGGTCACCTTTGACCTCAAGACAACCACCGAACCCTAAAAGATCAAGAGAGTTGGCTCACCTCTCAAAAACTAAGTGAGAGGGGTCTTGCACAACCTCTATCACATATCGGGCAATAAGATAGATCATCACCATATCTGCCAACCAACCAACAACTAGGTCAACATCCCACCCAAGGCTCACCTCTCAAACCCATGGTAAGAGAGGGGTGTTGCTCAAGCAACTAGAATATAGACTCACCTCTCCACAACTAAGGGAGAGAGGGGTTTTGTCTACACAACTAGAGCTTAAGCTCACCTCTCAAGACCATAGAGAGAAAGGGGTGTTGCCCAAGGAACTCTAATCTAAAGGTTCGGCCAACACAAGAACAACCATATCATCATATCCAACAAGGTCTAGGGTACATACTAGAGCAAGAATGTCACTAACCAGATATGTATGGCCGATCAAGAAAACATATAACAAAGCAAAATAGAAAGAAGGTAGTATAATTAGGGTTAGGAGTTATGTAACCTACCTCAAGCACACTCCTCAAGCTCTAAAGCTCCAAGCACCAAGCACCAAGCTCCAAGCTCCAAGGCACCACCTTCATCCACCTCAAGAAGAGAAGAACCACTCATAACCACCATGGCCAAAAAACAAGAAAGAAAGAGAAGGTTCCAAGGAAAGAGAGAAGGATACTCACCACAAGAGAAGGAAAGGATCAAGGGAGCAAGATGTATTAGCCAAGACACCAGTTGTATCGGCTACCACTTCCCCTTCTCCACTCCTAGCTCAGCCACCAAAGGAAAGAGAGCAACTAAGGGTACTAAAGAGGCTTAGCAAACAAGGAGGGTTGCTTACATACTAATGGGTGAAGGGAGAGAGCATGGCAAGGTGGCACCCGACCCTAGCACACTTGTCCAAGGGTCATGCCACATGCTAACACCCCCAAAACCACTTGTCCACGACTTGCCACCCACTTAGCAAAAAAACAGCCACATGTCCAAAGAATGTGACACAAACAAGGCTAGGTGAAGGGTGTTTGTCTCCCAACATGGCAATCATGGTCGATACACATCTTGCCCGATACAACCAAGTACTCCTCCTGGTCGATACACCAAGGTCTAACCCGATATCAAGCCTCAACAAGGCCCAAGAAATCCCAACAACAAGCCTAGGTTTCAACAAGCTCAAGTAAGGCCCAAAACAACTCAAGCAAGGCGCCCAACTCATCCTCTTAACCCTAAAGGATGTAAAGAGAGAGAAAGACATCTCTCAAGGTGACAAACTTGCACACCAACCCTAAAACTTGAGTAAATTGCAAGTTGCACCTCAACCTCTCAACAAAGCACAAACAAACCCTAACCACAACTTCAGGTGATTAGCAAACATCTAAACACAAGGTTTAGGCAAAGAAAACATGGTAAGCCTAAAATGAAGGTCAGGGTCCTTAGGCCTCTGATCTACTCTAAGTCTTATATAATGAGATCATGTCTTTTTATGATGCTTTCACATATTATGGTACACCTCTATTGGTCTAGGGAATATAATTAAAGGATTTAAAAGAAATCATAAATGGATTAGTTTATTTTCTTATGCAATCAAATGAAATAACTTCACTTGCCATGCTAGTATTGTTCTAAGATATAATTTTTATTAATATCATACATATTCAATATCTTGGTTTCTTGATGATTATCTACTCATTGAGCTAGTAGCTCATCCAATCTATGAAAACATTTTTTTAGGCAAGGGTCTAGATCTACAAGAGGATCTAGAAGCTGGATTTCAATATGAGTAGGCCAGGTGAGGTCTACAGAGGAATAGCTAGAGTAGTTAGATGGTCTCTTATCCTTCCTATAGATCTTGGGAATGAGAGAGTGAGAATTGAGATTAGTTTGTAATAATTTCTACTTGTTGTATATTAAGTGAGAACTATTTTTTTATGCAATATCAGACTCTCTTATAATTTTTTGTTTTATCTTAAAGAAGATATTTTCTTTTAGTAAACTGGTGCTTTGGTTTATTGAGAAAAAAGAAAATTTTAAGGCTGATTTTTGGTTAGTTATTAAAATTGAGTGGTTAGTCTCCCTCCTTGATGGGCCTAAACCCATATTATAGGGTTGGGTTACGTCAACAACTTAGTTTTAGAGTGAGGTTGAGCTTAGGCTAGATCTTAGGTTTTGAATAGAGGTGATAAGTGACCAATAGGATTAAGATTCTTTCATCTTGGAACTAAAATTTTCTAATAGATGTGTTTCTATTATGGATATGTAGATTACTATAAGAGGATGTGGAGTTGGTGAGGAACAAGTTGAGAGCCATTATGGACCTAAAACTTGTGTAATGGCTCAAGGTGGAGAAGATAGGGATAAAGTGGAAAGGATGTCACATATTTTTTTGGAGACAATAAAAATATAAGATGGATAGGAAGTCTTCATCTTCCCATAAGAACCTAATAAGAATATATGAGTTCGTGAAGAAACTAGGTGGGACAAAGTTTTCTGGAACAAAAGATGCAATCATGGTAGACATATGGCTCCAACAGTTGGAAAAGGTCTTCCTCTTCATGGATTTATCAGAAGACAAATAGATCAATCATGTTGTCTACCAACTTAAAGGAGATGTTGAATTATGGTGGAGAGTAATTGAAGACAAAAGGAGGAATACAGAGATATCATGGAAAGATTTTGTGTATGAATTTCACCTAAATTACTTCTCCCTACCTTCTTGAGCTCATGACCTAAGGAGGGCATCCAAAGAGGGGATATCACACTAGATTTGGAAGAAGAGAAAAGAGGAGTGGATATTGTGGAGATAGCCATAAACTAGATGAGCTTGGCACTTCTAAAGAACATATTTGTAGCCAAAAACATATTGATCATGGTGTTCATCAAAACAGATTGTCAAAATGACTTCTCCAGGATCTGTCATCTTTTTGATGTTTTGCTTCTCTTTCTCCTTTTCTTCTTATTGTGGTTTAGCTAGAAACATGTAGGGATAAACCCATCTTTTCCTGAGGGCATGGGAGTAGCTCAACACATCATCATACTTGAATTTTATGAGTTTATAATATAGTTTACTTTGTTCTAAACCTGAATCTATGATATCATTAATGATTTTTTATGCCTAATCAACACAATCAAAGTAACAGACTATTGATTGCTTTGAGAGATGAATTAGTAGTTTGAAAATACATAGATTCACATATCAATAAAGCACTTCAGCAGAGGGATAGCAGCTATGAAAGAATAACCTAGAGGAATTTACTATTCACTTTGACTAACTTACTAAACTACTACGTGGGTGGGTTTGTCTTATTCTAGGTATTGCATTATGTTGTGGGAGTGGGTAATATTGGATACAGTCTTTAGTTTAGAGTGAGGGCATTTAATTATTGATGAAAAGAATTCAATCGTAGTGTGTGTAGTGGTGAAACCACAAGTTCTAGGGAATTCATTAAATCTTACTTACAACCACTTAAATTACCTCAATTAGGTTTCAATTAGTAGTAGTTTCTTGTGAATGATTCCCTAAGCTCGACAACTTGGGCCTCTATGGAAAATATTACACAACATGTACACTTTCATATCACATGCATGCCATACGCGTGTCAAGTTTTTTGGCATCATTGTCAAGGAATCCTTAAAACCAACACTACAAGTGTTGTGGCAGGAAACTCTAGGCCATTTTTCTTTTATTTGATTTTCTTATCATTCTTTGAAAAGAAAACCATTAATACTTTTTTTCATTCACATCATTAGTGTTCGTTCCCATACAATTGAAACTGCATTTTCAGGTACTAGTGTGTGGTACATAATTGTACTATAAATTATGGAGGTTCAAATCCACCTTTATGTAGATAGGGAGAATATTTTACACAAAACATGTGAGTTTGGGGTTTTATATGAGAAACTCATTTAAATTGTTGCACCACTACTAGATTAGGGAGAAGACATGGAAGAAAATGGTGAAGATCATATGGGAGATGTATAGGACTCTGATGAGAATAGATAGTCTGGGAAAAAGTCTAGGCATCTTCAATGAAATCTCAATTGGGACCCATTAAATGTCAGACAGTAAATGTGGGCAGTTATATTATTGACCCAGGTATGTAGAACTAGTTGAATCTTGGTCATTTCATGGGCACAGCTGCAAGGATCCAGTGGCACATATAAACTACTTTATGGAGAGTTGTAACACACTAAATCTTGATAGGGTCCTAGTCATAGTTATATACTTGAAGTTGTTAACATATTCTCTTTCAGACAATACAAGGGCATGGTTCCCTAGTTTTCCTATAGAGTCAACTGAGACATGGGATGAGATGATGAATGCATTATTCAAGAGGTATTTCCCACACAAAAGACTAATGAGATGGTAGGAGAGACTTATAGCTTCAAGCAGCATGTTAAAGAATTCTACTCCTAGGCATGGACAGATTCCAAAATATGATGAGAAAAGTCCCCCATCATGGGATTGACTTGTTTGTCCATGAGACGACATTTTAGTATGGCTTGCATAAAGGGGAGAAGACTACTCTTAATAGTGCACTAGTAGGATCTTACCTAAATAAGAGGCAGCAATATGTCATGAGATTTTGAAGAACATGGATAGGAATCAATCTTGAAGAGAAGAGTGTGAACTACCAGCAGCATCCATGTGCTCCATGGAATCATGAGAATTCATGGAACACAAATCTCAAAAGGAACAACTAATCAAGAAGCTTGACTAGAATATCGGCACCTCATCCAAAGGTGAGGAGAAGGAATGTGTGTACTCAAGTAAGTAGAACAATAGGGGCAATAATGAATATTCCTAATGCAAGAATCCTAAATTCTCATAGAAGGACCCTAACAACTTTCTGTAGGACCCATCACATGTACAACAATCTCCACAGCAATAGGTCAACACTCCACATTAGAATTAGTAGGAAAGGGGCCCTAGCAAGATGGAGCTGCTAGAAGACATGTTTGGCAAACTCATGATTAGAAAAGAGACATATATGAAAAAAGAATGAAGCATACCTGGAAAACCAAAGAGGGACCAACAAAATCAAGGAGCCCAAGTATGTAGCCTAGAAAGTTAGATTTCACAAGTGTAACCATATGTGGTAGCAATAAAGAAGCCAACTCAGTAGGGATTTATAAGGAACATTAGCATTCCAATAATAACCAATAGGCCAAGGTAGTGGTTCTATGCAGTGGTAAAGTGTTGGATAAAGAGCAGGTTGTGAATCACAAGCACAATTCACCACCATCTGAGACTATGATTCTGACAAACAAAGTATCTTCAGAGCAGCCAGTAGACTCCATACCACTTGCAGAAGAGGACATGGGGGAAGCCAAAACCCCAAACGATCTATACATTCCACCTCACTAATGCAAAAATGTGATTCATAAACCATTCCCTAATAGTTGGAAGGCCAAAAAGGTTGATTAGAAATTCAATAAGTTTCTTAATCTTTTTAGAAAATGCCACACATAGATTCCATTGGATAGATTCCTTCCTACAGCAACTTCTTTAAAGACAATGTCAACAAGAAGAGAAAGATAGCTACTTCATATGTTGTGGTACTATGGGAAGAAGTCAGTGCATTGATCCAGAGAAAGCTACCATAGAAATGATAGGCTTGGGGTTGTTTTAATATACCATGCTCATTATCAGTATCAAATTTGGGGAAGCCTTGTGTGATTCTAGAGAAAGCATAAACCTCATGCATTTGACAACATTTGAGAAGCTTGGGCTCAAGAAATCAAGGAAAAGTAATATGATAATTCATCTAGAAGATAATTAAGTTGTGAGATTATTAGGCATATGTGAGCATGTCCTAGTGATGGCAGACAAATTCATTTTACCAGTAGATTTTTCAATCATGTAAATTAAGGATGACTATGGAAATGGATCATTGCTAGGTAGACCATTTCAGGCCACAATTGAAGTTATTTTGGAGATGGTCAAAGGCATATTGACATTGGGAATTTAGGATGACCAACTTGAAATCAAGATATCAGACCAGCAACAGTAAACCCATAAGTAGGCACAGTGTCATGTTGTTTGGCATATTGATAATTAGGTGTCTCTTCTCTTAGGAAAAACCATTTTAGGACTTGGTCATGACACGGGTGGAGCAAGACATCCTGGAAGTGGACATTATAGAAAAAACAAAGCAAATCTCATTGGGGAAGGTTGTAAAAGATATCTACGAACTGGAGGATGATGTTCACCCAACAACTCTCACAATGTGGTTTCTTCTTCTATCACGCACACTTATCCTCACTTACGTTTAGAAGCTTATCTCGTGAATCTAGTGGATGACTACACAGACTACCATCCCATGGCCGGTGTGCCTTATTTCTAAAAACATTTCCATGCTTTTATATAAAACTTTTTGAGGATCTAGAACCACCATTGTCACTACGAGTACCATCTTTGCAGTATCCTCCTAAGATGGAATTGAAGCCTCTTCCTCCACATTTGAAGTGCACATTCTTAGTAGTTGATCACAAGCTCCCACCGATTATTTATGCATGTCTAAGTCTTAAAGAGGAGGACAAGTGCTTGCAGTTTTAAAGAACCATTGGTTTGCATTCAAGTGGCCTTTTGCTAATATAAAAGGCATTTCTCCCAGTATGTGCCAACATAAGATCCGCATTGAATATAGAGAAAAGTCGGTGGCACAACCTCAAAGGTGTCTAAAATGCATCATCACTGAGGTGGTAAAGAAAGAGGTAATAAAACTTTTGTTGAAAGGTATAATTAATGATATTTTAGATTATGAATGGGCTAGTCCGACTCAAGTAGTTCCTAATAAGGGGGTTATAATTTTTACAAAAATTCTGCTAGAGAACTAGTTTCTACTAGGTTAGTGACAGGGTGACGAGCTTGCATTGATTACCTACATTTGAATGTTGCCACACAAAAAGACCAATTTCCCCTACCCTTTATTAACCAAATTCTTGAGAGGCTCTTTAGCCGCTATTTTTCTTATTAGACGGCTATTTAGGGTATAACCAGATTTCCATAGAACCACACAATCAAGATAAGTCATTCTTCACTTGCCCCAATGGTACTTTCGGTTATTGTTGCATGCCTATTGGTCTTTGCAATGCCCTGTGACTTTTTAGCAATGTATACTCGCCATTTTTTTCAACATGATTAAATGTTGTCTTGGGATTTTCATGGATGTTTTTTTAGTATACGGAGAGTCTTTTAATGACTTCCTTTCTAGTCTTGATAACATTTTTTAGAGATGTGATGACATTCACATGGTTTTGAACTGGGAGAAGTGTCAGATGATGGTGAGTGAAAGAATAGTATTAGGACACAAGGTGTCCAACAAGGGGATGTTAAGTCAGTTTGGTAAACATTAAGGTGATTTCCAAACTTCATTCACCATCTTCAATGAAGGGAGTTAAGAGTTTTTTGGGTCATTGCATGTTTTTATCATCGGTTCATAAAATAATTTTCCAAATGAGTTGTTGGAAAAGGATTCAGTTTTAATTTTGACATCATTTTTTGAAAGTGTTTGAGGTTTGAAATGGAATTTGATCTCTACACCTGTGGTTGTGGCTCCATATTGGAATAATCCTTTTCAACTTATGGGTGACGCATCGGACTATGTGGTTGGAGCCATTTTGAGTCAATGCAAAGATTGTGCTCTATCAGTTATTTATTATGTGTCTAGGATTTTATATGATGCTCAACTTGACTACACCACCATGAAAAAAGAATTGTTGGTAGTTGTCTTTGCTTTAGACAAATTTAGTAAACATTTAATAAGATAAAGGTGATAGTTTGAACTGACCATGCAGCCAATACGTATCTCTTACAGAAAAAGTATACAAAACTGAGACTAATCACATAGATTATGTTTACACAAAAATTTGACATAGAGGTTAGAGATATACCTGGAGTAGAGAATCCAGTAGTAGGTCACTTGTCTCATATATGGAGAGGGTTAATGATTTTTGTGTTAGATATGCCATTTGTTGAAGAATTTTTGTGATAAGCATCGCTTTGTTATTAAAAAAGAATATCCATGGTATTTGAATGTTGTAAATTATCTGGAATATGGTAAATTATGAGAAGATTGAAGATATCAGGAAAAGAAGTGATTTGTATGCTACTTGAAGTATTACATTTTGGATGACCCCATCTTTTTTTAGGTAGTGTCATGATGCTATTTTGAGGAAATTTGTTCTGAGTGTGAGTTTGAGAGCATCCTTTCTCATTGTCACTCAATGCCCACTGGGGGACATTTTTCTAGCTCTATAGCAATTGCCAAAGTTTTGGAAAGTGGATTTTATTGGTCATCTTTGTTTAAGGATGCCTATGACTTTGTTAGGATGTGTGATGCACATAAATGCACAAGCAACATTTCTAGGATACATGAAATGCCTCTCAATACTTTTCATGACATTGAGGTTTTTGATCTTTAGGGAATTGATTCATGGAGTAATTTGTGTCTTCTAATTCTAATATATATATATATTTCTGATCATTTATTGTATATAAAATGAGTGGAAGAAATTTCTATCTGCATCAATGATGTGTTGGTCATCTGCAAATTTGTAAAGGTAAATATTTTCTATGGGTTTGAAGTTTCTAGAATGATTATTGGTGATGGTGGTTCCCGTTTTATGAATAGGAAACTTGGAGTGTAGTTGAGAAAATATGGAGTAACGCATAGGGTTGGCACTCCATACCACCCTCAGACCCAAGGACGAGTATATGTCAAAAGCAAAATCAAAATGATCATAGAAAAGACCATCTCTAGAAATAGAACAAATTGGAGGATATAGTTAAATGATGACCTTTGGGCATATAGGATGGAAATTAAAACCCCTATAGGAACAATACTATATAGGCTAGTATGTGGATGAGCATGCCACTTCCATGTGGAATTGGATCACTAGCCCAAGTGAGCTTATTCTAGAGGAGAAGTCAAAGCTAGAGCTGATGAATTAGATGAGATTAGGGTTTACACTTATCAAAACTCAAGTATATACAAGGATAGAATAAATAAGATCCATGATCTCCATATTTTACATAGGAATTTCTTGTCAGGGAAATCGGTTTTATTGTTCAATTCTAGGTTGAAGTTGCACCTGGGTAAGTTAAGATCAAGATTGAATGGATCATATGTAGTGGTCAAGGCATTCCATCATGGGGTAGTTGAGATGAGAAATGGTGCAAGGGTGTTTAAGACCAATAACCAGTGTCTTAAATATTATCTTGGGAAAGAAGTGGTCTATGAGCAGAAAGAGTTGAAGCTCTTGGAGATTTTGTGTTTCCATGTTGATCCTATGATGTTGAATAAGGGTGCTTATGGGAGGCAACCCACTATAGATTATGTTTTAATTTGTAATAGTTAGTTTGTTTTGTTCTTTTTGTATTTCACTCATTTAGTCTAATTTTGATGCAAGTAAAAATGGTGACTTGATGCTTTATCCTTTAAGTGTGTAGGAAAATTGTGTTGGTCCCACTGACAACATTGTCAGTAACATTGATTGCTAATCCAGAGAGGGATAGAAACTTTTATGAGAAATATCAATAAACAATAAGAAGCGTCAAGAGGTAGTCTATGTTGGTATCATGACCACAGAGTCTATAGCACTAATGCATTTTAACAATTTTCAATAGATCTATAGTAATATTTTATCAGTAGCACTGAGTGGTATCTCAGTGGTATCATGTCAATCAACTAAAGGGCAGCAAGAAACATCTTATTTGTGTACCACCAAGAGGCATTTTGGTGGCACTAACACTTTTTAATCACAAGTCTAAAGCTATAGGAAAATTATCTTAGTACTATTTGGAGATTTCTCTATGGGAACAAGACAAGACTCAGTGGAACCGATTGTTGAGGTCAATATCACTAATGGTTGAGGTCATTAGAACCGAACAGATGGCCAGAGGTACCCAAAATATAGCTTGGTACTACCAACATCAAAGTCGGTAGTACTGACTCAGAAAAACTAGATCCATGGCATCTCCATCAATGGTCACTAGAAAACACATTGAATGGTTGTGGGCACCAATATATGCATGCCACACCCATGTTAATTCCACTGACATTTGATAGTACCACCAACTCTTAGATAATTTTGGGTCGGCACATCGATGGGCCATGTGCATCAATATCAATGACTGGAACTGACAATCACATAGACTAACAGGGACTTGGGTACCACCAACGAAAGTTGTTGGCACTGACCCACTGTGGGTAGAGTGTTTGTCCACTATAATAAGTGAGACACATGGTGATCTAAAATCATTCCTAAACACTCCCCCTTTACTCCAATAGGTGCACTACATTCTCGAGTAGTGAAGAGTGTATATTGGTGATCAAAAATCTTCTCCAAGCTCTTTTCTTCTCCTTCCCTCTTCTATTGTTCAAGTTGAAGAAATGGAAGCCAATTGCCAATGCTCATCTTCCACCCTTGTTCCACATAGGTTGGTTCCCAAGCCAACATGGGTGGCATCTAATGATAAGGGCTAGAAGAAGAGATATACGGCACTAAAAAAATGAGATATCGTGGCCACTCAGTATGGTAAGTGAACCTTCCTCATTGAGACTAGGTTCATCGAGAAGCTCCAGTGAGTCTGCACCAAAAAATATCAAGAACCTCCACCAAGTTTTCACCAGTAAAAGGATGGTGGTCGACCCATTCTTCAGTGATTGGTCAACCTACAAAGACCTTCTCTACAATTTTCTCACCATGTTGGAGGTTTTCTGCATCCCCAATAATGGGGAAGGATGGGAAGTCATCTAGGTTAAATTCTGGTTTTTCAACACCAACCATGCACCACCTCATGTTGGATTATTTCAGTGTGATATATGGATGGACAATGGGTTATGTGTGGTTGACCCCTAGAGATTTTCACTATAGCATGGCATGGACACAGATGACTCCACTTCTTCAAGGCTACATCATCAACTGGCATCTATCTTCCATGATGGATATCAAGAACATGTTTTCCCACATTCTTCACCACTATCTAACAAACACCATCTTCACTAGGTTGATTGAGGGGAAGGGGAAGGTCCAGAAGGTCAACATGTATATATTTTAGTCTCTCTTGACCACGGGGAAGGAGTAGGTCAAACTTTTCTCATTTTTCTTACTTCTCATGGTGGTTGTGAAGAATCCACTTGGAGAGGCACCCCCGTTCATTTTGGGCACTCACCATGCATCTCTACCTTGAATTGTCAAAGATGAATGCCCTCTTTCAACCTTGACTTGAAGCACTTCAAGCAGGCCCACCTCATCTCCAAGTATGAAGGTAGGGTGTATGCTTGTTTCACTCAGGATGGACAGATGCGGGAGAGGGTTCTCCCTGACCCCATTTTCTAATTCAGGGTCATGTGCAACCTTTGTTGGCTAGTAGATGGAGAGGAATCCATACCCTCCAGAGAAGAAGAGGGTGAGACTGGGGATTAGGAAGAAGAAGAAGAATAAGAATAAGAAGAATATTAGGTTGATCAAGAGGAGGCATCCACTCCTTTCATACCATGTAAACTCATGTGTCACATTCCTCACCAACATGAAGCTTCGAGCTCCTCAACTCCAGCACCTCCATCACGGGGAGAATCTTTCTTGATGGATAGCATGAATGGGAAGTTGCAATCCACATAGTAGGGATAGAATAAAAATTTAGCTGCCCTGAGTCAAGTCCAAGAAATCCAAGAGCAGCTACTCCATCATTAGTTGGAAATCTATGACAACAAAAATCTTATCCTAGTCAAATAGGAGAACATCCACACACACCTAAAACACATCAAGTATCACCAGTAGATGCTCTATGATCCTTATTGGAGTCAAAAGAACTTTTTTAACTATCCCCATCCACCAGACATGCCCAGCCTTCAAAGTTTCATCGGAACCTACTACCCACCAGATCCATAGATCTCATCAGGAACATTCTATCCACTATCATTCAGATCATCTGGCACCCTAGTTCCACCTCTTTGTTCATTTCTTGACTATGAGGAAATGATCAAATTGAATCTTAGGGTGTGATGGGATGGGTTTCTCTTGCATTATATTTTATCTATCTTAGTTAGTTTGCATATTTTGCTATTTAATTTTGTTACGACCCCACCTTCCGATAACCCCCAATTAAGGGAGACTGAGAGGTCGAAGCCGCACCCATAACTTCCGGATCAAAGGTTTTGCAATTAACCATGAATAATTATCAAATTTTAACAGACTATACTGAAAAGCTGTAAGAAAATAAATTTTGTATACCTTTTTTTTAAAACTTGGATCTCTAAACTTCTATCCACTTAAGGATTCTACTCTAACTAATCCTCCTTGTATTTTACTTCATGTATTTCCCAATATGACGATTTATTGTTTGTTCTTTTGGCTTGTACCTAAAACACAGACAAATAATACATCGGTCAGCCGAAGCCGGTATGTGGGGGAAACAATAATCATGCAATTATTCTTAACAATGTAATCATTCAATTAATCATTTACAACCAAGATTACATTTTAAGCCATACTACTCAATCCTTACCTATCCCCTAACTCTGTGCTATCCCTGCAGTGGACTTGTATGCTACCTCTCTTTAGGTAGATTCTTACCCCCATGGTCCTACCTTATAGGTAGCCAATACATAGGGTAATAGAGTCGCATGGCACTACCCGAAGGTAGCCCAATATCTAACTCAATGTGACTTGATGGACCTACCCCATTGGTAGCCATATACTAAGTCATCCTATGACCTGATGGACCTACCCCATAGGTAGCCATGTACTAGGTCAACTATTAAGCCACAGAGGGGACCAGCATCTGAGCTAGTAGGCACATATCTTATGTGATAGTCATATCCACATTATAGTTTGCATGAATTAAAATCATCCAACAATTAATTCATGACATCGATGAAAACTTCGGTAAACCTCAGAAAACTAACTCGAGATATTCATAAGTTTAACCACATACCTGATCTGATGATTTGAACAGAAATATCCATGCAAATAAGAATCCATGCAAGCAAGCATTTTCAATAAGATCATGAAATAATCATGTAATTCCCTTTTATTATTCATGTCATCAAGATCTATTAAACCTAGCTCGTTTCCTAGGGTTTCTAATTCACTTTTAGGGTTTCCATAGAAATTAGGGTTTCCCTTCATCTTTTACTATTTCAAACCCTAATTTTATACCATTACTCATAAACCCTTATTATCTCATCTATTCTTCAATATTGAGGTTATCTTAACAACATATAACCCTATTTTCATATTACAGGCACATTAATCATCAATTAATTTCATTAAGCTTCTTTTTCATTAAAACTACTATTTTTATCCTTTTAATCCATGACAAGATCATTATGTGTATCTATCATCAATTTCAAAGTTCATTATGGTTTAATCTCATATGAACTCGATTTGTCATAATTAAGAACTTTAATGATTCTGACCAAGTGATAACCTCCCATTTTGTGACGTTATCTTATTAGTCTCCTTAATTTTCCATACTCTTTCTTAGATAAATTAGATAGAATCATTAACTTTTTACTTTATTGTTGATACACCAATAAACTAACTTCTCTTTTTTATCATTACAGGAAAACACAAAAAAATTACAAAGACTCCATACGGTCCCAAGACCGCATGAAGGCCATATGGTCCCAAGATCGCATGAATGCCATACGGTCCCAAGACTGCATGAAGGCCATACGGTCCCAAGACCGCATGAAGGTCATACGGTCCCAAGACCGCATGACGGCCATATGGTCCCAAGACCGCATGACGGCCATACGGTCCCAAGACCGCATGAGGTTCATACGGTCCCAAGACCGCATGAAGGTCATACGGTCCCAAGACCGCATGAAGGCCATACGGTCCCAAGACCGCATGAAGGTCATACGGTCCCAAGACTGCATGAAGGCCATACGATCCCAAGACCGCATGAAGGTCATACGGTCCCAAGACCGCATGAAGGTCATACGGTCCCAAGACCGCATGAAGGCCATACGGTCCCAAGACCGCATGAAGGCCATGCGGTCCCAAGACCGCATGAAGGTCATACGGTCCCAAGACCGCATAAGACTAAATGATCTCAGAGACCGCATAAAGGCAAACGGTTTGAGAACCCCAAATGGTCTCAAGACCGTTTGGGCTCAACTTAAGCCTATAAATAAGACCCCAAGGGTCACCTCAAAAGGGGGGACTCTCAGACGTCGAAAGGCTGCCCCAATCATTCCAGAGCTCCTGCCACTTCCATCCTCCGCCCTGAGGCTGTCGATCTGAGATCCATACTCCATCCTGAAGCTGATTTCTCCTTCTTCGCTAAGAAGGTGGGAAGAGGAGACCTCCTCATCATGCAACCTATGAAGACTGGTGGATCGTTTCTCTCTCTCTCCAAGGAGTTGACTTTCCCCCCTCCTTTGTGGGGATGATGCTCTCTCTCTCTCCTCACCTCCTTCTTGGTCCTAGTCATGAGGGAGTAGTCTTCTTCACTAGGGTGCGGGGAGTAGCCCCGCTACCCATACTTTCATATCATGTAAAATGTAATCCTTAGGTTGTAATAGAGAGTTCTTATCTTTGTTAGTTCGACATCAAACGATTAATGAATGCATGTTGCTTGATCTCCAACTTGTGTTATCCTTTATCGTTTAGTATGAATTGTCTACGTTTGTACTATTAGATTCGAAACTCATTTGCATGTTGGTTCTTGGTGCATGTATCCACCATGCATCTGTTTCGGTATCCAGAAGTGTATCTCAAGAAGTGGAGTAAACTCACTATCATCCGTTGCACTTTCATACTATGAAATGGAATCAGTTGACGTATGGAAGTGCAACCTTGGTATGTCGAGGAACACACTTTGCGAGGGGAATGATGCAAAGTAATGTGACCATTTGTTCGGGAATGGCTGGCGTTGCAACATTCCCGCACTTCTCGTAGCTAAATTATCCGAAAGGAGGCTAGGTCTACAAGGATACTAACTAACCGAACTCTTTTTGCAGGTTAAGTTTTGCTTTGCATGTGTTGATCGATGTGTAGTGGCGGTGAAAAACCGATTACATCCTAGTGATCTTTCATCATTGTTAACAACCTAGATTTACTTGATTTCTTTACTTTACTTGCACTTAGCTTAAAAACAACCAAATCAACCTTTTGATCTAAATACCAACTATTGAGTGATTAAGTGAAATTCAAACGTTTTCCATCTTGTTGGCAACAACAAGACCGTTGTCTCGAGGATTCGACCCTTAACTATACTGCGATAAGGCTTCCAAATATCCTAGCATACTTGGGTGGAGTTTTAACTTAGTATAAGCAAGGCTAAACTTAGAGATCTTCTATCTCTAGGATTTTTAGTGGTGCACGCAACTCCACGTAAGTGGAGGCTCCATCAAAAATTTGCACCGTTGAGATCGAAGTTTAAAAATTGGGAGTGCACTGGACAAGGGTGAGGTATCATTCTTCTTCAACCCTTCTATCTCTACTCCTTCCCTTAACTCATACTTTTCCGCACATCATTTTCAAACTTTTTGTTCATATTTAGACTTTTTTGAGTAATTTCTTCAATAAAATAACTCTTAAGTATAACTTTCATCCTGGAAAGAATCACCCCTAGCTAAGTTAGAGATAAAGTAGTCCTCAAGAATAAATAACAAGATTAGAATATAGGCATGAATGGCGAATTTATAAATTACATTCACAATTGGTTTTTATGCTTTTACTTCAATTCTATCTCAAACTCTTCACAGGTCAACTTCAGGGCCAGAGCAAACCGAAAACTCTCAAGGTCAAGAGGGAAATCAGGGGGAAATCCAAAATCAAGAAATCTTGCAAGCAGACCACCAAATAAAAATAAGTGCATGTCAGGAACCCTAAGAACAGTTTTCTTCTTTCAATAAAAGAGGCTTGGCCGCCCAATCAAAAACCCTAACAAAAACCCACTTCCTAAGCCTGTGAGTTTCTAATAAAAGCCAGAGTGTTGAATAAAAACATGAGAGTTGTGCCACGCATAAGGACCTATATGAAGAGACAATAAAGATCTCACCCAGCCGGTACATACAGCTGCCCTCATGAAGGCAGATGTGTCGTGCCCGGTAGTGAGATCCTAAGGACTCCTAATATATGAAAAGGCTGATAAAGGACTCGGCCGGACGGTACATTCAGCTGCCCTCATGAAGGCAGATGTGTTGTGCCCGGTAGCGAGACCCTAAAAGCATAAGACAAACCCTCCCCCACTTGAAGGGGTAATTACACAATAAGCCTTTTAAGCCAACCCTCATACCCACTCTAGCTGCCGGTAGGTTTCTCAAAAGAAGTATAAAACTGATTAGAGTCGATGACATGCACGTAATAAGAAAGGTGGTCCCAATGCGAGACTCGCGATATGAAAGGAACCTGAGATCCATGCAACTCTTGATACTCAAAAGAGTTAGTGTAAGCATAAGCCCTAATAAAACCTCGTTATATCTCTGATCTAGAATTGAAGCATGAGTATGAAAACCCTAACTAAATAAAATCGCCTCGCCACTGCATGCCTTAGCTCTATCTAACTTGAGGACATGCTAGACTCTAAGTTAGGGGGGGTGATAACCTCCCATTTTGTGATGTTATCTTATTAGTTCTCCTTAATTTTCCATACTCTTTCTTAGATAAATTAGATAGAATCATTAACTTTTTACTTTATTGCTGATACACCAATAAACTAACTTCTCTTCTTTATCATTACAGGAAAACACAAAAAAATTACAAAGACTCCATACGGTCCCAAGACCGCATGAAGGTCATACGGTCCCAAGACCGCATGAAGGCCATACGGTCCCAAGACCGCATGAAGGCCATACGGTCCCAAGACCGCATGAAGGTCATACGGTCCCAAGACCACATGAAGGCCATACGGTCCCAAGACCGCATGAAGGTCATACGGTCCCAAGACCGCATGAAGGCCATACGGTCCCAAGACCGCATGAGGGTCATACGGTCCCAAGACCGCATGAGGGTCATACGGTCCCAAGACCGCATGAAGGCCATACGGTCCCAAGACCGCATGAAGGTCATACGGTCCTAAGACCGCATGAAGGCCATACGGTCCCAAGACTGCATGAAGGTCATACGGTCCCAAGACCGCATGAAGGTCATACGGTCCCAAGACCACATGAAGGTCATACGGTCCCAAGACGGCTTGAAGGTCATACGGTCCCAAGACCGCATGAAGGCCATGCGGTCCCAAGACCGCATGAAGGTCATACGGTCCCAAGACCGCATAAGACTAAACGATCTCAGAGACCGCATAAAGGCAAACGGTTTGAGAACCCCAAACGGTCTCAAGACCGTTTGGGCTCAACTTAAGCCTATAAATAAGACCCCAAGGGTCACCTCAAAAGGGGGGACTCTCAGACGTCGAAAGGATGTCCCAATCGTTCCAGAACTCTTGCCACTTCCATCCTCCGCCCTGAGGCTGTCGATCTGAGATCCATACTCCATCCTGAAGCTGCTTTCTCCTTCTTCGCTAAGAAGGTGGGAAGAGGAGACCTCCTCATCGTGCAACCTACGAAGACTGGTGGATCGTTTCTCTCTCTCTCCAAGGAGTTGACTTTCCCCCCTCCTTTGTGGGGATGATGCTCTCTCTCTCTCTTCTTGCCTCCTTCTTGGTCCTAGTCATGAGGGAGTAGTCTTCTTCACTAGGGTGCGGGGAGTAGCCCCGCTACCCATACTTTCATATCATGTAAAATGTAATCCTTAGGTTGTAATAGAGAGTTCTTATCTTTGTTAGTTCGACATCAAACGATTAATGAATGCATGTTGCTTGATCTCCAACTTGTGTTATCCTTTATCTTTTAGTATGAATTGTCTACGTTTGTACTATTAGATTCGAAGCTCGTTTGCATGTTGGTTCTTGGTGCATGTATCCACCATGCATCTGTTTCGGTATCCAGAAGTGTATCTCAAGAAGTGGAGTAAAATCACTATCATCCGTTGCACTTTCATACTATGAAATGGAATCAGTTGATGTATGGAAGTGCAACCTTGATATGTCGAGGAACACACTTTGTGAGGGGAATGATGCAAAGTAATGTGACCATTTGTTCGGGAATGGCTGGCGTTGCAACATTCCTGCACTTCTCATAGCTAGATTATCCGAAAGGAGGCTAGGTCTACAAGGATACTAACTAACCGAACTCTTTTTGCAGGTTAAGTTTTGCTTTGCATGTGTTGATCGATGTGTAGTGGCGGTGAAAAACCTATTACACCCTAGTGATCTTTCATCATTGTTAACAACCTAGATTTACTTGCTTTCTTTACTTTACTTGCACTTAGCTTAAAAACAACCAAATCAACCTTTTGATCTAAATACCAACTATTGAGTGATTAAGTGAAATTCAAACGTTTTCCATCTTGTTGGCAACAACAAGACCGTTGTCTCGAGGATTCGACCCTTAACTATACTGCGATAAGGCTTCCACGTATCCTAGCATACGTGGGTGGAGTTTTAACTTAGTATAAGCAAGGCTAAACTTAGAGATCTTCTATCTCTAGGATTTTTAGTGGTGCACGCAACTCCACGTAAGTGGAGGCTCCATCAAAAATTGGCATCGTTGCCGGGGACAACGGAACGTTCTAATTTCATTTAATACCTTGTTAGTTGGTTAGGATTTTACACTTTCTTTTAAACCATTACTCCAAATCTTCTTGATTTCTTTGTTTCTCTTCATCATCTAAACGTGTGAATTTCCTTCTACTCAGGTAGAAAACGTGTATGCAAACCCCGCATCACATCGGATTCTCCCCTGAACCAGAGTACGACTCTGAGGTAGAAAGAAGTTTCCATCGAAGGATTAGACTTAATCGCCAAAGAGCCAGACAGATGGCTGAGGAGCAACGCCTTGTTGCAGAAAGAGTCAACGCCGCCATAGCTGCACAACGAGCACAACTCATTGCTGAGATTCGAGCTGAGGAACAAGCCCGCATCCAAGCTGAGAACGTTGCTTCTCAATTAGCGCTAAGAAACAAGCAACTTCGGGACTACACAGTCCCAAAGAATTATGAAGATGATCACCCAGTCCGACCACTGATTATTAACATACCAAACTTTGAAATCCGGACGCAATGGATCCAGAACATGCAAGGCATCTCTTTCTCTGGAGGACCTGGAGACGATTGCATGGATCATCTTAAGAGATTCAAGTCACTCTGTCGCCTTGTACCTCAAGCGGGAGTTGCCTTGGAGGCAATAATGTTACACCTCTTTCACTTCACCTTATATGGAAGAGAACTAAGTTGGTACAATGCTTTAGATAGGCACCCTATCATCACTACTTGGACCCCCTTAGAAGAAACGTTTCTTGAGAAATTCTTTCCACCTTCACTAACCTATGAGATCAGGGGACAGATTAACCACTTTGCCCAACTACCCGGAGAAACATTTGCGGAAGCTTGGGAAAGATTCAAAGAACTCCTGAGAAAGTGCCCTCATCATGGCATATCTCAAAATCAACTAATAGAAACATTCTATAGAGGAGTAAGTGATGATATCAAGCAATTTTCAGACTCCTCATCTGGAGGAAACTTTATGAGAAAGAACTATGAAGATGCCTGGAATATAGTTACGTTAGGGGCCGAGAACCAATCCAATTGGGGAAGGTCGTCTAACCAATCTAAGGGAGTCATTAAAGTCTACAAGGCTGAAGAATCCATCGAACTCAAGGCCATTGCAGAAGCCCTAAAGACTATTGCTACTAAGCAACAAGCTCTCAAAACTTCTTTTGGAGAATACGACAAGAAGAAAAGCTCCCAGTTTCAACAAATAAAAGCAGCTACTGGAACTTGCGAAGCTTGTCATGCATCTGATCATCCCACATTATCATGTGGTCTGTTATACAACGTTATGATGGATCTACAACCACCAGTGCCGCAATATGAACCCATTATTGAACATCCCGAGGACCAAATGCCAGAGCAAGTCAACTCCATTCACTCAATACCTAGCCAGGTGTATTACAATCCATACAAACCAAGAAACCACCCTGGTTTTCAATACGGGAATCCTGCAGGGACTGCCAATCCACAACAACAGACACAAGGTGGATCTTTCAATAGACAACCACCAGGATTTCAGAATAACTTCAACCAAAATCAGGGGAATTATAGAAATGGGTTCCAACGATCCAATTATCCTAGGAATACCTCTTACCAATATACCCCTCAAGGATTGCAGCCACAGCTCCAACAACCTCAGTTGCAGCAGCCACAACAACCGCAGTTAACAACACCCCCACAGCAACCACAAGGGCAGCAAGTCACTCAATATCAACAGAGGAGTGCCTCTCCCCAACCATCTGATGAAATTTCTTTGATTAGACAGATGCTACAGTCTCAGAAAACCATGCTTGCAAACCAACAGGCTCAACAAAAGGCTATAGAGGTCCAATTAGCACAGATTGCTGCTCAGTTAAAACCACCAGCAGGTACCTTAGCTGGGCAACCAAAGGCAAACCCAAGGCATGACCAAAATAGACCTGAGCAACTGAATGTTGTCACCACAAGGTCTGGTCGTGTCCTTCCTGATACCACTAGAATCATCCATGATGATGATGATGTAGTTATTCTTTCCCCAACAGAAAGCTCGACCAATGAAAAGGAAAAACCTACTACAACTACTGAAAGAGAAAAATAAAAGGAACCAATGCCAGAAGTTCCACCCAGAATTCCTTATCCGGACAGGCTGAAAGGAACCAAAATGGACACTAGGTTCCAGAAATTCAAAGAAGCTATGAAGAAACTATACATTGATATACCATTCCTCGATGCTCTTTCCGAAGTGCCCGCTTGGGATAAATACCTGAAAACCCTTCTATCAAGAAAATACATGACAGAAGAGCACGAAACAGTGAAACTAGCTCATACCACTTCAGACATTCTGCTTAACAAAATGCCAAAGAAAAAGGACCCAGGTTCCTTCGGTATTTAGTGTTCTATTGGAAATGGCTCCAGCAAGAAGGGCTTAGCAGATTTAGGGGCAAGTATATCCATCATGCCTTACTCTATGTGTAAAAGATTAGGTTTCACTGATTTTCTACCTACGACAATGACAATTCAGTTAGCCGACTCTTCCATATCTACTCCCCTTGGAATCATTGAAGATATACCTGTCAGGATAGGAACAAATTCTTATATTCCATGTGATTTCGTTATTATGGACATACAAGAAGACCTAAGATACCCGATAATCTTCGGCAGACCTTTCCTAGCTACTGCCCGAGTGCTTATCGATGTAGAAGCAGGAACTATTATCTTGAGACTTGGGAAGGAAGCTTTTCAGTTCAGAGTTCTTAATAGCATGAAAGGTCCAAGCATTCAAGAGGAAGTTTTTCTCCTGGATGCTATATATCAAATGTCCCAATTAGAAATGTTTGAACCCTCTGATGAATTGGAAAATACCTTGACTGATCTGGAAGTAGAATTCTTGGCAAATGAACTAGTGCAACAATGCCTTCAATACTTAGAAAAAGTTGAAGAAGCCCCAACGGCCACCTTTGAAGAACTTAAGGTTGTCACCATTATAGAAGCAACCGAGCCACCTAAGGCTCCTGAAATGAAAGCCCTACTCGAGGGACTCAAACATGTCTTTCTCGACAATGAGAAACTTTGTCCAGTGATTATCAGCTCCACTCTGGAAGTAGACCAAGAAGACAGACTTCTTGATGAACTAAAGAGACACAAGAAAGTTATCGGATATAAGATGACTGACTTGACGGGTATAAATCCAGCCTTTTGCATGCACAGATTGCCCATGATGGAAGATTTCAAACCATCAAGGGAACATCAAAGAAAGTTGAACCCTAATCTCAAGGAGGTAGTTCGTCTTGAGGTTCTCAAACTTCTGAAAGCAGGCATCATCTACCCAATCTCGGATTCTCAATGGGTAAGTCTCGTGCAGGTGGTCCCTAAAAAAGGGGGGACCACTGTTGTTCTTAATGACAAAAATGAACTGGTACCTACTAGAACAGTAACTGGGTGGAGAATGTGCATTGACCACAGAAAACTTAACAAAGCAACAAGGAAAGATCATTTCCCCTTGCCCTTCTTAGATGAAGTTCTCGAACGACTCGCTCACCAAAAAAATTTCTGTTACCTTGACGGATATTCAGGATTTTACCAAATCCCAATCCATCCTGAAGATCAAGAAAAAACCACTTTCACCTGCCCTTTTGGAACATATGCCTTCAGAAGGATGCCTTTCGGGTTATGTAATGCACCGGCAACCTTCCAAAGATGTATGAACGCTATCTTCGCCAGATTAACAGAATCTATCATGGAAGTCTTCATGGATGATTTTTCCGCATACGGAGATTCTTTCGACAACTGTTTACTCAATTTAGGAAAAGTCCTGCAAAGATGTGAGGACACCAACCTGATCTTGAACTGGGAAAAGTGTCACTTTATGGTGACTGAAGGTGTGGTCCTAGGACATCGAGTAAGTAGTAAAGGGATTGAAGTGGATAAAGCAAAGGTAGATGTCATCTCAAAGCTAACTCCACCTAAAGACATCAGAGGAGTCAGGGCATTCCTTGGTCCTGCAGGATTCTACAGGAGATTTATAAAAGATTTTTCAAAAATAGCAAAGCCAATGACTCACCTGCTGACGAAAGAAGCTGATTATATATTTGACCAAGAATGCATTAATAGCTTCATAACTCTGAAGAATGTCCTTATCTCTACCCCTATTCTAAGAGCTCCTAACTGGTCTCAACCGTTTGAAATTATGTGTGACGCTAGCGATTATGCTATAGGGGCAGTCCTTGGTCAAAGGATGGACAAAAAGCCTTACGTCATATATTACGCCTCCAAGACACTTGATGAGGCACAAAAGAATTATACTACCACCGAAAAAGAGTTCCTGGCAGTTATCTATGCTTTTGAAAAATTTCGGTCTTACCTAATCGGGTCAAAAGTCATAGTATATACTGATCATTCTGCGATACGATACTTGGTCCAAAAACAAGATGCTAAATGTTGGTATGTATGCCCTGAGAGCCAATCATGGGATGATTGGTGGGATACATTAAGATTGATTTGATAAACATCAAAGGCAAGCTTCCAATTCTTTCTGGTTCAGTCATATGAGATAGTGATAGAACAGATTGAATGTCTAGAGAATGACATTACTCAATGACGTATGCCTTCAGGTTCATGACCTGAACGATGAGATCATACGGATGCTAAGAGTTTGTACATTCTTGTTGTGTCCCTAGTCGGATGTCATTGTGGAAGGTAGATAGACAGCAATGACACACAAGACTAGATTGTGGTGTTGGTTGATGACAGAATCTCATTAGTCATGATATAGAGATATCAAACCAAACACATAGGTACTTGTTAGAGAACAAGGTACCGGACAGACCCACCGTGAGTTTGACACATGGAACCATGAGATGGTAGTCACAGTCAGTACTCACAGTGATGGTGGTGAGTGTGATTCTTAGACCTAAAATCACTGCACTCAACACATGTCGTTGGGCACACTTTGACATCATCAAACGCAGTCCTGAAACATGGGTTGTTATAAAGGTGATGATTGGGTGGCTTTGACACATGGGGCTTTTGAGGGGTGAGTGATAGATATGGGATTTGTCCCTCCTGAGGGAGTTTGATATCCATGGCCACTTGATGAGTAGGATTGAGAAAGGCGTGCACGCATATGTGAATCGGTATATGATACTGATGTCATACATATCTCTTCCAGTCTACTCTGAGATCAAGGAAGTGAATGAACATTGACAGGATGACTGTTCCATGTCTCGAGTTCATTCGGGATATCAGTGACAAAGGAATTATACATTCGCTGTAACACCATTCACGGATTGTAGGATGAAAGTTGTTCTCCAACTTTCTACTTTCACTTGGGTAGCACTGATGTGTGACTAGGCACCGCTCTTTGCTTGTGAAGTCATAAGTGTTATGGACTTTCACTGCCAATGTGAAATGGACCTGCAGGGTCACACACATAGGATTTAACCTGGAAGAGGAGTTTTGTCCACAAAGCAATGTTTAGATTGATTACTAAAGGAGTTTAGTAGTTCAATTAAACACTCAATCAGTCGATATCTCAATATCGTATGGTTCAAGGTGTTGGACGCATTGATTGGAGTATCAGATTGATTGAAATCGCAATTGACTGATTTTGCCCAACCTGTGCTCCCAACCGATCGGTTCATGTGATGAACCGGTCGGCTGAGGTTGCTGAACCGGTCGGCTGGAGTGTCCAGGCCGATCGGCTCATGCCCAGGTTGAAATGACCGGTTCAAGTGTTGAACCGATCGGCTCAACTGGTGCAACCGACCAGTTGGGAAAGTCATGTCGGCAAGGATTTTCCTTTCGTTTCAAATTGCCCAATTCGATTGGGAATAATATTGGTATTCGATACCAATTGGGAAAGAAACAAGGAAAGTCTTTTTGAGCCGGATTAGGACCATGAACCGATCGGTTCAGGGCACCAACCGATCGGTTGGAGTGACCCAAACGATCGGCTCAGGTCCAACCGATCGGCTCAATGGCCGAACCGATCAGTTTAGTTGTGAACCGATCATTTCAAGTTGCGAACCGGTTGCTTTTTGTGGAAAATTCTCGAACCCTTCTACTCCTGCTTTAGTCCCGCATTGCCCGGGATGGAGAACCATGTCCCATGACTCTCCTATATATATAGGGGGTATTGGGGGCTTCTCAAAGTACAGCTCAGTGCAACCAGTTGCTCTGCAAGTTGTCGTTCTCTCTGGTTTTGGTAACCCTGAGAGAGCCCGAGCAAGTGCTTCCCACAAAAGGGAGGTGCAGCAAGGGAAGGACAACTGCAGTTGCAACAGGAGGCAGGAGAGCGTGTTGGCGACTAGTATGTCAACAGGAGGGTGCGACTCCTTCCACTTCCTTGTGGGACAAGGAGAGTGGAGTTCCAAGTGGTCCGTGTGGACTACTACAGAGGCGGGAGGACACTGCCGCTTAGGAGGACAACTGTCATCCGACAGTCCGATTCGAGTAGGAGTTGTCAGTCCTGGTGTGACCAGGAGCTGCACAGACACCGTCGAAGTCCGGAGTTGAAGACCGCGCATTGCGCGAGGTATTGTCACCGAGCAAGCCTCGGGACAAGGTATGATTCCACAAACCATCCTTTCCTATTATATAGACGTTGACGCGTTTCCTCGGTATGGGTTGGGGGAGAAAATTTTTGTTTCCGCTGCCTTCTCTGTCTCCCCTATAAAACCCTACAGTGGTATCAGAGCCACGTCAGCTGTTCTATATTTTAGGAATATCGATATGATCGATTTTGGTTTGTCGCCTTTATTTATTGCATACGATGCGAATAATATCGGCTTTATGCATGTCCAATCCTAAATCCACAAATCCCTAATTACATATATGATATGTATTATTAATGCACTCGATACGCGTCGCCCTTAAACGAGTTTTTTGGTGGATGTGTGTAGCGTGATTATGGCCTATAAACCCCTATCTGTGTGTGGTTGTTTGTGGTTGCTTGCATCTCGGTCTGCGCACCGATCTTCCCTCTTTTATTCCTGATGTAACTCGAAATAATTCGAGATTCTTTCCTACCTTTGCTCCCCCCGAATGTAACTCGGGGTTTCTCCTTTTTAAAGCAATGTAATAAATAGGATAGATTTTATTTCCTGTTATGTCAAAGACCGGCGGACATCAAGACGACTGCTCAGACGATCGGTTCAAGGAGTGAACCGATCGGTTGACCTTCCAGACGGTCGGTTCAAGGAGTGAACCGATCGGTTGATGATCGGTTCGAGGAGCGAGACGAGCGGGTGGCAGACATGATGAGATGCACGACGACCAGGCGAACCGATCGGTTGAAGGAGCCAACCGATTGGCTGGTGGCACCCAGACGACCGGCTGGAGAGTACAGATCATTCATGTGATGAGTTGATCAACTCGTATGGCAAGGCACAGATGTTCATCTTGTACAGGTTGCATGTGATGTAGACCTAGATGACCGTGATTCCTCTTGGCTCGAGGAATCACACTAAGGATGGCCATAATCATCGCTTTTTATCATTTGTGCATGTTTTCTGTGGGATATAGCATGTATATGATATGTACTATGTATTGTGGTGATTGGATATGTATATGTATATAAAACCAAATCCCTCATTAAAATATTAAGTTTTAGATGCCTTCCAAATGTGACACACGTGAAAAGCTTATTCGACCAAGTGTGGGCACGCCCTAGCGTGGTGCACCGTCTACCTCGTGGAAGCGTGAAGGATGAATGTGTGGGTCTGCCCTAGCAGGGTGCATGTTCATCGTGTTTGCTTTGGGTCGGACTTAACAAGGTGATCTAGATGGGATCTAGTACCTTGAGGCATGGAGATGATCATTGCAAAGAGTTGTATATGACATCTTATCAAGAGTTGCATATGATGCAATTGGCAAAAGTTGCCTACCTGAGAGATCTATGTTGTGGGTGACAGCCCTAGCTGGTCCATGGCTTAGAGGATTTCAGGATCTTGCCCACTAGAAGGTTGTACGCTGCAATCTTATGAATTGATTGTGAGGGCTATCGATTTGAAGTAAAATAGTGGGAGCGATAATTAATTAAAGGCCTAATTATATCGTCAAACTTTCAAATCAATCAAATAAGTCAAAAATGAGTTTTGGACTAAAATTGCATATTTTCCTCTTTGTAGTTAAAATGGCAACAAACAACAACAACTTTTCTTTGCGATCGGTCCTTGACAAGGACAAGCTAAATGGGACAAACTTCCACGACTGGTATCAGACATTGAGAATTATTCTCACTCAAGAGTGTAAGCTCTATGTCCTGGATACTCCAATTCCAGAGGAACCCGCTCCTAATGCACCAAGGACAGAAAGGGATGCTTACAAGAAGCATTCTGATGATGCCATTGATGCAAAGTGCTTGATGCTATGTTCAATGAACCATGAGTTGCAGAGGCAACATGAGAACATGGGTGTCATAGAGATGATTCTGCATCTCAGGAACATGTAGATTAGAACCATCATATAACAACATATTCTTACATCTTTCCAATTAAATATGATCTTATCCTCTTTTACCCTAAATTAGGGTTTCTAAATGCTTTATCATGGATACATAGATTAAAACCCTAAAACAAGCAACTTCTCACCTAAAACAGATTTGATTCTTATTTTATCATCTAACAAGTTAATAGTGCTCGATTTAACTAGTTAGGCATCATAGAACCTAACTTTAATCACAATTAGGGTTTTAACCTAAGTTTCATGCACTTTATAATCAACTTAATGTACTTTTGCAAATAGGAACGAAGTCAATCTTTATTATCATTTTTATTGGATTCCTCTCGTTCTCCTAATCAAAATTCTTATATTACTTGTCCTAATCGGAGTTACCAATCATTAGATATGATTTTAGCAAAAGTTACCTTTTTGGACCAACCAGAAGCCGCCACGTCATCTCATGCATGCAACACGACTCGCTTGAGAAACATAACCGAATTATGTTTTTACCCTGAGTTCAGTAACTGGTTCTTCAGCCCGCGGAGGGGCAAATTCATCCAACCGACCGTAGGTCGTCTTCCACCACCGGACTCCGCGGCTGCCGCCAAACGCAGTACTCTGCAGGGTCACTCCTCCTTCCCCGAGGCACAAGGGTTTTCGCCAACCCTTCCTCTGGCTCTGTCGTACACCCAGGAACACAGGGCACCTCCTCGCTCGCGTTCAAGGTGGTTCGGTTTAGGCGTACACATCCCACAACAAACGGCTGACCTACAGCCATGATATCACTGTTGTGCGTGGCCTAGAGCATCAGGATGATGGTCGCGCCCATCTCTGACCACGTGCAACTTCACTCATCCATCGAGATGAGTCCACAGTTCCTTGTTGCTCCAGGGTTGGCGTTATCCTCTAACCCAGGGTTTTCTTGCAATGACCAAGAAGAAGAAGAAGAATAGGAGAGAGGGGTGCATGGGGTCCTTCTTAAACTCGCCCCTGGGCTCTACCCCTTTTTATAGGGGTGGGAAACGAAGCCCTAGGTTGTCTTATTAACAACTCAAAGAGTTATTTCCAAAAAGAATCATATTCCTTCAAGGAGAAGTAATCCTTCTCTCTCTTCTTTTTCCTTGGTTATTCTCTATTATATGGATATTAGGAATTCGAAATTCCTCTTTCATTTTCTTTGTACTTGCCCTTTTTATTCATTGGCCACGAATTTCTATTCTCTTTTAATAGAAATTACTTCCTTTTTATCAATTTCACGACATTCATTAATAATGCATTACATTATCCTCTTATTTTGTAATTTTGGTATTTTCTCTTTCTTTCCTCTTTATTGGGACTCCTTGGATCCCAAGAAACTCTATTATTTCGAAATCCTTTTTATTGGATACTCATTATCCTTCTAGATGCATCTAAATGCATTATTCTTCATTATTTCCCATTATCTTGTTTATTTCTTATTAAAATAGTTCTTTTTAGGATTTCTCTTTATTTCTCTTTTATTTTCCTCATTGGTATTCATTTTATCATTAGGAATCCTTGGGATACGAAAATCCACAAAGGATCACTCAATTATACCTTTTTCCACTTATTTCCAACATTTTAACATTATTTTCAATTTCTTTCTTACTAAAGAAATACTTAATTAATCTTTTCTTTTATTATTGCTTTCATTTTGCAACTTTGGACTCCTTGGAACCCAAGGAACCCAAGAGGCACGAAATCCATCCTTGGATTACATCTCTGTCTTCTGGAGGTTTCTACCTCTTTCTTTTTCTCAAATATTCAATTATTCATTTACTAATTGAATTTTCTTGTTATTTGGGCCCAATAGCCAATAAAGCCCACAACACAATCATCAAGGCTATTGTAAACGAAATCCATTTATTTGAAGCAAATTATATCATTATTTGTTCAAATATCTTTAATATGAGAAATTACATTTCTCACCAAATGAACCCAAAATTTGGGGTTGTAACATCCTTCCCCTCTTATAGGAATTTTGTCCTCAAAATTTTATCAAGCAAACAAACAATTCAGGATAAGACTTTTCCATGTCCATCATTGGCCCCTATGTGGCTTTATCGTACTCATGGCACTTCCAAAGAACCTTTATCATCACATATTCTTTTCTCTGAGTTCTTTCATCCTGGCGTCTATAAACTACACACGTGACTCAGGCCATTTCAGCCTCCCTTGGGGCTCACTAGGTTCATTGCTCAGCACATGGTCGGTGTACCTCACATTTTGCTCTAAATTGGACACATGGAACTCATCACATATTACTTTATCCTAAGGGGTAAGATAAAACTTAGCCTTCTCCACCAGTCCATCTCAATGGACCCATGTATCGGGGACTCATCTTTCTTAGCTATAGCTCAGAGGGGTCGGATTTTCATGTCACATATTTCCCAGAGTGAACTGTATGTCAGTCTACTTTGCATCTGCTCATGACTCTTGTCATCTCTAGGCTCCTTTCAGCCATTGCACGATCAAAGCGACTTCATCTACACACACGGTGGTCCTTTTCTAACCATCACGTGGTCCTTTCACCAACATCACCTTACTGAAGTGGTGACCGACACAACCTCTCTTATAGAGCTTCTTTAAATCCCGATAATGGCTATGATGGTTATCTTCACATCTTTCATAGGACAAGAACTGTCTCTAGCTATCACCCTGAACGAGCACATATGCTCCCATCAGACCCTTTAGTCTGGATCATACTAACCATTAGTTAGGGGTGATAAACCGTACTAACATCGAGTTCTTCATGTACCTACTTCCACCTTATGGAAGTGAACCTTTAGGATATACTCAAGGACTTTTGAACTCGATTCATGGTGTAGTTGAACCATCTCTCTCATGAGTAGTTCAACCAGATTTGTCTTGTGATAGAACTCTCTTCTTTCTCATGTCATCTAGGTAAGGCGATCTACCATAACCCATATTGCATCTTGACCTTCCTTGGTCTAGGGAAGACTTATCACAACATCCATAATGATGAACTCCCATTCCCTATCAGGGACTCTTTTGTCCTCTATATCGATACACTGGGTTACTAGGGTTCATCCTTTACCTCCTGGCTTGCATGGCCATATACCACATGCAACTTTATCCAAAGTCCTACTGTCACTTATCATCTTGGTGGTACGGTGTATGGTGATCTTAAAATCATGATCTCCTATATGTCATGATTCCTCAAGATTGATTCCTCAAAAACCCTAAACCACTCTAGTCGGGGTTTCATCACCTTCTTTTCCAAACAAGTGCATCTGAGGTTCTACCACCATCCTTTCATTGCATCAAGGACTAGACTGGCTAACCAAACAACCATTAACTTGTTCAACATATCTCATTACATCGGAGTATTAGCCAAACATATCTCCTTTCCAAACTTAGGGTTAGCCTAACAACCTCTTCTAGCTTCTAGCCAAACTAGTCATATACATCTCAACCAGAACATCCATTACCTTAGGTATTAGGTAACATACACTTCCATGCATTTCACTTATCATCTCAAATCGAATTCTAAGTCCATATTTATTGAGAACACTTTGAGCTCAACTTCTTGGTGATAAAACTCAATCTTATACCACTTGCAAATTCCTCATAGCTCGTGTTAAAACATCCTCACAAGATGATTACCTTAATACTCTTACTGTTTGTAAACCATCCATGTATTATTCACTCCACAAGGGTAAGTTATCATCTCTGTCCCCATATCTCATGGTAACTTTTCAACCCACATCATCTTTATCCTTCATGTATGGCATGCGTACTATCCTATCTCTCTCTCCTATAACAAGAGGAAATAAGCATTTGGCTGCAGTCCAAATACAGAGTTCTTCCTGTTCCAAGAGTAGAGATGGTACATCCCACCTTGCCAGTACACCTTTAAATTTAAGTTGAAACTTGTCGTTTATGCCTCTATATTACAATCATCTTGCTATCAAAGTTACCTCCATAGAAAACTGGTTTCGAACCTACTTGATCCAAACACAATCCTTGGTCATCTCCTCTAGGTCTATAGGGTGCCGGAACTTTTGGGGTCACCCCTCTTCCCTCATGCATCCAGAGAGTGCCCTACTCATCTGCCCTTTGGGTCCCATGAGTTCGTGAAGGTGATCAATCTCCTAACCCATGGCCCTCAGACAATGATAGTTGTTACCTCCCGACCCTATGGTCATGTGCAACTAGGAAATTAGGCAACTCCTACTTCCATCAGTCTTATCCCTACCTGACCCTAGGATAGACTTAGGATTCTCTTATAGTACATGTTCAACTTGGAAGCTTTCCCTCATCATCTCTCTTTCTGCATTCAAGGGATGACTTTCATCCTTTCATAGGGGTCATGGTGACCTGCCTACCTTGGTCAGGCCCCATACCGGTTACCTCCATGGCAACACATCCTCATGCACTTAGAGATGGATATCTATGGGTCTACAGGTTCATTCTCATACCATGTACTTTTCCACTTATCCTCTCAAGATCTTATAAGACCTCTTTAGGTTTTCTCAAAACCCATAAAACTAGGATACACCCTACCAAAGGGTCCCTCTCCTAGGATGGGAGGAAACTACGACTCTTGAAAACAAGGTCACAAAAGCTCTTAGGTCTAGGGTTTACATCCACATGAGCCTACTTAACCCTAGCAAGCTATTAAGGCACAAGAAGATCACCTACCGAACCATGCTAGGTCATACTTGTCCTCTTTCCTCTATGCTGGATCAAGATCATACCTTCCTTTATCATCAACCTAGCTGTGAGGGGTTCATCAAACATACCTTAAACTTAAGGGGCTTCCCTTTTCCTCTATACATGAGGAGTACCATGCTCGAAACTATAGCAACTTAATTCTCATCATGAGCATTAGGTATACCACTTCCCCTCTTAGGCCTAGGAACCCTAGGTTCACTTTTAGGTGTCCAACTGTATGCTCTATCTCTTAACCATGAATCAAGCTTGCAAAAGGCATGACATGCACTTCCTGTCATCCTTCAGCTCGAGCAACACTTAGAGTTGGATCCTCCTCAAGGACAAACAATAAGGTACAAGGCCTCATAACCTGTTACAAATCCTCTTCAGGGTATACAGAACATATTCTTCCTTTCTCAGAAGGTCAACACTTATAACATAGGCACATAGGTGCCAGAAACCTCATCCTCCCTATAGGGTTTGATCCCTCCCATGGCATCCAAGACATCATAAACCTCTACGGATCAAGCATGTGGTGACCACTATCATCCACTTAGGTCGCATCATCCTCAACTCCTGACTTCTCCTCGTATCTTGGAGTCTAGGATTCCAACCTTCTCGTTGGGTTTCCTACTCTCTCTCTAGAGCTAACCCTACAACCAATATCACCATTAGAGGTCCTCTCTTAATGGAGGATCAACCTCGAAAGCATGCCCCTACCTGGATGAAACTTATGTTCGCTCAAGGTTAAACATAGTTCTTTATGCTTATTTCATAAGCCATCCTTCCTACTCTCATGGTTAGGGTTTCAACCTATTGCTCACACTACTAACGTACCCTGGGTGCATGCTATGCCCTATTCGCATAAGCTCATAGGGTTTCTACAGGTCCTTCACTAATATCATCATCGAAGGAGCTATCCTTTACTATGCATGACCCTTCCCATGGTTGGGTTGCCAAAGGTGCTAGGTCACCCATGGATCATATGACATCCCAAAGGCATGTCCTTTCAAACACCTAGTCTATCGCGATATCTATTCACCACTTCATCTCTTTCTATCCAACACTTAGGGTTAGGTTATCATCATCCTCAGAGGATGTGTGATGTGATGATTTTGAGTCGCATTTATAGACCTGTTTGATATGTGTTTTATGCTTTAATTAGTCATTTTTATGGTTAATGTTGCATAATTTATCCACTTTGGTCTTTGCTACCATTTTATGTCAAACCCCCTTTATTTCATCGTTTTGAGCATTAATTGTCAAAATACTATTATTTGTGTGAATTTATGTGATCTTGTGTTTGAATTTTAGGACAAACAAGTATCTGCTTCCGTCGATACCATCGACATGATCACAGGTTGCCAGCCGAAAGGAGCAGCAAAGCGTCGATACTATCGATAGGGATGTCGATGGTATCGAGTCACCTTTAGGTTGCTTGTGAAGAAGTAGTCGATACCATCGATGCAAGGAGGCTACAGCGACACAAAATGACAAAACCGTCGCTACAGGGTAGTCGATACAATCCACCCGAGTCGATGGTATCGAGACTACAGCAGGCACTCGGACGAAAAGAAAGAAAGGTTGTCGCTACCACACTGGGTCGATACCATCGACCTGCGTCGATGGTATCGACACCGTCAGATATGCGTTTGATTCAGATTGATCCCAATCGGACGAGCGTGGTTAATTAAGGACCTAATAAGGGAATTAAACCTAATGACGGCCGCCCAGACTAGGGGATCATCTCATTAGCCATTGCACGAGTACCGAGGAGCAGTAGAGAGGAGAACGGAGGCCAGAAGTTCATACCAGTTGATTTGGATGCCGCAGAAGACGTATTTCACCACCGAAAGGCATGAGAGCACGTGTTCTACGCAAAGGATCAACCGGTTCTTCTCCGTTCAGGGGTTTTCACCTCTCAATTCACGTTTTTCACATGATTTCCCCTATCTCTACCTTGTATTTGTTTGAGATGAACATGCGGGGCTAATCCCCTTCGTCTTTAGGACTAGGAGTAGCCCGGGAATTCATTGTATGATAGTTTTATAATAGTAAATCATATTTTATCTCTTAAATTCGTGGTATAGTTCTGTTTTCTCAATGTATTGTTATGCTTGATCACCATAATAATAACCTAATTCCCTTAATCACTTTGAAAGAAGGATTAACAGTTGAAAAGAGACGAAATCTACATTAATCGATAAATCCCTTGACCAAGGTGGTGTAAAATTAATGGTGGATACTGAGAGATCATTCATAATGCACCTAGTTTAGGGTATAGGTTACTACGACGGTGGAACTGACCTAAACCTAGGTAGTGAATTGCACCACGACAGTGGGTAATTTTGTTTTCAGGCCACTACCCGGATAGAGAGATAAGATTGAGGCATTATATAAAATCAAATACAATGAAAACCCACGGTGAAACCGCAATCCTAAAGATACCCTTTTGAATTGATTAAATTAACATTTAATCGATCGTTTGTTTTATTTTGTTTTTATTTTCTTTTAATTTTAACAACAACCCTCAATTTGTTATTCGGCTTAGTTGATCGCAGATAGTTAGTAGGAGTCTCCAACAATTCCGAGTATCCCTGTGTTCGACTCGGGCCTCACAAAGGCATGTACTACTCGACGCGTTCACTTGTGTTTTAGCGCATAGTAAAATTGCGACAAGTTTTTGGCACCGTTGCCGAGGATACGGATAATTGTTGGCACTTTGAGTGCTACAAGCGGCCAATCTAGGCCACATTTTTTTTATTTTGAAACAACTTCAAATATTTTCTTTTTATTGTTCGTTAATTTTTATACTCGTCAAAGCACTGTACTAAATTTGATTGTCTTATTTTTTTCAGGTGCTGTGTATGGTGCAGACGCGTAGTATCAACTACGCGCAACACGCACCGGAGGTTCCACTGGAAGGGTCAGAAGACGAAGGTGACCACAGTCAGGACCATCAAGAGGAAGTACTTTCTGAATCCAAACACGAAGAGATGGCCGAAGAACCGACGATTTGGGCGAAGATCAAAGCTTCTTCCGCATCTGCCTCTAAAGGGCCGATAAAGAAGCAAGAAATCAATATACCGACGTATAAGATTGATCCGGCTCTAATTAATTTGGTGAAGTCTAACGCTTTCCATGGTTTGAAAAATGAGGATCCCGTCGCGCACCTGAGTCAATTCGTGGAGAACTGCAATATGGTGAAAATTGACAGATATCCGTAGAATGCACTCTACTTGAAGCTCTTCCCGAGTTCATTAGTGGGAATTGCGTGAGAATGGCTACACAACCTAGATGACGAATTTGTGGAGTCCAGGGACCATATGGTGGAGGTCTTCTTTGAGAGGTTCTTCCCTCCTGAGAAGACTAACGAAATGATCAGGAAGATTCACAATTTCACTCAGTAGGCCAGTGAGACATATTCGAAGACCTGGGAGAGATTTTAGGTCATGCTGAGGAGGTGCCCACATCATGGACTGGATAAGGAAACACAGGTGAAAATCTTCTATTTTGCTCTCTCCGAGCACGATAGGAGCAACCTTGATTCAGCTGGGTCAGGATTCTTTTTGAATAATACGGACACCAGATGTTGGGAGATATTAAAGAAAATGGCTAGGAAACAGTCATGGGGTGACAGAGGTGTTGTGGAGCAGGTCAGAGTTGCCGGCGAATCCAAAGTAATTAAGGAGCTGAATGATAAGTTAGATCTTCTAGCCAAGAAGTTTCTATCTAAGGAAGATGCATCTGAGGATGAGGAAGCCCAAGTGAAATTCATGCAACAACAGGGCTACAGAAACAATGACTATGCATGGAGGAAGGATAAAAAGTTCTCATGGAAAGATCCGAATAACTTTCTGCAAGATCCAGATGCCAAGCCATAGCCTAGAGCCGAAGATAAGAACATTGAAATACTCAGTCAGATGGTGCAGCAGAACCAGGAGATGATGGCTATGTTTGGTAAACAATCGCAATCTCAAGGTGATATTCTAACCAAATTTGGGCAGACGCTACAAAGACATGGAGCACAGATGCGGGCAATAGAAACCACTGTGGCACAGATTTCAAGTGAAGTGGCAGCCATCAAGCACGCCAATCAGCATAAACCGGCCGAGAATGCAAATGTGGCCCAAGCACACCATCAGGTCAAATACATGTCTGTGGTAAGTAATGAGGAGGAATCCCAAGGGTCAGAAGCAAAATATCAAAGCAAAATGAGGTTTGATACGGAAGCGACATCGGCGATACCGTATCCTCGCACTTATTATGGGCTGCCGGGCGGAAATACTTTCTTCAGGAAATCACACCACGAGCCCATATTAGTTGCATCTCCAGCTAGGCAAGAAGAACAATTGAAGGATGTCTGTGAACGTGCGGATATGTCTAATGCGATAGAGGAACCACAGCAAGTTATGAATGTTGATTATGTCTCACCAAAACCCACGCCAGAGGGAGTTATTGAAGTACGCTTAGAGGAGATGGCCCCGAAAAGTTCATATGTGCCACCTCACAGGCGTGTTAATGCAGCAGATGTGTCGAGTCGGGACAACCCGAAGCCGAAAAAGGAGCACCAGCACTATAGGAAATTCTTGGAAATATTCCGAAAGTTGCATATCAATATTCCATTAGTAGAGATGATAGAGAAGATTCCCGCTTACGGGAGATTTATTAAAGAAATCATCAATAAGAAGAGGCAGATAAAAGACAATGATATTTGTGAGATGAATGAGACGGTGAGCTCCATTATTCATGGAAGTTCACCAAAGAAGAGAAAAGACCCAGGAGGCTTCTACATTCCATGCTCGATAGGTGGTCGACATTTTCCTAAAGCGCAATGTGATTCAGGAGCCGGCATAAATCTTATGCCTCTGGCGACATTTCAGAAACTTGGGGTAAAGGAGATCAAGAAGTCGGCTGCGACAATTGAATTAGCGGATGGGTCTATAGTGAGACCATATGGAATGTGCGAGGATGTTCTCGTCAAAGTGGATAGATTCATATTCCCGATGGATTTTGTTGTCATGGATATGCCACAGCTCTAAAGCTGTGAAATGTTACTAGGAAGACCGTTTCAAGCGACGGCAGATGTCGTTACTGCCTTAGGGAGAGGTACACTGTCCTTGGGAATTGGAGGAGATCGAGTTGAATTCAAACTACCGCAAGATCCTCTGAGCACATTCCCCAAAGTGAAAGGATGATGAGCTTCATGCCGTCTAGCCTAAGACGTTAAATAAGGGCACTTGTTGGGAGGCAACCCAACCATCGGTACATTAGGATAGTTCATGTACATTCGTAGGTTAATTTATTTTGACGTGATTTTTAGTGTAAAAAAAGATATCGTGATCGGTTTGTTTGATGTGCAGGCTGAGGCAGAGTCGATACCATCGACACACTTGTCGATGGTATCGACCGGGTTACAGGTTGACGGCTACAGATTTCAATCTGGGTCGATACCATCGACGGCCTCGTCGATGGTATCGACATACCTATAGGTGGTCGCGAAAGTGAAGTCGATGGTATCGAGACACCAGTCGATACCATCGAGATCTCTGAAGATTTACAGACAAAATCGACTCAGGAAAGTCGATACCATCGACGGCCTCTTCGATGGTATCGACATGGCTACATGTTGAGATGCAAAGCGGAGGTGTTGCAACAAAGACAAGTCGATACCATCGACCCTCGTCGATACCATCGACCCTCGTCGATGGTATCGACTATCCACGTCACCGATCCGCGCAAACAAATCAACGGCAATCGCGGCTTCCACGTCATCGATCTGGGTGCAGCGTCGATACCATCGACCCATGTCGATGGTATCGACACGTCAGCGATCCGGGTTTCAAGATCTAGCCATTGATGACCATCGATACTCGCGATGGGGGCGGATAGCATCGACTAGTGTCGATACCATCGACTTGCGTCGATGGTATCGACGGGTCAACAGTGGCGCCGGCCAAGTCTATATAAGGAGATTCATTACGTCAGTTGACGTCACACCTTCAGAGTGATCTCCTCCCTTTGCGCCGAGCACTCCCCCGAGCCATCCAAGCCCAAAGAAGAGCATCAACGAGCGAAGGTCTTCATTGAGCGAGGATTCACCTCTCTGATCGTCACCGAGCTCCCGTTCTATTCCTCTTTCTTTTGCAAAGATGGTTCGTACAGCGGGTGTAGCCTCGTCACATGCATCGACCATGGAGATTCCAGTGTTTGTTCCTCCTCGTCCTCACTCTATTACACGTCCGCGACTGATTCATCCATCCGCGGAGGTGAAGAAGGTGTACGAGGAGCTGCTAAAGCACAAGATCGATCCTACACGATATGTCGAACGAAACCTGATGCGTGACTTGGGGTTCACAGACAATCTTGCCTATGTCTTGAAAGGGCAAGCGCAGGAGACTGACAGAGACGAAGAGGAGGTCCAGTATCATGCCGAGGGCCATCCATTCTTTGGGGAGTGGCCAACCTACAAGGAACTCGTGGCGGAGTTCATGGCGTCACTCGATATCAACGTGCTGCCAAACGATGTGATTGCTTCTGATAGAGAATGGAGAAAAGGGAGGGTGTTGTTCAGGCTTTTCAACAATAATTACACCCTCACCCTCGACCAGTTTAATTCCATTTATAACTGGAATCATCACGACCATCAGCACTGGCGGCCGGACAACCGCACTAACTACGACGCCATCTTCGCCGAGCTGGCAACAGTGCCGCCGGGCAAAGCTGTAAGCTACCACAATGCGGCGGTAGCAGACTTTGAGCACCCTTTCGTGCGGGTTCTTCACTGCATGCTCTGCACCACCCTATTCGGCCGTGGTGATCTAGCTCTCAGCAAATTCCAAGAGGTGGATTTGTTCTTCTTGTACAAATTATTGAAGCGGGAGGAGTGCAACTGGGGTGCGTTCTTTTTGACGCGTGTGATGGCAGTGAAGCGGAGTACGAGAAAAGTGCCAATTCACTTTGGAGGGTTGATTACGCCATTGGCGATCTATCTTGGGCTGGATCTTTCTCAGCTTACTTCCCTGTCTACTAGGAGTAAGGTCAACCTCCAGCATCTTCACCGGTCCAATCTCCTACTTCTTCGAGATGGTTTGGCGTATGCGCACTGCCACGTAAACCATGCATACCAAGAATGCTCGTTGCCTGATAGGTCTTCAACATCGAAGGTGCACAGCACTTCCGATGGCCAATCATAGCCATCGACTCCGAAGAAGAAGAAGAAGGCAATGACGGCGGCGACAACGGACAGGACGATGAGGCTGAGGAGGAAGAGGAGGCCTTCACTCCTCTTCGATCACGAGTGGCACCCCGGAAGCGTCCTCGGATGCATCCGGGTGCATCTTCATCATCACAGCCTACGCCGCCTCCACCACAACCCTCGCAGCCAAGCGAGGATGCCTATTCCATGCAAGGCATGTACACTATGCTGCAAGACATCCACCAGACACAGCAGCAGCATATGGCGATGTATGTCGGTATTCAAGACACGACGAACCGGATACTTGACAACCAAAGGGCGATGTTCGAGAATGAACGTCTTCTCCTCGACAACCAACAACAGATACATAATCGGTTGCAACGGATGGAGATGCAGCAGGAGCCCTTCTATGACCACTATTGGAGCCAGAGTTAGTTTGGAGGCTATCCACAACCTCCACCTAGGGCCCAGTTTGATCCAAGCTTTTAGGGGGAGTATCCTTCTTGGGACCCTACGGCTCCGCAATACCCGCCTCCACCACCACAAGAGTGATTCGGTATCACTGTTCCAATCTTTAAGTTTGTTTTTTACTATGAGGCCATAGTCGAATTCAAGCTTAGGGGGTAGTTGGAACAGCTTTATCTTTTATTGTTTTTAGTTTTTAGCATTGTTGCTTTTGTTCTTGTTATTTGTTTCTTGCAATTTTAGTTTTTGTAGGATCCACATGCTATCTAGTGTAATCATGGATGTCATAAAGTTGTGTCATCTCATTAATAGTGCATGGGAAAATCAAGGGAAATTTAAAATTTTTGTGTGTTTGAAAAGCTTGTCTTGTTTAACCTTGGGCACATATCCTATGAAAATGATTGGTTTTGTCAACTTTAAAACAAAATTTCACAATTAGACTCCTAATGATTCATGAAAGTGGATGGAAATGGTTGTTTGAGCCTAAACTGACCAAATGGTAATGAGACTCTAATTGGATGTAAGAGAGAGAAACCTCTTAACTACTACACAGGTCAGTAAGGAGGGACACATAATATCTTTCTAAGGTTCAGTCGTCTAGTCTTGTGATCGTTCCACCTCATTGTTTCCATAATCCACCCAAGAATTGGAAGTAAAGTACAGTTTTAACTCTTTTTTATTGCATAGCATCTAGATAGGACTTGCATTGCAATTGTCCATATGTTCTTCATTAAAAAAAAGAAGGAAAAAATTAGAATAGTGATACATGCACATTACCCTTAGGTGCATGCCATGTAGTTGCATTCATAATTTTCATGCATAAAGTATATCATGTATCTCAATTTTTCTCCAATGGTGAATTAAATTGATCCATACCTTCTAAATAGTGCAAATTTCTGAATTATGAAGAAAATAAGCCCAATAAAATATTCTTTAAGCAATTATGGATATAAGGGCTGGAAAAAAAAAAAGAAAAATCTGAAAAATATGCATAAAGAAAAAAAAGGGGAAAAAGAGTTATTTAGAAGCAATTAGAATAAGAAGGAGAAAGGAACATAATATCACCTGCATTTAAGAATAATTGAGTACATGATGTAGCTTAACTAGATACCCATCTCATTTTGAGACAGATGGTTAGTGCATGCATCATTCCACCCAATTTTAGGCATTAGGGCATTTCTCATGTGCATTTGCATCACGTAGGACATTTTTTGTATTATGCACGTTGAAACAGTACAATACTTCCACTTTCTTCCATGAGCCACCTATCTTCATCCACCCGTTGCTCGGATTGGTAGGCCACCGTGAATTTCTCCTCACTAATGTATATCAGGAGAACTGCTTTCATGTAGATGGTAGTTAGGGCGAGCAACGTAGTATAGGCGATCACAAGATGCACCAAGTCTGAACCGGCGAGTTTTATTATGTTAACTGCCTTATGTGATAGTGTTCATCAGTTTTGAGGTCAGTTTCTTTTATGTATGATTACTGTCGCTTTCAGGGTAATTACTGCTCTGTGTTCAGTAAGGGTCGGTATGTGAACGTCCGGTGGGAGTCATATGGGATGTTGGTTGTGGTGTGTTGTTTTTCAGTTGACATTGGCAATTCTATTCTAAGGATTAGTTGCTCGAGGGCGAGCAACATTCAAGCTTAGGGGAGTTTGATGCGATGATTTTGAGTCGCATTTATAGACCTGTTTGATATGTGTTTTATGCTTTAATTAGTCATTTTTATGGTTAATGTTGCATAATTTATCCACTTTGGTCTTTGCTACCATTTTATGTCAAATCCCCTTTATTTCATCATTTTGAGCATTAATTGTCAAAATACTATTATTTGTGTGAATTTATGTGATCTTGTGTTTGAATTTCAGGACAAACAAGTATCTGCTTCCGTTGATACCATCGACGGAAGTCGATACCATCGACATGATCACAGGTTGCCAGCCGAAAGGAGCAGCAAAGCGTCGATACTATCGAGAGGGATGTCGATGGTATCGAGTCACCTTCAGGTTGCTGGCGAAGAAGTAGTCGATAGTATCGACACCAAGTCAATACCATCGATGCAAGGAGGCTACAGCGACACAAAATGACAAAACCGTCGCTATAGGGTAGTCGATACCATCAACCTGAGTCGATGGTATCGAGACTATAGCAGGCACTCGGACGAAAAGAAAGAAAGGTTGTCGCTACCACACTGGGTCGATACCATCGACCCACGTCGATGGTATCGACACCGTCAGATATGCGTTTGATTCAGATTGATCCCAATCGGACGGCCGTGGTTAATTAAGGACCTAATGAGGGAATTAAACCTAATGACGGCCGCCCAGACCAGGGGATCATCTCATTAGCCATTGCACGAGTACCGAGGAGCAGTAGAGAGGAGAACGGAGGCCAGAAGTTCATACCATTTGATTCGGACGCCGCAGAAGATGGATTTCACCACCGAAAGGCGTGAGAGCACGTGTTCTTCGCAAAGGATCAACCGGTTCTTCTCCGTTCAGGGGTTTTCACCTCTCAATTCACGTTTTTCACATGATTTCCCCCTATCTCTACCTTGTATTTGTTTGAGATGAACATGCGGGGCTAATCCCCTTCGTCTTTAGGACCGGGAGTAGCCCGGGAATTCATTGTATGACAGTTTTATAATAGTAAATCATATTTTATCTCTTAAATCTGTGGTATAGTTTCGTTTTCTCAATGTATTGTTATGCTTGATCACCATAATAATAACCTAATGCCCTTAATCACTTTGAAAGAAGGATTAACGGATGAAAAGAGACGAAATCTACATTAATCGATAAATCCCTTGACCAAGGTGGTGTAAAATTAATGGTGGATACTGAGAGATCGTTCATAATGCACCTAGTTTAGGGTATAGGTTACTACGACGGTGGAACCGACCTAAACCTAGGTAGTGAATTGCACCACGACAGTGGGTAATTCTATTTTTAGGCCACTACCCGGATAGAGAGATAAGATTGAGACATTATATAAAATCGAATACAATGAAAACCCGCGGTGAAACCACAATCCTAAAGATACCCTTTTGAATTGATTAAATTAACATTTAATCGATCGTTTATTTTATTTTGTTTTTATTTTCTTTTAATTTTAACAACAACCCTCAATTTGTTATTCGGCTTAGCTGATCGCAAATAGTTAGTAGGAGTCTCCAACAATTCTGAGTATCCCTGTGTTCGACTCGGGCCTCACAAAGGCATGTACTACTCGACGCGTTCACTTGCGTTTTAGCGCATAGTAAAATTGCGTCAATGTGCTAGGTCTCTACTTGCAATGGAGATTTCTATCTCTAAGACTAACTCTCTTTATCTATCATCCTGACAAGAAGGTCTAGCCTCAGGTCTCTCCTAAGGGCATGACAACTTATGTCATACGACCTAAGCATGTATCTATTCCTTTACGCTTAATCTATTAAGCTTATGTCCATGACATCTTATTTACATGCTTTTCATTAATTTGATGGAGGATTCCTTAGACCTTATTAACCTTACCCATACCTCAAGAGGGTGAGGAAAAGAGAAAACCCTAATCCTTGAGGTCCTTAACAGAATTTTGTGATGAGAAGGGATGAATAAGATGAGAAAGTCCTAAAGGTATCTTATTTCAATTCATACCCTAAGACTTTGGCCAGGTAGTCACACAGATCTGGGAGTCCTCATATTCTGACTAGCGGTGTGGAGAATAATATTGCCAACCCCGGTCGTGATCCTTTTCTAGACACCTCCGTCTTTCGGATAATCCTCTAATAACTCCCTTTTTTTTAGGGAAGTCGGGCGATTATTTTATTCATCTCGCTCACCCCGTGCAAGCATATTCAAAGGCAAATTACAAATATGATTTATTTGCATAGAATTAAACATGGTAGTACTACTACCATTACAAGGAAATACTTGTCCAGTATCAATGACGTCCTTGGGAGGGACATCATAGTACTTGATTCTACAAGTTTTTTGAAAGTGTGCCTTAGCCAGGGCATCAGCTGCTCCATTATGCTTCCTCTCCACGTGTTGGATCTTCATATTACATCCCAGAACAAGTTGGATACCCCTGATAATGCTAGAATATCTAGGGTGCTTGTAATAATCCTCCTGCAACATCTTCACGGCCGTAAGACAGTCAGTGATCACGATAGTGCTTTGCAAACGGACAGACTTAATAATCTTCGCTGCAAGAGCAATGGCCATGAATTCGACCTGTAGAGGATTGTCCGCTAAGATCAGCTGGCCTACCCCTCCTTGCCATTGACTATTACAGTCCTGGACAATCACAGCAATGGTGCCTTTACCCTTCTTCCAGGCTGCATCCACATACAACGACATTTGTCCACTCCAGCTGCTATTAAGCTTCGGCATTGCTACTGGGTTCTCAAAGACTTCTTCTCTAACCCAAGCAGCGACATTTCTTCTGTATTCTAAGAGGATCCTATTCACCTGTTGTGAAGCTGGAATGTTTGCAGCGTCAAAGACTTCCAAATTGCGGTACTTCCAAATGACCCATCAAGCTATGAGGAACATAGTACCGGTAGCATCACTAGAGCAGAGACCCCTACTAATCCATTGTTCGAGATTAGAAGCATTCCAGAAATCTTGTGCAATAGATGCACCATTCCCGGCCGTAGCTCCCGCAAGTAAACACTGCCAAACTGGTTTCACTTTTGCATAGTCTCTCAAAGCATGAAGACTAGTCTCGTCCTCTGTATTGCAGTGACTGCAAACTGCGTTGGTGGTCATCCGCCGTCTCCTCCATTTCCAATTAGTAAGGAGTGCTCCATTAGCAGCGATCCACATGAAGTTCTTTACCTTCGCCGCCACCTGAGCTTTCCATATAGCAGACCACTGTCCAGGTCTTTTTATCTCGGAATCCGCTCTTAAGGCAGTATAGGCTGACTTGGCTGTGTAACTGCCCCCAACATTGAGCTTCCAAACATATATATCGTCGGCCGCAGTCTCAACAGGTGGTTGGATATTATCAATCTCCTTGACAACAGCCGCAGGAAGCCATAGATTAAGGAAATCCCGATCCCATTGACCCTCCAAGTTCACTAAACTGCTCACCTTCAAGTCCCGCAGTTCATTAGGTACCTCTTGTATAACGTGGTCCTTCAAATAGATGCCACTTGGGAGCCAACCATCATACCACACATTGATGCAGTTCCCACTTATAGGGCAAAGGAAAGTATTAGCCTTCATAAAAGAATTCATCTGCAGAACCGTTCTCGCCAAACGAGATAAATTAGAAGTGATATCTGTGTTGCTCTTCAACAGCTTATCCCGCATGGCCGTGCACCAGAGGGTGTTTCTCCCACTCCATATATCCCAGTTATGACGGAGAAGCAGTGCCTGGTTCCAGTCCCTCATAGACTTAAGTCCCAGGCCACCGTGGATTTTCTTGCTTGTAATCCTTTCCCATGACACTAGATGTGTCCCTCTCCTTTTCCGGCCACCACTCCAAATGAACCGTCGGATTTCCCCATCAATTCTGTCACATAGTTGCAGAGGGAGCTTGGATGTTTGCATAATGTACGTTGGAATGGTGGCAAGGGTACTTTTAGCAAGGCAGATGCGCCCTGCTAAGGATAAAGTTTTAGCAGCCCAGGAGTTAACTCTGCTTGTTACCTTATCGAGGACATCGCTGTAAGTCTTCTTATTCACCCTAGTGTGGAGGATCGGGACCCCTAGATATCTCCCCAGGTCCTGAGTGCTTTGCAGCCCACTACGATTACATATTTGAAAAGCTTCCTGCTGGGTTACACTTTTGGAAAAAAAAATCCTCGTCTTCTCAATCGAGATAGCTTGGCCCGAAGCCAACTCAAACTCCTTGAAGCAGTGCAGAATAGTATCAATGTTGGTTGTATTGTCTTTGGCAAACAGAAGGATGTCATCGTCAAAGCAAAGATGAGCAACCCGCGGGCCCTTCCTGCCCAGTTGTATAGGGTGCCATCTTTTAGAGTGGACATAGTCCTCAATCATCTGACTTAATCGTTCAATGCAAAGCACGAAAATATAAGGACTCAAGGGGTCACCTTGTCTAAGGCCCCTTCTCGGCCTAAAACTGGTCGAACTCCTGCCGTTCCAAGCAATGGTAGAGCTGCCACTGGTGATAGAACTCATGATATAATGAATCATGCTATTAGGAAGCCTCAATTTTTTTAGCGTATCTTCAATGAAGTTCCAAGCCAGTCTGTCATATGCTTTCGTGAGATCAATTTTAATGGCCATTGTCTTCTTAGAATTCTTCCTTTGCATAGTATGTATAATTTCCTGAGCTGCAGTGATGTTATCAGAAATGTTCCTGCCCGGGACAAAGGCACTTTGCGTTGGATTAATCCCACCTGGTAGCCATTTTTTCAACCTTTCAACAATGACTTTAGAACAGAGCTTCAGAATGGTGTTATTGAGAGAAATAGGCCGAAACTGACTAGCACGTTCCGGTTTAGGCACTTTGGGAATGAGCACCACAGTAGCATTGCACATTTGTTCGATCAGCAGACCATCACTTAGAGCCTCCTTCACAGTTGTATAGATGGAATCTTGAGTGACAGGCCAGTTGGATAACAGAGAGTGAGCAGAAGTACCATCTGGACCGGCAGCTTTATAGGGGTCCATGGACTTAAGAATAGCAAGAATCTCATCCTTTTGAACGGGTGCGGACAGTCGATTATAATCCTCACCTATAACAGGGGAAAACCGCGTGGGAATGGTGTCAATATGTTGCTGGCAGGTATTGCTATCAGAAGTATACAGCTCAATAAAATAATCTGTAACCAGTTTAAAAATGTCATCTTCATTAGTGATCCAATCACCCGACTGGTTTTTAATAGTAAGACATTTATTGGACCTCCTCCTTTGGTTCACATAGGCTTGGTAGAAACGGGTGTTGGAATCTCCCTCCCGAATCCAGTTGACATGGCTCTTTTGTTTCCAATCCTCTTCTTCCTGTTTCAGAAGTATTTTGAGCTCATCCTCCATCTTGGTGCAAAGATTGTCAGAAGTAACATCATAGTGGACAGCCATGTTCATCTGAAGAGTGTTTATGTTACGTAAAAGCCTTTCTTTAGTATCCTTTCTCTGCTTATTGTGCTCAGCATCCCACGCATGGATATGCTGCCTTGCCCGCTCAAGGGCCTCATGGAAAGGAAGGTGTCTGCTCCAGTGTCGGTCCATGCATTGATGAAAAGAGGGGTCCTGAGCCCATGACGCTCTGGTAACAAACCTGTACTGCCTGTGCAAAGCCGACTGAGTTTGAATAAGAAGAGGACAATGATCTGATTCAATTTTAGGAAGGTGGGTCACCACAACATCTAGGAAGGCGGAGAGGAATTCAGCATTCGTCGAGCCTCGGTCGAGTCTGCTTTGCTTCACTCCGTGTCTGTAGGTGAATTTTTGTCTGGAGAAGCCAAGGTCATTTAGGCCAGCGTTGAGCATAGTGGCGGAGAAGAGCTGGGCCTCACGATGGTTGTAAGTCAGGTAACCAACCGTTTCAGACGGTGAGACAGTAGTGTTGAAGTCGCCTGCAACTATCCACGGCTCAGAAAGACTATTACCCATATCGTTCAAGTGCTTCCACAGGAGATTGCGGACCTGAAAGTGGGGGTTAGCATAAATGAAAGTAGCAATATACGATTTATTCACCCGACAGGTTATGAATTATCGATGTGTCTGGAGAATCTGCACATCGCACACAGCAGCATCCCAACAGATCCAAATCCCGCCCGAATAGCCTCGAGCTTCAGAACGATGCGAATTTGGGAACCCGAGCTTTTTAATCGTGTGAAAAGCTTTATCCGCGCTGATATGAGGTTCTAGCACATCCGTAATAGCAGGTTTATGTTTAGAGACAAGATCTTTAAGAAGTCTGCATGTATCGTCGTTACCAATACCTCTCACGTTCCAACACAGCAACTTCGACATCCCACAAGGAATGTATTTCAGACTTCTTCTAAAAAAGTAGTTAAGGAAGGTTGTCATTGGTCTCCTTGTTCTCTTTGCAACAATTTCCTGGTTCTTCTTCCATATCTACGCAGTTGTCTATGTCAGCGCTTCCTTTCAGCCTAGGACTTCGCCTAATGCCCTCCACAGCTACTTTAGCAACACCTGCTCTTTTCATCTTCGTCCCGCTCCCCTTAAAGATCTTTCCCGCCGTCGACTTTCTTGGAGTAGCGGATACGGATGTTGTACTGTCGTTGTCCCATTTCTTAGTTCTGCTGCATGTAGTATGCGGGGTAGCAGCCCTAGTCACGGGCACCACGTCCTCAGGTATTATTTCAATGACCTCGTCGATAGCCGGGTTCACGGCTGTATGATCTGGGACTTTGTTGGTCTGCCCGCCCTACGTGGGCTTATCGTTGGCTTGTTGAGATTGGTTTGTAATGTCTCGCAGGACTTTCCGTTTTTTATCAGCCATTTCGATTTGCTCCGGTGCCTTCTTCTTCCTCCAGATCTTAGGGTTCTCTGGTGCCGTCGGCTTTTCAGCCATCTTTTTTCCTTCTTGACCAGTGTGCGTAACTTATTTGGGTTCTTCGTCGTCTGCCGTCAAGTTGTCAAACTGATTCCTTGTTGGGGTCGCCGATCTCGTGGACGCTTTGTTGGACTGCTGTTTCCCCTTATACCCCCTCCGGGTCTTCTGTGTTTTCCACTGATTATCGGTTTCCACGGCGGGTGCTTCCGGTGGGCCGGTATTGTTTTGGTGCACTTCCGGTTGTGTGGTTCCTGCACGACATTGTACATAGGTGTGACCATCCTCTCCGCACTTAGCACACTGGAAAGGGAATCCCTCGTATTCAACTTCAAACTCCTGACCATTGATAACAATATTAGCCGCCAACTCGGACGTGGTATCAAGTTCAACGGCAAGCCGTGCGAACTTGCTTCTTGTTCGCTTGATGGTGTGTTCATCAACTTTAATCAGTCTACCGAGAGCCTTGCCTATGCAATTGAAGATAGTTTGAATGTAGAGGTGTAAAGGAAGGTTCAGGATCCTGACCCAGCAGACAATTTTCTGTGGTAAGTCAGCAGATGGGATAAAAGAAGGATGCCAATCCCATACAATTAGGTTGCATCCAAAAATCTTCCATGGGCCTCCCGTCGTTGCCATGTCGTAGTCTCGGCGACATGAGAGCTGGATAACAAAGTGATTCATGTCCAGTTCGTAAATGTTATACTTACCAACAAGGCTCCACATGGCTCGGAGACGATCTTTGAGGGTCATGTACCCTAGTTGTGTTCCCATAGCCTTTACTACCACCGCATATTGCCACGGACGAACAAGGAATTCCTCATACATGGGGTCTATTGTGATTTCCGGTTGTCCGTCGGCCATGTACAGGTTGACCGCTTCTGGATCAAGGTGTTCTTCGAACAACTTATTAAGAAAAAGATCAGACGATCCATGCGTTGCTGCTGCAGTCGACTCTATAGCTTTGTTTTGTCCCCACACACTTGTAGATTGGGTTATCGGGGGGTTCTGCTTCTCCTTGCTGCTGCCTGCGATCGGTGGGAAAAACCCTAGTGGGTGTGTTCCTCCTGCTGCGACAGGGATCTGCGCTCCGCCGCCGCCTTTCGGATCCGCCCCACCTTGGCTCCCTTCCTTAGACGATCTCCTCATGCCTCCATACTCGAACTCAATGCCAGTATTAGGGATGCATATCTTGTCCGCGTTCATGGCAGTCGGATCTAGGTTTGTGCAAGTGCCGCCTCTTCTTTCCTTCTCCGGACTTCTTGGTTGTCTAGCAATGCCTTGATCACCATTGGGATCGCTTCCTGCCGTGCGCCCTTCTTCGACAGCCTTTCTGGCCTCCGTAGAGGCCGTGCCCGCAGATCCTCCGGGATCGCCTGTCGCCGCCGCCCCCCACTCCGCTTCCATCCTTTTGTCCGCCTCTAATTGTTTTCTAATAACTCCCTTTGGTTCTACGGAGTTTGTAAAAAATTAATAATTATTAATGGTTAACTGAGGAACCTAGGCTCTGATACCAAATGTTACGACCCCACCTTCCGATAACCCCCAATTAAGGGAGACCGAGAGGTCGAAGCCGCACCCATAACTTCCGGATCAAAGGTTCGGCAATTAACCATGAATAATTATCAAATTTTAACAGACTATACTGAAAAGTTGTAAGAAAATAAATTTTTGCATACCTTTTTTTTTTTGAAAACTTGGATCTCTAAACTTCTATCCACTTAAGGATTCTACTCTAACTAATCCTCCTTGTATTTTACTTCATGTATTTCCCAATAAGACGATTTACTATTTGTTCTTTTGGCTTGTACCTAAAACGCCGAAAAACAAAACGTCAGTCATCCGAAGCCGGTATGTGGGGGAAACAATAATCATGCAATTATTCTTAACAATGTAATCATTCAATTAATCATTTACAACCAAGATTATGTTTTAAGCCATACTACTCAATCCTTACCTATCCCCTAACTCTGTGCTATCCCTGCAGTGGACTTGTATGCTACCTCTCTTTAGGTAGATTCTTACCCCCATGGTCCTACCTTACAGGTCGCCAATACATAGGGTAATAGAGTCGCATGGCACTACCCAAAGGTAGCCCAATATCTAACTCAATGTGACTTGATGGACCTACCCCATTGGTAGCCATGTACTAAGTCATCCTATGACCTGATGGACCTACCCCATAGGTAGCCATGTACTAGGTCAACTATTAAGCCACAGAGGGGACCAGGATCTGAGCTAGTAGGCACATATCTTATGTGATAGTCATATCCACATTATAGTTTGCATGAATTAAAATCATCCAACAATTAATTCATGACATCGATGAAAACTTCGGTAAACCTCAAAAAACTAACTCGAGATATTCATAAGCGTAACCACATACCTGATCTGATGATTTGAACAGAAATATCCATGCAAATAAGAATCCAAGCAAGCAAGCATTTTCAATAAGATCCTGAAATAATCATGTAATTCCCTTTTATTATTCATGTCATCAAGATCTATGAAACCTAGCTCGTTTCCTAGGGTTTCTAATTCACTTTTAGGGTTTCCATAGCAATTAGGGTTTCCCTTCATCTTTTACTATTTCAAACCCTAATTTTATACCATTACTCATAAACCCTTATTATCTCATCTATTCTTCAATATTGAGGTTATCTTAACAATATATAACCCTATTTTTGTATTACAGGCACATTAATCATCAATTAATTTCATTAAGCTTCTTTTTCATTAAAACTACTATTTTTATCCTTTTAATCCATGACAAGATCATTATGCATATCTGTCATCAATTTCAAAGTTCATTATGGTTTAATCTCATATGAACTCAATTTGCCATAACTAAGAACTTTAATGCTCGAGATAGATTAGAACCATCATATAACAACATATTCTCAGATCTTTCCAATTAAATATGATATTATCTTCTTTTACCCTAAATTAGGGTTTCTAAATGCTTTATCATGGATACATAGATTAAAACCCTAAAACAAGCAACTTCTCACCTAAAACAGATTTGATTCTTATTTTATGATCTAACAGGTTAATAGTGCTCGATTCAACTAGTTAGGCATCATACAACTGATCTTTAATCACAATTAGGGTTTTAACCTAAGTTTCATGCACTTTATAATCAACTTAATGTACTTTTGCAAATAGGAAAGAAATCAATCTTTAATATCATTTTTATTAGATTTCTCTAGTTCTCCTAATCAAAATTCATATATTACTTGTCCTAATCAGAGTTACCAATCATTAGATATGATTTTAGCAAAAGTTACCTTTTTGGACCAACCAGAAGCCGCCACGTCATCTCATGCATGCAACACGACTCGCTTGAGAAACATAACCAAATTACGTTTCTACCCTCGGTTAACTAACTGGTTCTTCATCCCACTGAGGGGCAAATTCGTCCAATCGACTGTAGGTCATCTTCCACCTCTGGACTCTACGGCTGCCGCCAAACACAGTACTCTGTAGGGTCACTCCTCCTTCCCCGAGGCACAAGGGTTGCCTCCAACCCTTCCTCTGGCTCCACCGCACACCCAGGAACACAGGGCGCCTCCTCGCTCGCGTTCAAGGTGATTCGGTTTAGGCGTACACATCCCGCAACAAACGGTTGACCTGCAGCCATGATGCTGCTACTATGTGTGGCCTAGAGCATCAGGACGATGGTCGCACCCATCTCTGACCATGTGCGACTTCACTCATCCACCAAGATGAGTCCACAGTTCCTTGCTGCTCCAGGGTTGGCGTTATCCTCTAACCCAGGGTTTGCTTGCAATGACCAAGAAGAAGAAGAAGAATAGGAGAGAAGGGTGCATGGGGTCCTTCTTGAACTCACCCCTGGGCTCTACCCCTTTTATAGGGGTGGGAAATGAAGCCCTAGGTTGTCTTATTAACAACTCAAAGAGTTATTTCCAAAAAGAATCATATTCCTTCAAGGAGAAGTAATCCTTCTCTCTCTTCTTTATCCTTGGTTATTCTCTGTTATATGGATATTAGGAATTCGAAATTCCTCTTTCATTTTCTTTGTACTTTCCCTTTTTATTCATTGGCCACGAATTTCTATTCTCTTTTAATAGAAATTACTTCCTTTTTATCAATTTCACAACATTCATTAATAATGTGTTACATTATCCTCTTATTTTGTAATTTTGGTATTTTCTCTTTTTTTCCTCTTTATTGGGACTCCTTGGATCCCAAGAAACTCTATTATTTCGAAATCCTTTTTATTGGATACCCATTATCCTTCTAGATGCATCTAAATGCATTATTCTTCATTATTTCCCATTATCTTATTTATTTCTTATTAAAATACTTTTGAGGATTTCTCTTTATTTCTCTTTTATTTTCCTCATTGGTATTCATTTTATCTTTAGGAATCCTTGGGATACGAAAATCCACAAAGGATCACTCAATTATACCTTTTTCCACTTATTTCCAACATTTTAACATTATTTTCAATTTCTTTCTTACTAAAGAAATACTTAATTAATCTTTTCTTTTCTTATTGCTTTCATTTTGCAACTTTGGACTCCTTGGAACCCAAGAGTCACGAAATCCATCCTTGGATTACATCTCTTTGTCTTCTAGAGGTTTCTACCTCTTTCTTTTTCTCAAATATTCAATTATTCATTTACTTATTGAATTTTCTTGTTATTTGGGCCCAATAGCCAATAAAGCCCACAACACAATCATCAAGGCTATTGTAAATGAAATCCATTTATTTTAAGCAAATTATATCATTATTTGTTCAAATATCTTTAATATGAGAAATTACATTTCTCACCAAATGAACCCAAAATTTGGGGTTGTAACAAATTTTCATCATTTATTAGGATCCACATCTATTTAGTGTAATTGTGGAGTTCAATTAGTCATGATTGCAAGAGTCTAGTAAAAAGAGTATGCTCAAGGATTCTAAAGTGAATTTAAAAAAAATGAAACTTTGAATCTATCTTGATGCCCTATACTTTAAGTTAATGTTCTAAATCTAGGGCAGCACCAACTGGAGGAATTGTTTGGGTTTGTCAGCTTGAAGACATACTGAATCAATGAAAAACCTATTTTAACCCAAAGTCTTGTGTTATGATGAATATGTTGGAGTAAAAACCAATCAAACCGTAACATGAATTTCATTCTAAATTATAGAAAGAAACTCCAAGGTTACCATGTTACACAAGTTGATAGGAAAAGGACATATCATGGTTGGGAAAGACGTTAGCTCTTATTCATGTGGTCTCATCCACCTTCTATCCATTTTCATTCACCACCATAGAATGATCAAGTTTAACCCTGGTTATTTTCCTCTTGATTGCATTGGTGGCATGTTAGGCAGCATATAGTTAGCTCATATCCAGTTGCATTAGAAAAGAAAAAATGTACATATCATCTCATTTGAGAAATTTTAGTTGCATAACAATTCTTGCATATAGATTGCATTAATTTTTTCATATTTCATAAGGTGTATCTCTATTCTCCACTTTAGTTTTCTACTTTAAGAAAGAGAGAAGAAAAATGCACATGTTTACTCCATATCCAAATAAAAAGAACATCGTGAAAAATCCCAAGCATAAACTATGTATCTTGCTAAAATAAGGGGCCAAGAAAAAAATTATTTGAAAAAGAATTACAATATAAAGAAAAGGTGGAATTGAATTCCTAAATTCAAACTTTCATATTTTCTATGCAATAAATAAGAAGAAAGTGGAGATATTCTTCATGTACACACCATTTCTCTTCCTCATCATTTGTATGAATCATTTTTGCGTGCATTATTCCACCCTTTATAGTAGTCATTAGATACCATTCATTTTTTATTCATTCATATTTTATGGGCATCATATTTTCTGTTGTGCATAAATAACTTGGTTTTTTTTGTGATTCTTATCCATAGCCACCCATCTTTTCCACTCATTGCTCTAGATAGGCCACCATCATGGTTATCACCCTCATTCATGTTCAAATGGGGAACTACTTTAAATGTAGATATTGAAAAGATCAAAGCAATGTACATAAGGAGATCACATTGTGGATCAAGTGTTTGTCCTATTGACCATGATATTAACTACACCATATTGATTTTTTTCATTAACTTTATTGTTGATGTCTTTCATGAATAGTATTGATTACTTAAGAGTAGTTACTTGTCCAATGATTGGTGAAGGTTGATTTGGGACCAACAGGTGGGAGAGGTTAGGAAAAGTAATTCACATGTACTTGTCTTATTGCTTAAGTAATCCACATGTACTTGTCTTTTGCTTACTCTTTCAAATGAATCCAATAGTGTTGCTCGAGGATGAGAAACATTCAAGCTTAGGGGATTTTGATGCATTGATTTTATGTTGATTTTCACATGCTATTTATGGCTCTTTAAGCCAATATTCTTATTTAGATATTTTTTTCTTTTTCTATAATGAAACACTTATGCATCAATTATCACTCATTTCTATCAAAATATAAGATTTTACCATCATTTGCTAAGACATATTTTTATATTCCTCTTATTTGAGGCAAATTTAGTATCTACTGATCAAATCAGTGCCACTGGCTTTCTTGCCAGTGGTACTGAAACCTTACACCCAGCAACAGGATATGGAAAACATCATCGGTCCTACAAGAGGAAACTCAGTGATACCAAGTGTCATGTTGATGCCACTGAGATAAAGACTCAGTGGTATCGACTAAGGGTCCAGAGAACATCAGGGATGAAGATTTATTATCTCAATATCACTACCAGCACATTCAGTTGTACCAACTCCAACATCTAGACACTCATGAGAATTAACTCAGTGCTACCAATGCTTCTTTTGGTAGTACCAACATAAATCAAGAAGGCTAAAAAGATCAACTAACTCAGTGCCACTAACACCCAATCAATGGTACTGACCCAGCATGATCGGTACAGATCTGAGATTAAGTCGGATCGAATGGCAACAAATTAAGTTAGGGTTAGGCCTCATTTATGACCTAAGGAGGGAAGCTAGAGAGGGGAAGTGGATATGCAGGAGATAGCCACCAACTAAATGATTCAAGCATTTTTGGAGGACAGCTTGCGTCCTTAAAGTTGTTGATTATTTTGTTCATTAGAAGGGATTGCCAGGATAACTTCTCTACAAGTTTTTTATAATTTTCTAATGGTTTGCTTGTCTTTCTCCTTTTCTTCTTATTGTTATTTGATGACAAATATGTGGGGATAAACCCCTCTTTTTTCTAGCACTAGGAAGTATCCAGGCACATTATTGTAGTTTAATTTGATGAGTTTATAATATATTTTCCTTTGTTCTGAACTTGAATCTATGATATCATTATCGATTTTCTTAAGCTTGATCAACATATTCAAAGTATTAGAATCCTAATTTCTTTAGCAGATAGATTAGAAGTTATAAAAGTAATAGATTCACATAGATGATAGTGTGCTTTGGGAGAGGACCAATAGCTATGCATGAATAACCCAAAGGAATTTACTATTTGCTTAGACTAAGCCACTAAAATGCCATAGGAGTGGGGTTTATCTTAGTCTGGGTAGTGCATTACGCTACTAGAGTGGGTAACGCTAGATACGGGTATTTAGATCAGAGTAAGGGTGATTAGTTATGGATGAAAAGAATTCAATTGTAGTGTGTGTCATAATGACACTAGAAGTTCTAGGGAATTCATAAAAATCTTGCTTACGGCCACTTTAATTCAGTTTCTGAATTCCTACCTTATTTTAAACCTTAATAGATTCATTCTTTAACCTCACTGCTTAGGTTTCGGTTAGTATTAGGATTTTATGAACAATTCCCTAATACTGACAACTCGGGTCTCTTTGTCCTGTATTACCTAACACATACTCTTGTTTATTAGATGCATGACATACATGTGTCAATGGCCATGGATCCATCCAAGATCTAATGGCCATGGGGTCATCTTCCCCACCTTCTCCCATGGTTGGGAGTAGATGTCTAGAGCAAATTCTCCACCACATCTACACCTCTTCTTGTGCCTATAAAATGCTCCATTACACTTTCTTTATTCCTCTCTCTTCTTACCCTTTTTGCACCCTTGTTTATGAGTTTTCATGCATTGTAACCCACTTCCCAACTTCATCTTCTACCTCCAACTCCACTGACCTCCATGGAAGCGTTGTCACACCCTCTCTTTGGGGGAATCACCCCCAGCCACCCAAAGGCCAAATCTATAACTCCATTGAGTTTGTAGGGATGAAAGAAGTTGGAATAGAGGGTTTTTTCCACCAAGGTAGCCTCCAGTCCCACCAGCCACAGTTTCTCCGACAACCATCTATGCCCATAGAGTTCCCACATGCAAGTTGAATAGAGGGAAGCACCCATAGGGCTGGGGTATTAGGTGGGCCCAACAGACCTAGGGCCTAATGGGCCACCGTCTACCGTAAGGTCCATGGAGCATGGAGAGCAGGCCCACCACAGCTCCCTCTCCCAACCACATGGCTCAGATCTCAACCATCCAATGACAATCCAACAACCCTGGATGAGTTCCTTATCAGGTAAACTTCTAAAATGCATATAAAATCCATGGCTAATTTGGGCATATTATATATGTTTTTTTATCTATAGAATGAGATGCATCCAATGAACCTAATTTCAAGGCATAATTCCACTATTATATCAAGTTATAATAATTTGGCATATTTTTTACCTCTTTTCACATGATTAGTGGTGTTTAATATCAAAATAAAATATTTTATGACCCTAATCGTTCTTGTAATTATATGTAAGTAACGTTTGATGATGATAAGTCTATTTCCAACCTTGATCTCATATGTCAACCCTAATGTGATTTAGTATTTCTTAAATGACCTAAAATGGGCTTTAAATATCACTTCTTTAATTCCTAATTTTGTTTAAATGTATCCCAAATCCTAATGCTTGATTCAAGCAATTAGTTTATGGTTTATGTAGAAAAGTTATTAAAGCGTGTTTATATAGTACCCTATTTTGATTTGATGTTGTTCTTTGAACCTTTAGACAATGTTAATATGGATATCTGAATGTTGAATCCCCAACGTTGCTCATATGTTGATCTCTTATGTCCAAAAAAATATATAACCTTAAAAATAAGTAATAATACATGAGTTGTACCTGTATTTTCTATTTGGATCATTCTTGTGCCCTAATATTACAACTTGACCTAATCTAGACATGAAATATGATGTATGTTGCATGTTAGTATTTGGAGCTCCAACTTGTGCAATTCCCCTTAATGATCATCCATGCTACATTATGTTATGAAATCACTAATTTATTGATATTTATGATAGAATATTTCAAGAAGGACTCATTCATACTCTAATGATGACAATCTTGCATGATGATGACTCAATATTAAAATATTAATGATGAGGTTTAATAACCTTGCTTGAATCTTTTGGTCACTCCATTCAAGATTTGAACACTAATCTTATGATCCCTAATATTAGTCATGATGTGTCACCCTAGGTTCTATATGAACCCGTGATGACCTATGTATCTTGATATTGTACTTGCATGACCTAGTTGAGATGTGGAAATCAATAGTAAAGGTTATCATATCTAGGCTTAGGTGACACATCAAACTACCATGATATGACTAGAGTGATCTAAATCTTGATGATGTTAATCATGTTTTACTCCTTTGCAATACTAGATCTCTACAATGACCTAGTTTCCAAGATCTATTCAAGTTTTATAATTATATCTTTCTAAGTCAAGTGGTTAATCTTGTGCTCTAATCAAGGCATGCTTTTATCTTCCTATTGGCCAAACTACTGGTATTAAATCTTGCTTGTATGTATGTAATATAAAATGTGTGTATTTATTATACTTGAATGAGATACATGATTATTTTTATTACTATGTTTGATCTTGACTAATTATGTTAAATAGACCTTGAATACAATCTAGAAATGCATCGTATGCCCTTGTATACCTGGATAAATTTTTAGGGTAAGGGCAAAAGGCATGAAATGGGGTTGGCTCATTGACTTTAGTCTTGATGTCCCTCACATAGAAACATGGTGACATTTAGGCTTTGAGCATCAAATGCCCCTTATGGGCCCCTCCTTGGGAAGCTGATCAATGGCTATAAATTTTTGTTAGTATAATGGAAATGCATCCAGACCAAAAAAAAAATGCGTCTAAAATAAGTTTGCATGTTAATAAGATAGTCTTAAGCGTATTGTGTTCTTTTTTATATTATATTAAGTTTTTTCCAATTATATATGTTCTCTTTTACCTATGAGTATATGTCTTCTATAGTGTACTCAGCATAGTTGTACATATGTGTAGCCATTTTATGAGTTTAGGTAAGAGGTACACATGACACTATTACAATGATTGTTGCTTCTTCTCTTATATATATAATTTACCCTTGTTACTCAGGTAACATCTAATGAATACAAATGGAATTCATATGGGTTGATATATGGGACTAAGTCTTGTGTCAAGTACTAGTTTAGTTATTCAGACATGACGTGCAAGATCATACCTTAGTTCTTCTATCTTGTTGATTATGGCTTTATTCATGCATATATTATGTGATTCATTATAGGGACATAAGCCCAGGTCCTCCCTACTTTGGTTGTCTAACCATTAGGGGTTTGGAATTGGGTAATATATGGTTCCATGACATTAAATTTGGTAGTTTGGTTGTGTCATTCTTTTTTAGATCTTGAGTTATGTTCCCTAACTACCATTGTCATTGAATTTGTTCTAGTATACTCTTATCTCATGTGTGTGATTTTTTATTGCTACTATCGGTAACTTATTCCCTACTTGTTTTGTTTATGCTTTTCTGGTGTACTCTCTATCATTATATAGCAAGTGTATCCTTGAATAACATCTTATTAAAATGTCTCTTTACATCCACTTGGATTATTTTTTATACACCTCTTATTTGAGGCCTTTTTACCACAAATTATTGTCCTTCTGTGATTTCTCTATTTATATGTACAACCAGTAATGTGTTGATATTTTCCTATATATCTTTTCTTTCTGGGGTTCTTGCTTCCAAACCCATAGGTGAAGGGGCAGGAGTTGACCTTTTTGGCCCAAGACCTATAGAACCATAGATTATTTAACTTGAAGATAAAATGGATATAGTCAGATTGCCCGTTGCAATCGTTTTGTCTAGTTCAAGTTTGTTTTTCCTATCAATTTTCCTTTGAGGACCAAATATTAAACAGTGATGAATTAATAGTCTAGTTTATTTTCTATTTCTACAGTACTTTTCTTCTTTACCATACTAATTGAGAAATTGGCATGCACCTCTTTGCTTATGCAAATTTTATATTGTACTTTCTTGGATGATATTTCATATATATATGTATATATATATATGGGCTTATCTTTAATACCCGCGCGGGTAGCCTAATTTTTTGCTACCTGCACATCCAAAAGAGTAACTATATGGTATACAAAAGTAACTCTAAAGATCAACATAGTAACTATATGGTACACAAGAGTAACTCTGAGATCAAAAAAGTAACTGCGCAGAAAATATACAGTCAGTAAATATATGGATGGGTTTTTTTATTTTAGGGGGGCAAATGATATTTTTTTGGATGAAATTTTTTGGTGAGCTAGATACAATTCTCCTCTAAAATTGCGAGAGAAAAAAATTAAAAATGAGGGAAAGGGTGCGTGGGTAGCTACCCGCGCGGGTATTAAATAAATCCCCTATATATATATATATATATATATATATATATATATATATATATATATATATATATATATATATATATATATATATATATTCTCATAGGAAGTAAGGAGTATATCCCCTATTGAGTCCCACTCCTCACAAGATGGTATAAGAGAATAGGCATTATGCTATTTGACTATTTCTATTTTATCTCCAATAACATGTATATAACCTTTATGTTGCTCATACCTTGTATAGTTACCTTGTGCATACATTTGCTACTATTTGAAGATGAATCTAGCAACGAATCTCATAGGGAACAATTTGGAATTTAGATGCCCCATAACCCTAGGCATCAAGTACCATCATTGTACCCTCAACATGTGAACCTTGTAGTTCAAGCTCCTCTAGAAGCCAAATATTAGATTTTGGTACTTCAAGATAACCTAATTAGTGCTAATCCACCAAACTTTGGGCATTCCTTAAGAGTAGGAAGTGGTTCTCCATTGGCAGATACATTCCTCTTGGTAGGGAAAGTCAACTCCCGTGTTGCTCCACACAAACCACGTGAATAACCCCTCACGGACTTCATCAAATGGCAAACTGCATACATCAAGGTAGAGAATGAAGTTGACATGGTGGATAAAGTTGATGATTGGGTTCTTCACATTTAGGAAACTTTTGAGGGCTTGCATGCCCCAAGATTTAGAAAGTTTGTTACACTTCTTACATGTTTAATGGTGTTTTCCATCATTTGTGGAATGATATGACAAGTGACACCACGCCAATGATTGGGAATAGTTGTTGACCATGTTCAAAGAGAAGTATATCTCATCTTCTACCCTAAGGATGAAGGAAGTCAAATTCTATAGCACGTTTTAGGTTTCAAAGATAGTTATGGAGTATTTTTAAAGGTTCCTTCTATTGGAATAATACATGATTGGGATAGTTAAGGAAAGGTGTGCTACTTTGTTCCTTGAGTGACTCATTTACAATGTGGGACGTGCACTGGTTCCCCATCTACCCCTAATTTACATATGGTTAATAAAGACCTAGAATTTGAATTATATTGTTGTTTCTAACCCAAAACTCTGAATAATAAGATAAAGTTTCTTGATGAAGATCAGGAGAGGGAAAAGTGTGCCAAGTTGCAAAGGAATCACCCTCTAAAAATTGCCTTCCTACAAGAAATCTAGCAACAAACAACCTGACTTTCAAGTAGTATGTCATCATTAAGAACTACTAGGGCATATTTGACATAGGTGTCCTAAGATCTAAGGAGGAAATTCCCTAGCTCAACCATATCCCATAGGTCCTCCATAAAATAATGGCAACCACTACCTTGGAAGAAGGCATGTTGAGATGTGTGTATGTCACCTCTACACCTTGGAAGGTGAAGAAGTTAATGAGGAAAATAATGAAGGTAACAGTTATCTTTTTAGATGAGCTACATGTGCACTTGTTTTACACCTTTTTTTGGTTGTTGGATACCCTTGACTGGTGCAAGTAGGATGTTGGTTTGGTGAGTCAGTTTCTGCTTTGATTTATCGTCCACTCTTACATTTTCCATCACAAAATTTCATCATCAAAATTATTTTTCATCATATGACTATATGCAGTAAGAGACAATTTTTGTAGTTTTTCATCAATTTATTTTGGATCCAAGTCACCAACTAATGTTAGCGACTTTAGAAATGAGAATAATAGGACTAGATACATCAATAGATCAAACACCAGGTTTCGAGTTGTGGTTATGAATAAGTAAATTTACCCAACCCTTACACCTTCTAGATGTATTATCTAGTTGACCTTTTTAAGAGGTGGAGAGTAGTTAGTTGGTATAATGTGGATGATTTGCTATCAAGTACAATATCCTCTTTAGAAGTTGGAGCATTGTAAAGTACAGTATCCTCTTCAAAGTTTGGACAATTGTATAGTCACTAATCAAAGAATAGATCTAGTCTTTGACATCCTTATGCATTTACCCGATAGAGTTAGTTTTATCCTTCATTCCCATGAATCAGATAATAATAGGAGTATTAGGAGGTCAAATATGTAGGTCTTATAGGATGTTCTAGTGTAAATTAACTAACTTAGGTTATAAGGGTTTGAATTGAAAATGACCTAGATACATTATAATCTTTACTATTAAAATACATAAATTTTAGACCTTTCTTTGGACTAGTAAATCAATTCATGGAAATGAGTATAGAATATCACATAAGAATATACATAATAATAGTAAAAGTAATTAATTCTTGGCCTTGGTCTTAAATTGGAAAATTATTTGCCCAAAGACTTGAAATAGAAAAACCACATGAAATAATAAGAAAATTAGTATGTAGCATTATTGAAAATTTATACATCAAACACAATTCTAAACCAAATTAATTTCATAAATGTTTCATAAATATATTGGTTGTAATAATAAATATACTAATTATTTCAGTACACTCTGAGATGCTAATTAATATGATGGATAGTCTCAGTTGGCAAAGCTAGTAGTAAAATCAAGATTTGCACCTCTTAATTTTCTTAGGGGTAATGTTTCACCATGATTGGACACTTATAGATACCTAAATAATTAAGGAAAGATTAGATAAATATAAAATCCTAAACATAAAATATATTAGCCTAAATATAGAGCATTCCAAAAGTTTTTCATATTCATTTTGTAATGTGTATTTACCTCTAGAATATCTTTTAGAAGATCTTTCATGGTCGTTAAATTTTTATCCAGGGATAGAGAATTTATCTCCTACCTTAGATGAGATCCCTGATGTATACACGCTCTAGTCAGGTTTCTCCTCTCCACTCTCTCTATCTCCTTTCATCTTTTTTCCATGATTTATTCTCCCCTCTTTACTTGTCTTTAGCCTCGTCTAACCTTTTTGTTTTGATTAGACCAAATTGATCTAGGGTTTGTTTTTCCCAAACTCTCTATTTTACCATATCCATATGCCTCCCCCTATTTCACCGCTATTTCCTTCTCATATCCTTCTCTTTATGTCCTTAGGTCTTTAGACCCCTGTATAACCTTTCACATGCCTCTGCCAAACCCTTTTTCGTCTTTCCTCGGGGTTCCTTTGAACATGTTCCTCTCCTTCATATTCCCCAATCTCTCTTTTTCGACCACTTTGGTAAGTATCAAAGGCTGTGAGTTGTTGCAAGGACTAAAAATCACCAAAAATTACACCTATCAATTCTACAAATCTGATACAGCCTTTGTTTTTTTATGGAAGAAGTATACCTTTGTTATGTATCCCCCCTCTTCTTCTATTACTAATGGATTTGAAATTAATCCCTATGTTCTAGACATATTTTGTTAGTGTTTCTTTTTTACCTCGATGTATGACCCTCTCATTTGACTATACATCCTTCCACTCGCTAGTTTTTCCCCTTTGTTTGGTATCCAAACTCCTTGCTTTGGCTAGCCATGGTGGGGGACCTATTTTGGTTTCCAATGGCTTCTATAGCCATGACTTGGTTCAACATGTTTGCCTAAGCATGGGGATCAATATGATATTCACTATCAGCTTCAATCTTAACTCATGTCTACATTTGATTCTTGAATTTTTCTTTTGGGTGTTTTTTAGTGTGGATGGGGCTGACTTCTAGCTTCATCCTCGATTCATCTCAATATGTGTGTCACGCTTTCAATGGGTATTTTGGTTCCTATGGATAAAGTTTGCATGGTGTTTGAAATGATGAAATGGCCTCTAACTTCCCAATCATGCATCAATCTTTGGATGTGTGATATGGGGTAGGTTGGTCATTTCCCAAAGTTTCATTTTTCAAATATTCATCAAAAATGATATAAAAGTCAAAAAATACAAACAAATAGTCGATGGAATCAGAAAATATTACATGCATAATAGTATAGTTCTAGTGATCTAAGTGATTAATGGTAAAAAGATGAAATTTTGAGTTTTCATAAGTCATGTGAGATTAACTCTAGTTTCATATATATACATATATATAATTGAGGCCCTATTGAGGATATAAGGTTGACTATGGAGATATCTAGACTAGATCTCAGGTATGTTACATCTCTCTATGAGTCAATTGGGCAATCATTATATATTCTCTTTCTTAGACTTCTCTGAGGTAAAATTTTGAAGTTCCTCTTTCATGTCTTCACCTGTTTGGGTCTAGTATACTCAAAGGAATATTTTGGTATTATTAAATTGTTGGTATTTCATGTTGGACTCTTACAAGTTTGTATCTTGATGTTCCTATTTCAATTTTTACCATAATATGTGGATTTGAACTAAATTGTTCCATTTGTAAAATAGAACCCTTATGTTTCAAGTGATGGCCTATTATTTACTTAGGTTGCATCTTAATTTGCAAAAATGATGTATTTGATCCACTTTTCTAGTGGAAACATGAATTTTGCCCACTTTTATGGTGTATGTCTCGTATGATTCATTTTTACGATGGAGATCTTATTTGCTCTACATTATTGTGTGCTTGTTGATCTAGTAATATTAGATTTTTATAAATGGTTTGGTTTTGTCTTGATTTTCAGGTTATGTTTCCATGTTACATTTTTGGGATGGAGGTTATGTACTTGTATCCTACTTTACGTTTCCGCATTATATTTTTTGCTTGAAGGTTGTATGCATCATACCTGGGCTATGTCACCACCATGTTATATTTGGAAGTTTGGTTATGTTCCATTCTCCGTTAGGTTTTAGGTTATGTTCCCTAACTACCATTGTCTTTATATTTTCACTAGCACTATCCTTATCTCACACAAATGCTTTTTGATTACTAGTATTGGTGGTTTATGTGGCCTACTTATGTGTATATGGTTTTATGGCATTCTCTCATTGTCATATGGGAATTTTATCCTTGAATGACATCTTATTTAAATGTTTCTATTGACATCCTCTTTGATGACTTTATACCTATCTTTTTTTACCTATCTTATTGGAAGCCTTGTCATTGCAAATTATTGTTTTTTTTGTTTCTCTTATATTTCCCAATCTGACTATTTACATGCACTAGCCAGAATTTCTTGGTTTCTCTATTTATCTCTTACTTATGGATTCTTGCTCCCAACCCCTTATATGAAGGAGTAGGAGTTGTCCTTTTAGACCATGGACTTATGCCAGAATAGGTTGCTTACCTTGGAGATATAATTAATATGACTATCTTTTTCATTGCAACCGATCTATCTATTTTAGATTTCATTTTCCTATTAGTTTTCCTATTGAGAAATTGGCACGCACCCTTTTACATTGCAAATTTTATATCATTCTTTTGTAAATGGGGTTTCGTATGTCTTTTCTCAGAAGAATTAGGGAGTGGTTCCCCTATTAGGTACCACTCCTTATGTTCGAGCAATTTGTGTACGAGAATTGGTCATATGACTCAAAGATTCCTTTCGGCAGGTGGTAAGAAACAAAGTCTAGTGTTGCTGGTAGCTTGGGAGCATGTCAGAATGGAAAAAGAGGGGGACGAGCTAGGAGTGGTCACCTTGTAGGATAGAACATGCATTGATCTAATGATAAGTGGTTGGTAGAAACTGACTACGAGGAGGATCAGTTGACCTGAGCTATACATCTGAAGTATAATTCATATGAAGAAGAGCTCCAAGGACAGTGTATGATAGGTTTCCATGAAATTCCACATCCCTTGAACAATGAACAAGAGGATGTGTGGTGTTGGATGAAGTCTAATGATGTTTGTTTCTCAACAAGATCGGTATAAAAGATCATGAGAAAAGGAAAGGGTAGATAAAGATCTACGTAATGGAAGCAAATATGGAAAGAAAATGTTCCTTACAAATATCACATATTTATTTCGTTGATTTGTCAAGGCACTGATGACCAACACAACTAGGAAGAATTGACACTTTGCTGACAATAAGGAATACTCTATATGCACAGGGTCATAGATCTAGAGGGGGTGAATAGAAATAATTTGATAATTTATAAAAAATATATGTTAAGAAAAGATAGATAAGCAATCAACCATAAGAGGCAACAATTTAGAGTGGTTTCATAAATAGGTGTCAATCCACTACCTAGTTATTATCAACCTAGATTTGTAATAATCAACTTTTATTAACCTCACAAAGAACAATACAAAGTATAATTGTTACCCTCTTCTTTAATATCCAAGGAAGTGCACCAAACCTTCAGCTCTTCTTTAACAGTTTTGAAGAGCATCAAACCTTTACATCTTTAAAAGCTTTGAAGATCACTTACGATAATACTCCTTCTGTTGCAAGTCCCCGGACAGCCTTCTTGCAAGAAGTAGTTCAAGAACAATCGAACAATATTGTTGAACAAGATTAGAGAGAGACAACACCAACACTCACAATATACAAATATCCCATATCAAGTGTATGAGTCACTTCCACTGTGCTTAGAATAGGATTTGAATGGTGGAATAGGACACTTGAATATTGTAGCTAATAGGAATTGTCAAATCTTTGGTTCAAGCTTCAATTATGCAAGTAATGGAGTGGTCAAGTGTGTTTTGGGTTCCCATCGGGCTATCCTATTTATAAGAAATACCTAGAAATACTTAAGATAGTTGTTGAGAGAGTTTTGGACACAAATAGAGTCAACTAGCTATTATACTAATAAAAGACTTCATAACAACGGCTACTGGAGTGCTCAAAAATATTTTCCAAGGCTTTCTCGATCGAACTGTACTTCGACCGAAGGACGTTTTGGTCAAATTGTACTTTGATCGAAGGACCTTCTGGTCGAATCATACATCAAATGAGAGTTGTTATCTTTGGAAATTTTACAATGACTCGTTTTCTTCCACAACTATTTTGACCAAAGAGACTTTTTGGTGGTCGAGGAGAAGTTCAACCGAGGAATATTTTAGTCCACAAAGACTTTGATTGAAATTGTCACTGTAAATGCATCACTGAACTTTTGGAAAACAATCTAGATGGTTTTTATAATGGGATCTAAATATCCTAAAGGCTTGATATAAATGTGAAATTATTTTAGCATAGTTGGACTTAATTCATAGTTTGATTCAACATGATATCTATCGATTAGTACATTATATCTTGTACTAATATGATACATTGAATAGAAATGATAAAATAACCATGTTTTAATAAAATATCTTCAAAAAATTTGTCAATACATCCCTTGATCTCTAAAACACTAGATAGCATTTTAGATACACAAATAAGAAATGTTGTCAACATCAAAAGAGAAAGTGTGCAAATATCCAACTTAGCCAACAACCCCCCCCCCTTAACATGTCAAAAATAAGCAATATTTATGAAGAAAATTTATACCTAAATTTTCATTCCTTGGGCTTCTTCAAAAGTGTGTGCTATTTTACTTAATAAATATAGAACATGAAATTTTTCAAGATAAATATGCAACCATTTATACCAAGAATAGGTATTATGAATACTAAGAGAAGGAACTAATTATCCATCTTAGTCGAGAGAATGAAAACAAGAAACTAATGGACTTTAAATATTTTACTTTTAAGAATTTTTTATCCCCCTTCATCATTTATAAAAAAGGTTGGAATGATAATCATGACTCCTCCTAAAAATGATACTCCCCCTTAATATAATGTTCTTCATAATAATAGTATTCAAAATTTATGGTGAATGATGAAAATATCAAATTTAGCCACAACAAGCTTGAGCATTATATAAGGAAGCAAAATAATCCATCATTTAAGTCGTTCTATCATAAGGCCAAACAAAGTTACAATGCTCAACATGAAATACATGAATAAATTAAGATAGCAAATAACATAAATTCCAATGGATTTTTACATATTCCCAATGAAAGGAAGAATGTAATATATTTTCATATCAACTTAGTGAAAGCAGCAGCACCACAGTATTGAACAATAGTTTCCCAATTCAAGGTCTTTGTAGTAGTTAAGGCATAAGCTTCAAAAATAGTGGGAACCCAGGAAAAGGAGAAGTGGGGAGCTATATCTTGAAGTTGTCCCTCTGAGAATTTTTTGTGGTGAAGGTCATATGGTGATGGTGGTTGGGAATAGTTAATGTTTTTATTGTAGGGAGGAATGATATGGGACAAAGATGAGTAAGATAGTTATCTGGGGAATTAGGAGTGAAGGCTTGCATGCATTGATTTAGATATGGCATGGCATGATATTGGTAGTTTATGTGTCTACCAACTTGATAAGCAGCCCCTTTGAAATATGCAAAATCATTTTATGGGTGCAAGAATAAGGAGGTGGAGTAGGTGACGAATGGGATCTTATGGAACCTCATATGCATTTCGAGACTATTTTGTGACCAAAATCATTTATCATTTTTCAAAAGTGTTCAAATTTATTCTTTGGAAAATACGTCCGAGAACATATTCTAAATCTGAGAGGGTTTGACTAAGGGAATGCTCAATGATTTGACACACAAAGTCAGCAAAAGGAGGGGATCCCTTGAAATCAAGAATCTCATGGTAGAGGATTTTAACAAAGTTAATGGGAATTCATTTATGGATAGCAAAGATGAGATACATGTGAAATTGTGGGATTTCATATTGGTTATCTTGAGACACAATGTTTGTGCTACTGATAAGATTGATGATATGGGATTATTTGGACAAAGAATAGGCATAGAGGGCACCTCTTGTCTCATGATAAGTGGAACCAAGAAAAAGAACAAACTTGTTGATAGAGATGAGAGAAATATTTTCATTCAAATGTTCTTGAAAGATATTAAGTGAAATTTTGCTACTTAGGTCAATGTAATTGATGAAATTATTTGTGTCTTTGGAGAGTAAAGTGTGAATATCATTTTCATCAAATTGAAAGGAAAGATCAATGACCATTGAAGAAAAAGAATATGGATCTTTTTCAAACTAGGTTGGCATGGAATTCATGGATGGCTCTAGAAGACCATGAGAGATGGTTTGGGGTAAGAAACTCTTGAAGGTATTGAAATTTGAAGAGTTTTCCCAAATCAATCACCATTGGAAAAGAAGTAACATCCACTAACTATTGAGGTGGAGGTGTCTTTGAATACAAGTCATGGAACTTGTTCATGACAGCAGAGTTGATGAAGCTAATGTTGTTGATGATCGATGATTGGTCATCATCTTCTTGTTCGAGAGCATCTTCTTGTTCCCACGATGAGAAGATGACTCCATTTGAAGATTGTGGTGAAAGAATGAAGAATAAGGCTTGATATAATTTAGAGAATGAGTGGGAAGAAGCTTTGTCGTAGAAAGCAACTCAAAATGGTGGAGAGGATTCACTAGAAATTTCTCAAGTAGAGGATAAGATGATAGAAATTGTTGTTTTGGGAAGAATGTCCTAGTTGGGAAAACTATATAAGCAATAGATGAATTCTCGATCAAACCATAGTTCAAACGAGGTGCCCAAACATCATAAAACTGATAGTTTGGCCGAAGAAACATTCAAAATTGTTCAAATAAATCTCCAACTGAGGGGTTTCCCAACTGAACTATTTGTCAATCAAGGGACTTTTTGGTCAAATTGTAGATTGACTGAAAGTGTGACTGATTTAATTCATTCTCTATGCAATTTATTTCATAGTTCATTTTACTTGACAATTTGTTTGAGCATGGTTTTGTCCAGTAAAATGAACTATGAAGTAAATTGCATATGATGCTAAAAAATCATATGAATCACAAATAAGATTTTGATCAAATTTAAAACATAATTGAATTCATTTTAGAAAAATATCAAAATACACATCTCAAGAGGAATGATGTTTAATTTATTTTCAATTATCCTATATTGTGTAAAGGAATTGGTTTAGTAAAAAAGTCTACTAATTAATTTATAGAATTAATGTGATGAAAGTATATATCATTTTTAGCAATATGATCACCAAGAAAATGATGTCTTATTTCAATATGTTTGGATCGACTATGCAAAAAAGGATAATGAGCTAAGTTAATAGCACTATTATTATCATAGAAAGTGGTAGTCATGGACAAAGGAAAATCATAATCATGTAATACGTGTCACACCCAAAGAACTTGTGCACAACAACTACTAGAACCATGTATTCAACTTTGATGGTAGATAGAGCAATAGTATTTTATTTCTTACTAAACCATAAAATCAAAGATTTCTAAGTAAGAAACAATCACCACTAGTACTTTTTTATCAAAATGACAACCTACATAATCAGTATTGGTGTAAGCTTGAAGATTAAAAGATTTATATTTACGATACCAAATTCCATAATCGATCTGGCAACTAAATATCTTGAAATATGTTTGATAGTAATTAGATGTGATTGCACAAGATTAGACTGAAATTGGGTACATAAATCGGCAGAGAACATGATATCCAGATGAGAGGTGGTTAAATATAGTGAAACATTCGATTATACATACCAAAAAAAATATTAATAGGTCAACCATCCTCATTTTTATCAATTTTAGTATATGCTTCCATGGGGGTTGAAGCATGTTTGCAGTTATCCATGTTAAAGCATTTTATCAGTTCTTTTGTATATTTTTCTTGATTTAGAAAGATACTACGTGAAATTTGTTTAATTTGTAATCCTAATAAAAAGGTTAATTCATGCATAACGTTCATTTGAAATTCTTATTACATGATATCACTGAATTGAGTGCAAAGAAATTTTTGAGATGCACCAAAGATAATATCATCAATTTTTTAGATGCACCAAAAATAAAATCATCTACATATTTGAACAATAAGAAATTTTGATTCATATTTTTTATAAATAAAGTAGAATCTCACTTACTAATAGAGATATCATTTTAAATAGGACATTTTTAGACAATCATACCAATTTATCAGATCTTGTTTTAACCCATATAAAGTTTTCTTAAGTTTATAAACATGGTCTTTATTATATAAATCTATAGAACTGGGAGGTTGAGAAACATATACTTCTTCAATGATTTTGTTTACAAAAGAACTTTTTACATCCATTTGAAATAGTTTGATGTTTTTATTTGCAACTAGGGATAAAAGCATTCTAATTGATTCAAGACTAGCTACCGAAGCATATATCTCATAAAAATTTATTCCTTCTTGTTGATTATAACCTTAAGAAACTAATCTTGCTTTATTTCTAATAACTTCCCTAACTTCATTTAGTTTATTTTGAAGAAAAACAATTTGTTCCAATAATTATTTTATCTTTGGGTCTTGGAACCAAATATTGCACATCGTTTTTAGTGAATTGATTGAATTATTCTTCCATTGCTATAATATGATAATCATCTTTAAGATCTTCATCCACTTTCTTAGGTTCAATAATTAATATTGTATTTTCTTCATCTCAAAAAGATGATCTTATTTTTACTTTGTTAGAAGGATTTCTAGTAATAGTTCTTATGGATGACATTTAATTAATTTTGTTGTGGGTTGTGATGTGTCCACATTTGTTTCTTGTGGTTATTCAATTTCATCATTGCTATTGCCTTTTGTTGAAAAAAGGTAATTTCTCAATTATAGAATTATGTCATTATTTGTTTGTGTCTTATGAAATTTTATGTGAATTGATTCTTCTACCTTTTTGGAGACAATAGTGTAGATTCTATAAGCTTTTTATGGTAGAATATCCTAGAAAGAAACCTTTTTGGGACTTAGGATCAAATTTGTCTCTATCATTTTTACTATTAAGAATATAGTAAGGTGCTCCAAAGGTATGAAAATAATCCACTTCAGGTTTTTTAAAGAAAAGTATTTCATAAGAAGTCTTTTAAAGATGTTGGTGAATTTAAATAAGATTTTGAACATAAAATGAAGTATTTAAGGTGCAAATGTTTTAGGATTATTATGTTCTAAAAGCATAGTTCTATCCATTTCTTATAAAGATCGATTTCTTCTTTCAACTATACATTTTGTTGAGGTGTATGGGGAGCAGAGAAATTATGGTTATAACCATTAGATGAACAAAATTCTTCAAATACGTGATTTTTAAAATCTCCACCATGGTCACTTTTAATAGAGAACATGTTTGTCTAAAGTTGATTTTATACTTTAATAAATCTTTAAACATTGCAATAGTATGATCTTTGCCAAAAAGAAAATGAACCCATGCACATATACTATAATCATTAACAATCACAAAGTAGTATTTTTACTACCTATTAATTAAGTTTGCATGGGACCAAACAAGTCCATATGAATAAGTTCAAGTCGACGATTAGTATTAAGTATAGATTTACTTTTGAAATAAGTTTTGACTTAATTACCTAAAGTACATGGTTTACAATTTTCATATTTGTCAAAAGAAATTTTGGGTAAGCCACGAACTAAATAATGTTTTGTCAATTTCCTTATTATATGAAAACTAGAATGCCCTAGTCTTCTATGTCATAGAGTTTGATCATCATAATTTGCAATAATACATTTCCTTTAATAGAATTAGTGTATTTAGGCATATGTATGTATAGATTTCCTATTCTTTTCCTTCATAGATTACATGCCTAGTGTTTATATAAAGTAATTTGGAGCAAATTTTGTTAAATAAGACACTATATCCACTATAACAAAGTTGGATAACACTAAGTAAATTATGATGCAAACCATCAACTAAAATCATGTTTTGAATAGAGAGATTTGTTCTGATATTACCAATTCCAATGACAGTACCTTTGCCATTGTCGCCAAAGGTAACAAATCTATTTCTTTTCTTTTCATGTTTGTTGAAGCCATTTTTATTTTAGGCCATGTGCTTGGAGAAACCACTATCAACCACCCAATCCTAATAATAAGAGATTTTTTATACCCCAAGTGGAGTAGTTGATGGTTATATATAATAAATGAACAAGCATAACAACATTTTAGTTTTATAGCAAATTTATTTACAGACTTATTTTTGGTCGATCTGTGTTTTGAATAAAGGGCCCTTCAGTTGAGCAATTTATAGACCAATAGGTAGTATGTGGAAATCATAAATTAACATGTATATCATAGATAAAAACTATAAGAAAATTACATTTATATTTGACTTGAAAATAATGACATAAAGCAACTCTCAAATTAAGTTTTGGTCACTCTCAAGTGTATCCTCAACTGAATTTAAGCTTGGGGGTTTAGGAACCTATGCCATTTTAATGGGTCCCTTCTTGCGATAAGAACATGTAAATGAGTATCGTCCAAGATGTTGACAATAATGGCATGTCACATATGGTATTTGATATTTCCTTATAATATTATGAGAATCAATCACATTGTTTTTAGGCCCATATATGGTTTTATTCCTAGGTACATGTGTGCTTTTCTTCCTTGGAACATTTCCCCAACCTCTCTGTCCAACTTGCTTATAAGATTTGTTTAGAAAATTTTCAAGATTTATGTTTTTGTGCATAATTCTAGAGATATTAGTTTGTAGTTTGCTATTTTTTCAATCAATCTAGATACATCTTTGTTTAAATAAGAAATATTAGAGACCAAAGTATCTTTTTCAACTACTAAAGCATCATACTTTTAATGATTGCAAAGAATATTTTGGGATTGATAATCATTTAATTTGGCAAGTAATTCAACCTTTTCAAGAGAGATATGATTATTATTATATTGTAGCACAAGTATTTTATTTTTATAGACTTCAATGGACTCTTTCAGTGTTCTATTTGAAAATTTTAGATTATCATTTTCCATACTCAAATTTTTAAGATATTCATGAAGTTCATCTACAATTATAGCTAGTTTATTCTTTTTGTTTTTGTATTCAATATACTTATTATGATTTCTTCAAGAATGCTAATAATTTCCTTTTCATATTGATCAAAAATATCTACCTCATTAGATTCTTCTTTGTTTATGGTTTACTTAGCCACGAGACATTTTACTTCTTCATCTTCATCATCAGTCTCACTTTCTACACTTCATGCATCCCAAGTAGCTTTGTAGGACTTGTCCTCTTATCCTTTTTTAGTGAGGTTTTATTATTTTTACGTACCTTCAGACAACCATTCTTTAAGTGTCCTTTATTTCCACATTCAAACCACTTGGTAGTAGAAGAGGAAGACACGCTAGATTTTTTGTTAGGATGACATCTTTTATACTTCTTACCATTTATAATTACGGCCTCTTAATCATCTTTACTTGAATAACTGTTGGATTGAGTGGTGATTTTGGAGGCAGCTTTTCTAGTAGATTTGAAGGCAAGTCCTTTTTCTTAGATTTATTTTCTTCTTCTTCTATTCAGGCCTCCTCTTGGAGCATTACCTCATGTGTCTCCAAGTTACTAATAAGTTGGTCCATCAATAATGTAGATAAATCATTTGATTCTTCTATAGCAATGACCTTGTCTTTGAAATTGGAAGGTAAAGAGTTGAGCATCTTAGTTACCTTTCCTCCTCAATCATATGTTCTCTTAAAGCAGTCAAAGAATTTACAAGATTAGAAAATCTAGCATACATTTTGGCGATAGTTTCATATGTGGTCATGCGGAATAATTTAATCTTATGTTTTAGCATACTTGTTTTTGTATGTTTAACTTATTTAGTTCCTTCATGTGTCACAAAAAGTTTTCTCCAGATTTCATATGCATATTCACATGATTATATGCAATTCAATTCACTAGTAGATAGGAAACTATAAATAGTACTAGTAGCTCTTGCATTAAGTGTTTCACTTTTAACTGTCTCTAGATTCCATTTATCTAGTTCCTCCTATGGAAGATCATATGGAATAGAAACCATCCTCCATGGGTAGAAGTTGATCCCTTAGAAGTAGAATTGCATCCTTCTCTTCCAATACATGTAGTTTGTGCCATCAAACACTTGCGGTCGGTTCACATGAGATCCTTCAAGATTTAGATGGCTGAGCACATTTTCCACCATCCTTTAATACATATTAATATTCCTTGAAGACCTTCTTTGATACCAATTGAGAGATCTAGATGGGGTGAATAGAGCTAATTTGATCATTCAAAAAAATATTTGTTAAAGAATATATAGATAAGCAATCAATCACAAGAGGCAAATATTTAGAGTGGCTCTGTAAAATGACATTGGTCCACTACCTGATTGTTCCAACCCAGGATTGTAACAATCAACTTTTATTAACCTCACAAGGAACAATACAAAGTACAATTGTTACCCTCTTCTTTCACGACAAGGATGAGCGCCAAACCTTCACCTCTTCATTAATGGCTTTGAAGAGCATCAATTTTTTAACTCTTCTTTAATATTTTTGAAGAGCACTAACAAGAAGACTCCTTCTCTAGCAAGTCCCCAGATAGCCTTCTCATAGGAAGTAGTCCTAGAACACTTGAACAATGTTGTTGAACAAGATTGGAGAGAGAGAGAGAGAGAAAATACCAATGCTCAAAATATATAAATATCCTATATCAAGTGTATGAGTCACTTTGACTATGGTTAGAATAGTATTTAAATGGTGGAATATGGCACTCGAATATTATAGCTAAAAGGAATTGAGAAATCTTTGGTACAACCTTCAATTATGCAAGTAGTGGAGTGGTCAAGTGTCTTTTGGGTGTCCATGGGACTATCCAATTTATAGTAAATACTTAGGAATACTTAGGATAGTAGTTGAGAGAATTTTGGATGCAATTAGAGTCAAACTAGCCATTCAACTAGTAAAAGACTCAATAACGATGGCTACTGGAGCACTCCAAAATATTTTGTATAAATTCCTCAATCAAACTGTGCTTCAACCTAAGGACCTCTCGATCAAATTGTACTTTGATCGAGAGTTTTTCTCTTTAGGAGTTTTACAATGACTCTTTTTCTTCAATAGCTATTTTGACAAAAGAGACTTTTTCTCAATCGAGGAGGAGCTTGACTTAGGAAGATTTGGTCCAAAAGACTTTAATCGAAATTTTTACTATAAATGCATCATTTAACTTTTGGAAAAAGACACTAAAATTTTTTTCTAATGGTATCTAACTATCCTAAAGGCTTGATATAAATGTGAAATTAGGTTTAAGATAGTTGGACTGGACACATTGCTTGATTTCATATGATATCTAATGACTTGTACATTATGCCTTGTACAAATGTAATACATTGAATAGACATGATATCATAACTACATGTGTTTAATAAAATATCTTCAAAATTATTTTCTATGCATATCTCTATCTCTCAAAAACTAGATAGCATGTTCGATATACAAAAGAGAAATGTTGTCATCATCAGAAGAGAAAGTGTGCAAATATCCAATTTAGCCAACATAGGGGGAAAGATATAATGCAAGTTTTACAAGATTTCAATAATGCACAACTGGTAGGAGGGAACTAGGAGTGTATGTAGCATGTCTATATTTTTTCTCTATCTCAAAATATAGTATTGAAAAATAACTTAGGAAGTCTTTAGGGTCATGTCCATCTTCTTCTATATAAAAATGAGAGTTCTCTCTTGTATTTAAAACATTGAAAATATATCCTCTATTCATTGTTTTCAATGCAGTATCAAAGCCTTTGTTCCAGGGACTCTAACCTTAGAGAGAAAGTAAGAAGTCTCCACCCAGGGGTGGTTGTTTCCATCACTCTTGGCTTCCTACATGGCCATCACCATCACCCTAGATGTAGGGTCATATATGTTGTCCTCTCTCTAGGAAGGGTCGCTATCATCTCTTCTACATCATAGATCCTCATCTTACAAGTATCATCTTCATCATCATCTAGAATCCTTGAGTATCTGTCTTTCCTCTTCCTCAAGCACAAACTTCACTCACTCCTTGACAATGCTCTATGCACCTAAATCTTTTTTGGGTGATGGGTGATCTAGAAATTGTAAGACCTCTGACCTAAGTTTAAGGGTAACATTGTTTTCTTTGTCTTAACCATGTGCTTAGAACCTTTCTCTGATCTTTTGGGATGTACTTAGAACTTTTGGAGTGCTTAAGTTTCAAGTTTAAGCTTGTTTGGATGATGTTTGTACTTTATGTGCTATTGTTGGCGCAAATTACAATTTACCCAAAGTAGGGGGTTGATGTGCAATTTTTCACCTCGATAGTGTTCTTTCTCTTTCATGACATCATCTAGAGGAGATATAAAGAAGTGGGCACCTTTTTTGAGACTTGGTTGAGGAGTGTCACCCTTAGTGGTGATTAGGGTTCCTATGAGTGTTGCATGTCTCAACCTATGTGTATATGGTGTGTCATCTTGACCTAGGTCATGATGTAGGGTTGGTTTGGAGGGTGTCACGATCGAGAAACCCCCTCTAGATGGTGGGGTCATGACCAAGTAGGTATTGGGTGGTCTTGGGTCGAGATGGTTTCCCTCTTATAGGATGTCTCGGCCTAGGGTTTGAAGTGACCCCTTGTCTCAATCAAGTGGTGGTGTTTGTGGTGTGTGTGTTGCGACCGTGATGGTGTACCATGGGAGGGTCATGACCACGACCATGTGGGTGACCAAGGTGGTCGAGACCCAACCTATATTGTATCACCATGTCTTGCATGTTAGGCTAAGGTGGTTGCATGTTGGTCTTTTGAGTGGACAAGTGTCCCTTTGGTACCTTGGTGTGTTGACACATCATCCCTTGCCTTCTCTCTCATCTTCCACCTATATAACCCCTTGTCTCTCTCATCTTGCTAGTAACCCTTTCAACCTTCTTCCTTATCTTTTGCTTGATCTTGGAGCTTGGTGGAGCAAGGAGATCCATCCTTGAAGCTTGGTGATCCAAACTCTTCTTGCATGTGGTGCTTGTGATGACCATAGCCCATTTTGAACCCTTGGTAAGTGTTTATCTTCCTTGGTGGCATTTCTTTTAATCTCCTACCTTCACCTTCCTCTCTTTTCTCAGCCCTAGACCATTTTTCTTCCATGGTGGTCATTTAGGGAGAGAAACTCCTCATCACAAGGGTCATAGACCATGTTTTGACAAGGTAGACCCAAGTGTGAGGAGGGTTTCTTCTCTCTTTCTCCCTTTCTCTTTTGGGTCGGTCTAGAGTTTTTTTTATCTCTATTTTGTTGGATGATCTTTGACCTTAGTGTCTTCTCCTTCTTGAGGCGATCTTGTGGCCAAGAGTGGATCTTTTGGTGGAGCTTCTTCAACCCTTAGATTGTGTTCTTGGAGCTCTTGATCTTGGAGCTTGGAATCCTTGGTGGTGATCTTCTTAAGGTGGGTTATATAACACTTCACCTACTCTATTATTGCACTCTTTTATGCATGTTTGCTACTGTCTTCTCTCTCTAAAATGCTCCCTTATCATGCTAATAGATAATGATAATCTCTAGAACTTGTTTGGTGGAGATATCTTGCTTATTTTGGTAGAAATTTGAAACATACTCTATTTTGGTGATGGTGGTGTTATGATGATCCCTCTCTACCCTCTGACCTTGGTTTCATTCACATGCATGATGTTAGAAGTACTTTGATCATGGTTTTCCCTCCCTTGGATGAGATCCTTTCTTGGTGGTTTCATGATCCATGACCTAGGGTATGATCATTTGCATGGGTTTCCCCTTCATGTTGATCATGGTTTCCTTTGGTCTTTTCTTCCATTTTGGGACCAAGACATCACTCCTAGTGATGGTCATGACCATGGTTAGTCTTGATCGAGATGCTTCCCTTTTATGGGTTGGACCTAGTGTTGTTTGAAGTCGTGACACTCGGTGTTGATGGCTAAATTGATCCTCTTTTTGATTGGGTTATTTCCCTAGTTTTTGGATCTCAATCTTACCCTTTTCTCTATTGTGGAATGTCCCTTGAGGGAGGTTGTGACATGTTGGCCTTGGGCCGTGACATGCTGCTTTGGTTTGAGGATGAGACAGCCATGTTCCTTGGGGTCGTGATAGTTTTGTGAGGGATTGGAATCCTAACCCTAGATGGGTCGAGACACCCTAGGTGTCATGGTTGAGACATCCTAGGTGACACAGTCGAGACACCCTAGGTGTTACAGTCATGACATGGTCTGGATGGAGTGGTCACAACCTACTAGTATAGGTGGTCAAGACATGATGTTGATAGCAGTTGAGGGTATGCTTGGACACATAATGTTACTCTTGTATGAGTAATGTATAAGTCATATGTATATGTTGTTTATATTAATATCAGATCAACTCTAATGATGTTCTTTAACCCTAATATACTCCAAGATGATGGGAGGTGGTGAATCTAGGGTTTATGGTTGAACTTATCTTTATAAACCCTAATAGGCTAAGAAGGAACCCTAACCCTAATGATGTGCAATGATCATGCTTATTTCTCTTCTCATGGAATAGATATGACGTGTGATGTTATCTATATTTTTTATGAACTTCTAATCATGTAGGTGTTATGAGCTTGATAATCATAGCTAGTGTATGTTATGGTGACTATGATATGAAACAGGTTGAATGATCCTTCATAAGGCTTGATGTAACATCCCAAGTTTGCCTGGACTTCATGCCCTATCCACAAAATGCCCAATTGGGCATGGACTCTCGTCACTACCCCAAAGTCACAGAGACTTCTGCCAACCCTTAAACCTATGTATAAAGGATACAAAAGAACTGCCAAACCCTACTCTCTTCTCCTCCTTGCTCAATTTGGTTGGAAACCCTTCGAGTCAGCGCCACCAATCTAGTTTCCTCTCCGACGATCATTGTTTTCTCGCAGACGTGTCCACCTCCCTCAACCCAATTGGCATTTTAGTAAGCATCTCTGGACCTCCACAATTTTTTCTTTTTTCTTATTTTTTCTCACGAGTTCCCCAATCACCAAAACCTATAGCTCCTCATGTAGACGTCACCACCGTTCACAGTTTGGCTGGACCAACGCCTTCCTGGTCCCAATTTTTCATTGCCTGGCATCACGAGGCCACTATGGATGTATTTTTGACTTCTTTTCTTGCTTTCTATACCAATTTAGTGACTTTAGAGTTCGAATGGTTCCCCTATTGCTCACTTTTTCCAGTGAGGTAGGAGGATACAGGGGTCCTTTCACCCCCACGATTGTGGTTCTGGTTTTGTTGGGGTCTTGCAAAGTGGAAGTGCTTAAAATTTTTCTCCTTTTCTCATGAGAACTCATTGATCGGGACCTTGGTTGAAGATCAAGATGCCTGAGGATGTTCCTCGTGCTGCTATAGTGAAGGAGTATGGGAGTATTTTACATCTCTGTCCCTCCCTATTTTATTGTGGTAATGCTTTGGTTATGGGCATTATCATCCACAGGTCTTATTTAGGAGAGTCTTGCACACAGTCTCTGCTATCCATGTGGCGTCGGGCCATTAGGACAAGTGGGCAAGGGCCCCATGAGTCCTAATTGCCCTCTAAACTGATTAATCGATTTCTCTATTTTTCTTATTGGCCAATTCTTCATAAATTCACAATAAATCAATGGCTTATTAGAAAATTTAGTAAAAATAGGTTTGGAAAGGGTTTTCGATGGAGAACGCAACTTTTAGGTTTTCAAACCCTAATTCTAGAGTGTCTAACCTTGTTTTCTTAGAAGACCCAAATTAGGGTTTAGGGTGCATTAATGATGATAATTAATAGAAACCATGTACTTTCAAGAACATAGGATTTGATCAAGATCAGGGATACTAAGTTAGGATTTACCTTGCTCCAGGTAAGCGGGTCATTCCACTATGCATATATACTTTGGATGAATTTCATGTTATGTATGATTTAAGATTATGCTTTAAATTCCAAGTTGATGAATGAAATTAAGATAATGATGATGCCTCAGATTGTATTTTTGCTTGTTGTTTTCTATAACCATAAAGTCTTATTCTTATTACTGATGTTCATTAGTTTAATTCTATGATCATGTAATGGTTAATAAATTGAAGAAAGACTCATGTAAATCATTTAATGATAATTTCAAGATTAAGAGGGAGAAATCCCATGATGATTAAGATAATGTACTTAAGTTGTAATTGTTCCTCTTTATGTTATTTTGTTTTTATGGCATTGATGAGCACTTTGGTGCAACTAAGATGAGCCTTAACTGGCCTGATGAGCACTTTGGTGCAATTATTAGATGAGGACAATTTACATTGATGGCAAGATAAGAATAATTATGATAATGATTACGATAAGAGAATTAAGTAACTTATTATATGTTTCTTGCAACGATGGAGCTTTTATGGTCGTTATGGGCTTCCTAGAAATGATGGGATTTCTGAGCATGATGTGCCCTACGGGGCAGTGATGGAGAGAACGCGTATAATAATGGTCTTAATTCATTTATGAAAACTAATGTGTAATGGTAATCCATAATGTTAAGCCATGTCAAGTTTATTTCAGTTCAAGTATATATGCTTACTTTTCGGTTCTTATAACATGCATAGTGTCTCTTACTTATGTTGTTGCTTTGCTTTGCATGACAGTGGGATGAGATGTCCCTAGATCAAGGAGCAAGAGGGAATTGAAGCAAGCCTTCAAGTGTAGCTAATCAAGGAGACTTTAGCTTGGTGGGGTACCATCTACCACTCCATAGATTATCTAGTTTAGCTTCATTTCATGCTTTAGATTTGCTTAGCCTGCATGTATTAGGTTTTGAAATAAGATGAGATAGTTTATGTTTTTCCCTTTCAAAGAATAATGTATGAATCTATATTTTGAGTTAATGCATGGTGTTTCATTTATCTTATTGCAATGATTATCATGTTTTGTGATGTTCCTCTGAGCCAAGTGACCCATGTTATGGACAACATAGGGTTTGATTATGTTGTCATGTATGTGCTTGGAGGGGCATTACAATATGGTATCAGAGAAATGAGTAGATGGCCACTAAGCTAAAGATTCACATGTACTAACCCTAGGTATACCTTGTTTTTCTAGATGGCTCCTAAGAAGTCTGACAAGGGAAAGGATAGGAAAGATGGTGCTAGATCTTCTAGTAAGGGAAGTGGATCAAGAAGGAACCCTAAGGCAACCTTGGAGGACTTAGTACAACTTCTCACCAATACTCTAGGACAAGGACAATGTCAACCTAGACACCATGAGATGACCTTGGTGGATTTCTTGAAGATCAGGCCCGATTCCTTTGTTGGATAAGGAGAGGATGATGTCATCACCAAGGGAGAAGAAAGGATTATGATCATGGAGCATTGTTTTCATGACCTGGACTGCCCTCAACATTCTAGGGTTTGCTTTGCCACCCACATGCTGAAGGGAGAAGCTCGTACATGGTGGGAGAACTTCCTCAACTTAAGAGCGGCTGATGCACCTGCACTCACATGGGAAGGATTTGTTGAAGACTTCCAGGAGCATTATGTGTATGAAGCCATGATAGAGAAGAAGGAACTAGATTTTGTCAATCTAGCTCAGGTGGGTGACATGATAGTGACCCAATACGCCATGAAGTTTAGGATCCTATAGAAGTACAGTTATGATTATGATGAGCGGCGTAGGACAAAGAAGTTCATCTAAGGACTCAAACCCCACCTAAGCTTTGCCCTATCACGAAGAGGTCACAGAACCCTTCAGGCTGCGTTAGATGCTACCCTAGAGCTAGAAGACCACCCCGGAAGGTCTTGCAAGAAGGAAGATCCTCAAAAGAACAACTAGCATCAACATCAACCTCCCAACAACACGAGGAAGGCTCCTGAGGTAGAAGCCCTTATTGCCCAAGAGAAAACACAGTGTCCGACTTGTAAGAGGGTCCATGGAGGATCTTGCAGGTTTGGTACTGGATTATGATACTATTATGGAGAGCTTGGACACATAAAGCCATATTGCCCTAAGATACAGAGGAAGGAAGACAAGAACTAGAACCCAACTCCTAAGAGATAGGCAAGGATCTTTGTAATGAACATGGATGAGGAAAATGATCAAGGTATGGTTTATATAGTCACTTTTAGATTTTGAACGTATCCTTAGACCATATATGTGTATAGTCTTAAGCTTTTGAATAATAAGTTATGATGTTATGGGAATATGTAAAACCCTAAGGTGGGTAGTAAGTGGAAATTTCGAGGACAAAATTTATTTAAGATGGGTAGAATTTTAACATCCCAGGTTTTCCTGGACTTGGTGCCCTATCCACAAAATGCCCAACTGAGCATGGACTCCCGTCGCTACCCCAAAGTCATAGAAACTTCCGTCGGCCCTTGAACCTATATATAAAGGATACAAAAGAACTTCCAAACCCTACTCTCTTCCCCTCGTTGCTTAATTTGGTTGGAAACCCTCCGAGTCAGCGCCACCAATCTGGTTTCCTCTCCGACGATCATCATCTTCTCACAGATGCGTCCACCTTCGTCAACCCAATTGGCACTTGAGTAAGCATCTCTGGACCTCCACAATTCTTTCTTTTTTCTTGTTTTGTCTCACGAGTTCCCCAATCACTGGGAGCTATAGCTCCCTATGTGAACGTCACCTCCGTTCACTATTTGGCCAGACCAACGCCTTCCCAATCCCAATTTTTCATCACCTGGCATCATGAGGCCTCTAAGGATGTATTTTTTACTTCTTTTCTTGCTTTCTTTACCAATTCAGTGACTTTAGAGTTTGAGTGGTTCCCCTATTGCTCGCATTTTTTTGGTGATGTAGGAGAATATAAGGGTCCTTTCACCCTCACGATTGTGGTTCTGGCTTTGTTGGGGTCCCGTGAAGTGGAAGTGCTTGAAAGTTTTCTCATGTTCTCGTGAGAACTCATTGATCGGGACCTTGGTCGAAGATCAAGGTGCCTGAGGATGTTCCTCACGTTGTTGCAGTGAAGGAGAAGGAGTTGGGGAGTATTTTATGTCTCTGCCCCTCCCTGTTTTATTGTGGTAATGCTTTGGTCATGGGAATTATCATGCACAGGTCTTTTTTGGGCAAGCCTTGCACACAGCCTCCACTACCCATGCGGTGTCGGGCCATTGGGCCAAGTGGGCAAGGTCCCAGCAAGTCAGAATTGCCCTCTAAACTGATTAATCGATTTCTCTATTTTTCCTATTGGCCAATTCTTCATAAACTCACAGTAAATCTATGGCTTATCAGAAAAATTAGTAAAAATGTGTTTTGGAAAGGTTTTTCAATGGAGAACATGATTTTCAAGTTTTCAAACCCTAATTCAAGAGTGTCTAACCACGTTTTCCTAGAAGACCCAAATTAGGGTTTAGGATGTATTAATGATGATAATTAACAGAAACCATGTATTTTCAGGAACATAGGATTCGATCAAGATCAGGGATACTAAGTTAGGATTTACCTTGCTCCAGGTAAGCGGGTCATGCCACTATGCATATTGCTTTGGATGAATTTCATGTTATGTATGATTTAAGATTATGCTTTAAAATCCAAGTTGATGAATGAAATTAAGATAATGATGATGCCTCAGATTATATTTTTGCTTGTTATTTTCTATAATCACAAAGTCATATGCTTATCACTTATGTTCATTAGTTTAATGCTATGATCATGTAATGGTTAAAAATTTTAAAAAAGACTCATGTAAATCATGTAATTTCAAGATTAAGAGTGAGAAATACCATGTTGATTAAGATAATGTACTTAAGTTGTAATTGTTCCTCCTCATGTTATTTTCTCTTTATGGCATTGATGAGCACTTTGGTGCAACTAAGATGAGCCTCAACCAGCCTGATGAGCACTTTGGTGCAATTATTGGATGAGAATAATTTACATTGATGGTAAGATAATAATAATGATGATAATGATTAAGATAAGAGAATTAAGTAACTTATTGTATGTTTCTCGCAATGATGGACCTTTATGGTCGTTATGGGCTTCCTAACTATGATGAGATTTTTGAGCATGATGTGCCCCACGGGGCAGTGATGGAGAGAACGCATATAATAATGTTCTTAATTAATTAATGAAAGCTAATGTGTAATGGTAATCCAAAATGTTAAGCCATGTCAAGTTTATTTCAATTCAAGTATATATGCTTACTTTTCAGTTCTTATAACATGCATAGTGTCGCTTACTTATGTTGTTGCTTTGTTTCGCATGACTGTGGGATGAGATGTCCCTAGATCAAGGAGCAAGAGGGAATTGAAATGAGCCTTCAAGTGTAGTTGATCGAGGAGTCTTTAGCTTGGTGGGGTGTCATCTACCACTCTATAGATTATCTAGTTTAGTTTCAGTTCATGCTTTAGATTTGCTTAGTCTACATGTATTAGGTTTTTAAATAAGATGAGATAGTTTATGTTTTTCCCTTTCAAATAACAATGTATTAATCTATATTTTGAGTTAATGCATGGTGTTTCATTTATCTTATTGTAGTGATTATCATGTTTTGTGATGTTCCTCCGAGCCAAGTAACCCATGTTATGGACAACATAGGGTTTTCTTCCACTGTCATGTATGTGCTTGGAGGGGTATTACACTTGATGAGACACTTGTGGTACAGGAATGATGTGAATGGGTCCTATGAATTGGTAGTGGCTTATTGCCGATTATGAGATGACATTTCCCAGTGATGAGTTGAGGGATTGATATCCCATAGTATGTGACTTTAGTATTGGTTATGTGGTGATTGGCAGTGATGCAGGTATCATGTGGTGATAGTGTGACAAGTTCACACCCTATATGTTTATATCTTCTAGAGTTGTATCATGCCCTTATCTTTGTAGATTTGTTATGACTTTATATGTTTTAACTTGATTGATGCTAAAAGACACTTAATTGACTTAACTAATCAAGTGAAACTTAATCATGTAGTTTTTCCCTGTGCCATAGATCCATCTCAGTGTGAGCACTCGCTATATGGTGAAACGGGCTTTCCCTAGTGAAAGCTTGGAGTCATATATTGTTAGGTATATGCATTCACAAGATTGGATGCGGGCCATACCCTAGTAGGAGTGTGGTTGCAAGCCGTAGCTCAATGATTTGATTCTTATGAGGTTTCATAGCATTGGTTTCGGACCACATCCTAGTAGAAGTATGGATGCGGGCCGTAGCTCAGTTTCACTAGCATCATGACATGTACCAAGGTGGGCTAGGTCTTTCATTGTTTGACTATATGTCACAGGTTGTAGTTGACTGGTATGTCTCTATTGTTGGGTTTTGTGGAGAAAACATGCGCGGTGCAAGCAATAAAATCCACACAACCCGAAACAGGATCTCGTCGACAACAACGTATTCAGAAATAGGTTTGCAGGATATACCTTATTGCGGAGCAAGTCCGGCGATGTCCCACTGCACGACGGTGTGCGACAACGCTGCCCTACACAGACGGAACTTCTCTCCCGTTCGCTGTTGCAGGTTGATCCGGCGGAGCTCCCTTGCGGCGGTGATGTACGTCGCTCGTAGCGCGTACAGGTGGTCGTCGACGTCCTCTGAACACAGGCGTCAAGGCGTCTGCGTCTCTACTTCGTCCACGTAGATGGACGGAACTCCACGTCGCGCTTCCCAAGTCAGCGGGAAGGAGTTGTGTCTCTGCGGCGGCATGCTAGCGGCGCGTTTCTCTCTTTTCTCTCCTAAGGACGATGACGGCTAGGGTTTACGTGCGTGAGCGTAAACAGAAAAGCCTCTCTCTATTTTATATAGATATCGGCCGTCAATCCTCCTTTAAACAGGATACGAAGAGAAATAGGGTTTCCTAAACCCATCGGTAAACAGAAATGTTGTGTTAATTAAAACGCTCGTGGATTAATTAGAATATTCCGGAATTCATTAATTAACCAAATAATCTTATTAATTGATTAATTAATATCCGACTCTATGCAATCGCTTGGGATGGCTCTACGGGCATACATATACCAACAGACTCCCACTTGCACTTAGAGCCAGTCACTCTAATATTATTCTAATCCATTACATAAACATTTTAGTAATCAATGTGATTCAGAGCAATTCCAATCAAATCCACAATTATACTCCTATTCCAATACTTCCTATGTGTGTGACCCGGTAGGCTCCAAATTACGTTGGCAGTGATATCCATAATCATATTATGATTTCACAAGCAATGAATGGCATCTAGCAAGACTTCATTGCTACCCAAGTAATTGGAGAAGTTGGAGAACAACTTAACCTATCATTCATGACTGGTGTTACAGTTATTGTACAGTTCCTTTGTCGCTGATATCTGGATTGAACTCGAGTCATGGAATTGTTATCCTTTTCAATGTTCAATCCATGTTCCTTGAACTAGAGCAGACTGTCTGAGATATATGTAAGCTCAATATCACATATTGACTTACATCAGCATGGCCATGCATTTCTCAGTCTCGCTTATCAAGTGGTCGGAATATCAAACTCTCGTAGGAAGGACAAATTCCATCTACATCACTCACAGTCATCCCCATGTGTCATAGTGCACCCAAGCACCATCTTTATGGCAATCCTTATTCAAGACCATGGTGGATGATGTCAAAGTACATCGAACGACATGTGATAAGTATAGTGACTTCAGGTCTAAGAACCACAATCACCACCATCATTATGAGATGTGACTCTAACTACCAATCATGGTATCCATGTGTCACTCTCAAGGTGGGTCTATCTGATACACTGTTCTCTAACAAGTATCTATGTATTTAATTTGATATCTCCATATCATGGATAATGAGATTCTTCCATCAACCAACATACATTCTAATCTTATGTGTTATTGATGTCTATGGATATTTCCACAATAACAACCGATTAGGGACAAAACAAGAATACATACTCTTAGCATACATATGATCTCACTGTTCAGGTCATCAACCTGAAGACATATGTCATTGAGTATATCATTCTATAGACATCTATAAGTTTTATGGTCATCTCACAATATAAAACACAAACATATAGATTGGAAACTTGCCTTTATTGATATGATCAATGTAGTATTACAAATCATTTACATAGTATCCCATTACAATCATCGAATGATAGTCTCTATAGGCATACATACCAACAGATTCCCACTTGCACTTATACCCAATCACTCATGAATCTCAATCCAAGTGATCAAACATGCCCGTCATGTTTCTGCTGTGAAAGTGATTTTGTGAGCGGGTCATCCACATTGCTTTCTATAGGTACTCTGCAAATCTTCACATCTCCTCGTTGTACGATCTCTCATATGAGATGGAACCACCATAGAATATGTTTGGAACATTGGTGTGATCTTGGTTCTTTAGCCTGTGCAATTGCTCCATTGTTGTCGCAAAACAACTCAATTGCATCACCAACGCTTGGAACCACTCCAAGTTCAGAAATGAACTTCTTGATCCACACAGCTTCCTTTGCAGCATTAGATGCAGCAATATATTCGGCCTCTATTGTAGAATCCGCAATCGTCTCTTGCTTGGAACTCTTCCAGCTCACAGCTCCGTTGTTTAGGAAAAACACAAATCCAGATTGTGATCTGTAATCATCTTTGTCAGTTTGGAAGCTAGCATCGGTGTAACCCTTTACCACGAGCTCTTCCTCACCACCGTATACCAAGAATTGATCCTTAGTCCTTCTCAAGTACTTTAGGATGTTCTATACGGCTGTCCAGTGACATTCACCTGGATCTGACTGATACTGGCTCGTCATGCTCAAAGCATACGGCACATCAGAACGAGTACATAACATCGCGTACATGATAGATCCAATTGATGATGCATATGGAATCTTACTCATGCATGCCCGTTCATCACATGAGCTAGGACATTGGGATTTAGAGATCGTAACCCCATGGGACATGGGCAAGTTACCTCTCTTAGAACCCTCCATGCTAAACCTCTTTAGCACCTTGTCAATGTATGTGCTCTGGCTTAGGCCTAGAAGCCTTCTAGATCTATCTCTATAGATCTTGATCCCAAGTATATAGGATGTTTCGCCTAAATCCTTCATAGAGAAAGTCTTCCCTAGCCAACCTTTTACTGTCTGAAGAGTAGGGATGTCATTTCCCATCAATAGTATGTCATCCACATACAATATGAGAAATATGATTGTGCTCCCACTAACCCTTTTGTAAACATAGGGTTCATCTTCATTTTGACTAAAGCCAAACTTTTTGACTACTTCATCAAAATGTAGATTCCAGCTCTGAGATGCTTGCTTCAATCCATAGATTGACCTTTGTAGCTTACAGACTTTATTGGCTTCCTTTGGATCAATAAAACCCTCAGGTTTTGTCATGTACACATCCTCGAGTAAATTCCCATTAAGGAATTCTATTTTAACATCCATCTGCCAAATCTCATAGTCATGATAAGCTGCAATGGCAAGCATGATCCTGATTGATTTAACCATAGCAACTGGTGAGAAGGTCTCGTCATAATCAACACCTTGAATTTGACGGAATCCTTTCACAACCAATCTACCTTTATAGGTTTGAACATTTCCATCCATTTCAGTCTTCTTCTTGAAGACCCACTTGCACCCTATGGGTCTTACCCCTTCGGGTGGATCCACCAAGGTCCATACCTTGTTGGTGTACATGGATTCCATCTCACATCTCATGGCTTCGAGCCATTTCTCAGATTTTGGTCCCTTAGTAGCTTCTAGATAGGAAGTTGGCTCATCTGCTATGTGCCCAATTCATCACTGTCTTGAGTCATGAGAAATCCAAATCTCTCAGGCTCAAGTCGTATCCTACTAGACCTACGAGGTTCCTGTGTTACATTTGGAACTTGAAATTCCACAACAACTTGTGAGTCTTCATGTTCCTTATGTACCTCCTCAGGTTCTCTGCTTTCTTGTTAGTCTCGAACTTCTTCGAGCTCTACATTCCTCCCACTAATTCCTTTGGAAATAAATTCCTTTTCAATAAATACAGAAGTCCTAGCAACAAACACTTTGTTGTCAGTTGGTGTGTAGAAATAGTATCCCCGAGTTTCCTTGGGGTATCCAACAAAATAGCATTTTTCTAATTTGGGTCCAAGCTTTTCAGGAAATTGTTTCCTAACATAAGCTTCACATCCCCAAATCTTTAACATAGACAAATTGGGACGATTCCCATTCCATATCTCATATGGTGTCTTTTGAACCAATTTGGAAGGTACACGTTAAGTGTAAACGCTGCAGTTTCAAGAGCATATCCCCAGAACGATATTGGAAGTTCGGCTGAACTCATCATTGATTGTACCATGTCTAATAATGTATGATTCCTTCTTTCTGACACACCATTATGTTGTGGTGTACCAGGTGGAGTCCATTGTGATACAATACCACGGTCTCTCAAAAGGTCCTCAAACTCTTGGCTTAAGTATTCGCCACCTCAATCTGAATAGAGTGCTTTAATACTCTTACCAAGTTGCTTCTTTACTTCATTCATGAAAGTCTTGAACATTTCAAGAGTTTCTAACTTGTGTTTCATAAGATACACATAGCCATACCTACTGAGGTCATCAGTAAAGGTAATGAAGTATTGATAGCCTCCTCTAGCATTTGATCTAAAAGGTCCACATACATCAGTATGTATGAGCCCTAGCAGATCACTGGCTCTCTCACTATGTCCAGTGAAAGGAGTTTTGGTCATCTTCCCTAATAAACATGCCTCACATGTCTCTAATGATTCAAAATCAAAAGAGTCTAGATAACCATCCTTATGGAGTCTAGATATGCGCTTCTCGTTTATGTGCCCAAGACGACAATGCCATAAGAATGTTTTGTTTGAGTTGTCAAGTTTTAACCTTTTAGTATTTACGTTATATATGCTAGTCTCAAGTTCTAACAAGTAGATACCATAAGACATAGGGGCATTGCCATAAAAGATCTCATCTTTAGATATAGAAATAATTCCATTCTTAATGTGAAATTCAAATCCACTCTTGTCCATACAAGATACAGAAATAATATTTCTATTAATGGCAGGTACATAATATCAATTCTCTAATTCTATTACAAGGCCCGTAGGCAAATATAAACTAATAACTCCAACTACGGTGGCAGCAACTCTTGCTCCATTAGCAACCCGCAGCTCGACTTGGCCCTTTCGTAAAGGCTTACTTCTTATCAGATCCTGCATATTAGAACATATGTGAGATCCACATCCGGTATCCAGTACCATGATGAAGAAGTATTTAAGTTTATATCAATAACGTATATACCTGAAGTGGAGATCTCTATCCCCTGCTTCTTCTTCCTCAATTCCTCCAGGTAGAGAGGATAGTTTCTTTTCCAATGTCCAGGCTGGTGACAATGGTGACAACTGCCTTCTTTGGAGATCCCACCTTTAGCATTGAGCGCGGATGACTTTGGCTTCTGCCCGGCTTTAGAACTTTTCTTAGCCTTGCCTTTGCCTTTTGACTTTCCCTTTGCCTTGCTGATCACCATCACAGACTTGGGCTTGTCTTTCTTCATCTGTGCTTCAGCTGTCCTCAACATGCCCAACAATTCTGACAATGGCTTATCAAAATTGTTCATGTTGTAGTTCATGACAAAATGACTATATGATTTAGGAAACGATTGTAGAATCACATCAGTGGCCAACTCTTGACCTAGGGGAAATCCCAGCTTAGATAGGCTTTCCACGTACCCAATCAAGGTGAGTATATGGGTGCCAACTGAGTCTCCCTCTTTCATCTTGCTTTTGAACAAAGCCTTTGAGACATCATATCTCTCCTGTCTTGCTTGATGTTGATACATGTTCTTGAGATGTGTTACCATCTCCATGACATTCATGTTCTCATGTTGATCTTGCAACTCATAGTTCATTGAGCACAACATCAGGCACTTGACATCCACGGCATCATCAAGGTGCTTCTTGTAAGCATCCTTTTCAGCCTTGGGTGCATTTACGGCGGGCTCCTCTGGATCTGGTGTTTCAAGGACATAGAGCTTACGCTCATGTGTGAGAACAATTCTCAGCGTCCTAAACCAGTTTTGAAAGTTGGTTCCGGTAAGTTTGTCCTTCTCAAGGATCGATCGCAATGAGAAAGTGTGAGTGTTGGTTGCCATTTGATTGCTATAAAAGAAAGATTTGCATTTAGTCCAAAACATTTTGACTTGTAAAGATTTGATAAACGAGATTAATTAGGCCTTTAATTAATTACGCTCCCACTATTTTATTCAAATTGATAGCCCTCACTATCAACTCGGAAGATTGCAATGCACAACCTTCTAGTGAGCCAAGACCCAAAATAATTGGATCAATGCCCAGCCAACGCCGGCGTCAAAGACCAAATACTAAGGTAGGCAACTTTTGCCAATTGCATCATATGCAACTCTTGGATAGATGATCATGCACAACTCCTTGCCATGATGTATATGTGTGCCTCTAGGTACTTGATCCTATCAAGGTTCCCTAGTTAAGTCCAACCCATAAGCCAACACGATGAGTGTGCACCCTACGGAGGCAGACCCACACACCCACCATCACACTTCCACGAGATAGACAGTGTACCACGCGGAGGCGTGCCCACACAAAGTTGATCAAGCTTTTCATGTGTGTTGCTTTATGGAAGGCAACTAAAACTTAATATTATTGATTGAGGGGTTTTATTAATACATATACATATCCAAACACCACATACTTATAGTATGTATCATATACTACTATATCCACAACCACAAACGATAGACATGCAATCATAAACACAAATACATCGGTTATGGCCATACTATTGTAATCCTTTGGAGCAACAAAGGATTACGGTCCACCTATGGTCTTATGCATCTCATGCAACACCTGTGAATCAACCTGTAAGCATGTAATGATCAACATTACAATGAACAACTTTATGGATGCTTCGTGAGGTTGGAACTTCAAGTTGCTTCTTGGAATGGGATCTTCTTGTTGCCTCTCCATGGACACTCCTTGGAGTTGGATCTTCAGGTTGCTTCTTGGAATTAGATCTTCATGGTGCTTCTCCATGGACACTCCTTGGAGTTGGATCTTCAAGTGGCCTCCTTACATCAAGTTTACAAAAACTAAAACTAATCCTATCTCTATTACATCATATGAGTACAAATATAAAAGGAAAGAATTAATTACATTTTGAAATAAGAGATGAGGCTCGGCATGCAAGCCGAATACTTTATACAAAGGATCCATATGTAAGCATTATACATCCATAGAATTTACAAACAAATATATCCACAAGATTGACATCCACATTCATTCACAACATTCACAAAAGGGGATACTAGGCCATAACTGTGCATGCACTCACCACATAAAATAGATTTTAAAGGCGATGTGTATGGTATCATAGGTATATCTACATATACGTATATACATATTAAAATTGCAGTACTTGTAATGCGGGACATTCCCCATAAAAAAAATTTGACTCCCACGCAGACAATGCGGGGTACACAGGGGCAGTGCCCCTGTGCGGGGACACCTTCAGGTGGAGACGTCTGTCGCCTCCTTCTTCTTTAGTTCTTCCAGATAGAGAGGAAAATTCCTTTTCCAATGTTCTGGCTTTTGACAATGGTGACAATTGCCTCTCTTGGTCACGCCTCCCTTGGCTTTGATAGTTGAAGATGACTTGGGCTGCTGGCTAGCATCAGAACCTTTCTTAGCCTTACCCTTGCCCTTGCGCTTGGACTTTCCTTTCTTGTTGCTAATCATCATCACAAATTTAGGCTTGTCCTTCTTCATTTGTGCCTCGGCTGTCCTCAACATGCCCAACAACTCTATTAATGGCTTGTCAAAGTTGTTCATGTTGTAGTTCATCACAAACTGACTATAGGATTCTGGAAATGATTGCAGTATCATGTCAGTAGCCAACTCTTGGCTCAGGGGAAATCCCAGTCTTGTCAGGTTCTCCACATACCCAATCATTTTGAGCGTGTGAGGACCAATTGGATCTCCTTCTGTCATGACACACTTGAACAGTGCCCTGGAGACATCATATTTCTCTTGTCGTGCTTGATCTTCATACATGTTCTTGAGATGTTGAATCATCTCAATTACACCCATGTTCTCATGTTGTCTCTGCAACTCATGGTTCATGGAGCACAACATCAAGCACTTTGCATCAATGACATCTTCACAATGTTTTTTATAAGCATCCCTTTCTGCCTTTGGTGCGGTAAGAATAGGTTCCTCTGGAGCTAGAGTATCCGGACATAGAGCTTTCACTCTTGAGTGAGAACAATTCTCAATGTCCTAAACCAGTCGTGGAAGTTAGTCCCATTCAGCTTGTCCTTTTCAAGGACCGATCGCAATGAAAAGTGATTGTTGTTTGTTGCCATTTGTACTACAAAAGGAAATATATGCAATTTAGTCCAAAATTTAGTTTTGACTTATTTGATTGATTGAAAAGTTAACGATATAATTAGGATTTTAATTAATTATCGCTCCCACTATTTTGATTCAAATTGATAGCCCTCACTATCAATTCGGAAGATTACAGTGTGCAATCTTCTAGTGAGTCCAAGATCCATATTTAATCCAATCATGAGTCATCTTTGGCTGATCACCCATAATATAGATTATCTAGGTAGGCAACACTTGCCAATTGCATCCTATGCAACTCTCGGATGGATGAAATGTGCAACTCCTTGCCATATATCCTGTGCCTATGGGCTTAGATGCTCTAAGAATCACCAGTTAAGTCTAACCCAAAAGCCGACATCGTAAACATGCATCCTACTTTGGTAGATCCTACATGTCTACCCTTCACACTTCCGTAAGATGGATGGCGCACCACGCTTTGGCATAACCTACACTTGGTCAATCGAGTTTTTCATTTGTGTCGCTAATGGAAGGCGTATAAGACTTAATATTTAATGAGGGATTTGGTTTTATAGGTACATATACATATCCAATCACCACAATATATAGTACGTATCATATACATGTTATATCCCACAGAAAACATGTGAAATGATAAAACTGATGATTATGGCCATCCTAATGTGATTCCTCGAGCCAAAAGGAATCACGGTCATCTAGGTCCACATCACATGCAACCTGTACAAGATGAACTATGTGCTTTGCCATTATGGGTTTGATCAAACTCATCTCCATGATTGATCGGCTCGCCATCAGGTCGGTCGGTTGGGTGCCACCATCCGATCAATTGGCTCCTCCAACCGATCAGTTTGTCTGGTCGTCATGCATCTCTTCATGGCTGCCACCCTCTTGTCTCGTTCATCAAACTGGTCGTTTAGAACGCCAAACAATTGGTTCATGCCTTGAACCGATCGTTTCAGTCGTCGCCGGGTTGTCCGCCATTCTTTGACATAATAGGAAATAAAAGTTCTATCCTATTTACATTTGAATTGAGAAACCCCAAGTTACATTCGGGGGGAGCAAAGGTAGGAAAGAAATCTCGAGTTACATCAAGAAAAGGAAGTAGGGAATCAATGCGCAGACTGAGATGCAAGCAACCACATTCAACCAAGCACACATACATAGGGTTTATTGGCCATAACCACATTATACATCCACCACAAAACTCATTTAAGGGTGACGCGTATCGAGTGCATTCTATTACATATCATATATGTATATTGGGATTTGTGGATTTAGGATTGGACATGCATAAATCCAATTTTATTCTCATCGTATGCAATAAATAAAGGTGACAAACCAAAATCGATCACATCGATAATCCTAAAGTATAGAGAAGTTGACATGGATTTGATACCACTATTGGGTTTTAGGGGAATCAGAGAAGGCATCGGAAACAAAAAAATTCTCCCCAAACCGAGTATAAAGGAATCGCATCAGCGTCTATATAGAAGGAAGGATGGTTTGTAGAGACATACCTTGTCCTGATGCTTGCTCGGTGACATTACCTCACGGCTTGCACGGTCTTCACCTCCGATCTTAGACGGTGTCTGTGCAGCTCTTGATCTCACCGAGACTGTCGGGATTGATAGCTATCCTCTGAGAAGCAGAAATCTCCCGCCTCTATAGTAGTCCACACGGACCACCTGGAACTCCGATCATCTTATCGCACAAGGTACTGGAAGCATTCATACCCTCCTGTCAGCATACTAGTCACCGACACACTCTCCTGCCACCAGTCACCTTTCTGCAGTTGTCTTTCCCTTGTTGTGCCTCCCTTATCAGGTAGCACTTGCTCGGGCTCTCCTGGTTACCACAACCAGAGAGAACAAAAACTTTACAGATCAACTGGTGTTCTGTGTTGTACTTGAGAAGCCCCCAATATCCCTATATATATAGGAGGGTCATGGGATAGGGTTCTCTACCCCGAGCAATGTGGTATTAAAGCAGGAGTAGAAGAGTTCGAGATTTTCAACAAAACAACCAACTGTTCCATCTGAACCGGTCGTTTCATGCATGAATTGGTTGATTGGGGACCTGAGTCGATCGATTCACACCTGAACTGGTCGGTTGGGACACCTGAGCTGATCGGTTCACTTCTGAACTGGTCAGTTCACTACCCTGGACAGTTCCCGATTGACTTTTCCTCTTTTGTTTTGAATTGATCCAAATACCAATCCTTGTTCCAATCAAATTGGACAAGTGAAACGAAGAGAAATTTCTCATCAACTTGACTTTTTCAACTCACTCATTTGGAGCAGTTGAGCCGATCAGTTCAACCCTTGAACCGGTTGATTCAACCTGTCTTGAGCTGATCAACTCACCAATCTGAGTCGATCGGTTCACCAAGATGAGTCGATCGGTTCATCATATGAGATGATCAGTTGGGAGTGCATACTGCACAGAATCAATCAATTGCAGTTTCAATCAATCTGATACTCTAATCAATTGGTCCAACACCTTGAACACTATGATATTGAGCTATCAATTTACTGAGTGTTTAATTGAACTTCTAAACTCCTTTAGCAATCAATCTAAACATCATTTGTGTATAAACTCCTCTTCCAGATTAAATCCTATGTGTGTGACCCTACAGGCCCATTTCACATTGGCAGTGAAAGTCCATAACACTTATGACTTCACAAGCAAAGAGCGGTGCCTAGTCGCACATCAGTGCTACCCAAGTGAAAAGGAAAGTTGGAGAAAAACTTCCAATCCTACAATCTGTGAATGGTGTTACAGTGAATGTATAATTCCATTATCACTGATATCCCGAATAAACTCAAGGCATGGAATAGTCATCATGTCAACATTCATTCACTTTCTTGATCTTAGAGTAGACTGGAGGAAATATGTATGACATCAATATCACATACTTATTCACACATGCATGCGCATGCCTATCTCAATCCTACTCATCAAGTGGTCATGGATATCAAACTCCCTCAGGAGGGACAAATCACATATTTATCACTCACCCCTTAAAAGCACCATGTGTCAAAGCCACCCAATCATCACCTTTATAACAACCCATATTTTAGGACTGTGTTTGATGATGTCAAAGTGTAGTCAACAACATGTGTTGAGTGTAGTGATTTCAGGTCAAAGAATCACACTCACCACCATCACTATGAGAACTGACTGTGACTACCATGTCATGGTTCTATGTGTCAAACTCACGGTGGGTCTGTTCGGTACACTTGTTCTCTAACAAGTACCTATGTGTTTGGTTTGATATCTCCATATCATGACTAATGAGATTATGTCATCAACCAACACCACAATCTAGTCTTGTGTGTCATTGTTGTCTATCTACCTTCCACAATGACATCCGACTAGGGACATAATAAGAATGTACAAACTCTTAGCATCTGTATGATCTCATCGTTCAGGACTAGGGATATAATAAGAATGTACAAACTCTTAGCGTCTGTATGATCTCATCGTTCAGGTCCTGAACCTGAAAGCATACGTCATTGAGTACTGTCATTCTCTAGACATTCAATCTGTTCTATCATTATCTCTTATGACTGAACTAGAAAGAATTTGAAGCTTGCCTTTGATGCTTATCAAATCAATCTTAATGTATCCCACCAATCATCCCATGATTGGCTCTCAGGGCATACATACCAACAAGTTACCCAATTCAATGCTTCTCAGATAAGGAACTTGATCTTCTAGCTACAAACTCAATTCCTACATTTGTTGGTTCTTAGTTTCAATCACATTCTAGCTCAATTTCGCACTTAGATCCTTTAATTTATCTTTTATTTTGACTTTGTATAACTTTCCTTAGTTTTACATAAATATTTAGGATTTTGATCAAATATATGGACTTTCATGGAAGGATTGAGTTTCAACAGATGCACACCATCTTAGGCCATGGTAGTCCCACTAACCGACTAGTGGGCCCAAGAAGTTGTTGATAATTTGAGCTTGAATTTTCTATTATCAGTCCCTTCGTCATCCCATGTCTCATCCACTTGAGCCTTCATCAACGTTGACCCCAAATGGTACACCAACACCCCCCTTAGTAGGTATATTCTGAGCTTGAACAATCATCTACCCCCATCATCCATCGGTTGTTTGCCAATTGGATATGTGCCTAGGAAGTACCGATGAATACCAACACTGATAGCTAGGTGGTAAAATTGACAAATAACATAAATTCAAGATTTCATGACATGTTATTTGTTGCCCGATTGCCTACCTCGATGCTCCCTCTGACCTCCATTGAGGACCACACCCGATGAGAATTCTTCTAGAAAAGTAGGCAGATCTACACCCTGACAAACACGTGACCCCGATGGGATTATTGTGTTCAAACCTGACGGTCAGACAGACTTGACCCCTGGTGGCTAAGCTCGAAGGCATTCCTATTCTTGTTGACTAATGGACATAGATACAATCTCTGACAGAGAATATGATTCCACACCCTGATGGATGAGCATACGCACGATCGATGTGCCTTTGCACCCTAAAGACCGATGATCTATGCTCCCCATTGATCAATAGAGCATCTATCCAATGACCCCATAGGAGCTCACAACTTATAAATTGAATGTTGCCACCTCCATTGCATGGGGACTCTTCTTCTTCAAGATGTCATAAGGATGTCACACTAGTGTGTCAAGGAGAAAACTTCCATCAACTCTTCTACATCGGATGGCCATGTTGTGTTTTCACTCCACCTCCACTCCGCCAAGGTCCATCGCATAGACATGAAAGTGGTTAGATCCATGACGTCATTTCCATCCTTCCACTTTTTGCTCCTTCTCTGACAATTAGATTTCAAGCAAAGAAGAATTAAGAAATGAATAGTATGTTTGACACCTACCACCAGTGACCTCCTCCTCCTTAGATTGGATCCATCCACTTCATCGGGCACCAAGCCATTGTTGTTCACACTAAGTCACATCCATGCTACATGTTATGATGATGCAGTCTCTTCCTCTTCCCCTTTTTTCTTTGATCTTTCCATAAAGCGAAAGTAGTCCTTTTCATTGGGGTGTGGGGACGGCCTACTATGTGAACTTGCATATCTTTTTTATGTTCCATGACTTGTATATAACTCTTTGAATTTAGTGCTAAGCGTTTGATTTCATGTTTAGTGGCTTGATCTCCCCCTTTACATGATCTATTATAACCCTAGGTTGCGAGAACTTCTATACTTATATTTTGAATAATGATTGACTTAGTTGATGCCCAGACAAAAACTTCCAAAGGGATGTCTCTTGAGTTGTAGATACTTGATCTGTGAGTAAGGATAAATTGTGCTCACAGATATATCTACATGATTTTCCTTCACCAAAAGAATGGAATTTCTCTTTGCTTCATTGAAGGGTTCTATCAAGCCAGTTATGTTATGGATGTGTTTGTGCATGTAGGGGTGGTGAAAATTGATTCCACCCTAGTGATTCCCATCATTAATCTAGTACTAGTTTTAATCTTACACTTTACTCTCCTTTTTCAAACTAGTTTAACTCAACCTGTCAGTTCCTAATCTTGAATATTAGTCTAGATTTCATATATAAAATTTATATAGAATTTTTGAAAAAGACTTGATTCCAAACATATATAAGGTGATACTCTCCTTTCTATAATGATATGTTGTATGAGCTAAAGGTCTATTAACTAGATTCAAATAATGAGGCTCCTAAAATGGTTGTCCCTTGGGATTTGATTATTAACTATATCGTGATAAAGACTTGTCCGCTTGCGGGTGGTATTATTGCATATTGTTTTTGTAAAAATTAGGGAATTATTTATTTGGTGAATTTATTAGCATTACAATTTTCCACATCAAACTCTGGCGCCAATGTCAGAAAAATAGAATCATCTAGTTTAATCCAGTTCTATTAAGATCAATTTAGGGTTTTACTTTTACCATTGACAACATTGCATATTCATTTTAACTTAATATTTCTACATCCATCTGACTTGTGAAAAGTTTTTTCATCTTAGGTACCACAAACTAGTACATATTGCACTCCACCAACATCGGCCTTGCATCATGCTTTGATACTGATATAAAATGAACTTTTCACCATCGGAACAAAGAGAATCGAACTAGAATGATTTAGGAAGAAATCATGTGAAGAGTGAACCTATACATTACAACAAAGCAAGAAAAGCTTACACAAGAAGCTCAGGCGGTTGTTCAAAAGGAAATCAGTGCAGCCTAAGCTACTACACAAGAGGCCAGGCGATAGAAGGAGCTTAGGGATCTATCAATCCCTAAGGATATTTATGTTTGATATCCAATACAACCACCTCCTATCGATACGCCTAACTTTGAAACTAGGACACATTGGAATACGTTGTTGTAAAGCATATCCTTTTTAGACAAGCAAGGATAGGATTGTCAAGAGCACATGAATTTCACTTCTGTGCACTTAGGAAAATCAATATTTTCCATAGTCGACCCCGTCCAAAACGTCAAAAATAGAAGCCTGCGGCGTATGTGGAATTAGGTTTAGATTTGCACATTAGCAGGTTTAATTCGCATCATATGCAACAAAAAAACAGTATACAGCAATTCGATCATATCGAAACTAATCCAAATACGTCATAGATCGACGTTGCTCTGATACCACTGTTGGGTTTTGTGGAGAAAACATGTGTGGCGGAAGCAATAAAATCCATGCAACCCGAAATAGGATCTCGTCGACAACAACGTATTCTGAAACAGGTTTGCGGGATATACCTTATCGCGGAGCAAGTCCGGCGATGTCCCGCTGCACGACGGTGTGCGACAACGCTGCCCTACACGGACGGAACTTCTCTCCCGTTCGTTGTTGCAGGTTGATCCGGCGGCGCTCCCTTGCGGCAGTGATGTACGTCGCTCGTAGCGCGTACATGTGGTCGTCGACGTCCTCCGAACACAGACGTCAAGGCGTCTGTGTCTCTACTTCGTCCACGCGGATGGACGGAACTCCACGTCGCGCTTCCCAAGCCGGCGGGAAGGAGTCGTGTCTCTGCGGCGGCGTGCTAGCAGCGCGTTTCTCTCCTTTCTCTCCTAAGGACGATGACGGCTAGGGTTTACGTGCGTGAGCGTAAACGGAAAAGCCTCTCTCTATCTTATATAGATATCGGCCGTCAATCCTCCTTTAAACAGGATACGAAGGGAAATAGGGTTTCCTAAACCCATCGGTAAACAGAAACGTTGCGTTAATTAAAATGCTCGTGGATTAATTAGAATATTCCAGAATTCATTAATTAACCAAATAATCACATTAATTGATTAATTAATATCCGACTCCATGCAATCGCTTGGGATGGCTCTACGGGCATACATATACCAACATCTATTGTGTACTCGTGTACTAACCATGAAGTTTGGTGAGGTCATGGATTTTGGTTGTTCCATAGACCATGTATGGCACCGATTTTGACTTAGTTGTGGTCAGTTAGATTTGGGTGGTATGACTCAAATCCTCACCACATAATAAAATGTGTAATCAGACGTATAGTATACTTTCTTAGGATCAAATATGAATATATTGGATGAGGCCTTGCTTTGCTCTTATAATTCTTAGTTGATAGAAGATATACATGTTCTTCATATTCCTTTTATGATGATAAGATGTTCCATAATCCAATTATGATTGCTTATACTATTTAGTAATGATTATATGCTTTAGACATATCATTTAGTTGAATCTTCTTATCATAGTTGTAAATTTACTTTTGTTCTTTAATTTCCTTATTTGTGTTTAATAATAGCATTGGTGCAGAGTTATATCTGCTACTGAGATTTAGATCTCACCCTGGGGGTTTCCCCACATCTTATAGGTGGACGTGCATGAGGATGTAGAGACTGTATAACTGAGGCAGAGCAGCAGCAAGAAGGACAATAGTTGATAAGGTTGGGAGTGTTGTTGCTAGTCTTTTGGTGTAAAGTCCTACAGTCATCCTTGTACACTCAGGTCTCTGGGATGGTTTTTGGGTGTGTTTTGTAGAGATGCTATCAATATGTGTTTTTGGCTCGTGTGCCCCTTTTGATGTAAAGGTATGGCAGATATGCATACATATATGCATATGTTTGGGATAGGTTTCTCTTGTTGTAGGACGATGGCATATGTAATGTTAACATGTTGATGTAAGAACCTTGTGATCTATGATATCTGATGTAGGGGTCCTATGAGGACATATATGTAAAGGTTTTTACAGTTTTGGTGCTTAATGATATCGGTTTTAATTTTTAGTGTTCTCTAATAATTCACTTGTTTAGTTTTGTTTTCGTGTTTAATTTAGAGTTATCTCATTGGTTTGTGGCGTGGGGCATTAGAGAAATGAAGGAACAAACTCATTTTTAGCAATAGTAGAGTAATTTCATGAGCCAGTGCAAGCTGATCAGATCTTTGACAAGAAGAATCATTTTAGGGTGGACGAGTGACGCTACTAAATTAAGAATGAAACTAGTGTCTGACATTATTTTAAAACAACGCTAGCTTAGTTTCATTAATCTAAATGCAACGTGGTAGTGAAAGGGAAGAAGGTGGTAGTAGTGGTAGAAAGAGACCACTTGGGATTTTGGATGTTAGGGTGAGAAATAAGTTGCTTTACCCTTTCAGTCCAAAAAGTCGAACTCTGTGTTGTAATGTCAAAAATTGGAAAATGTGTGGAATAGAGGATGGATCATTATAGTGATCAATTTGGATAGTGGATTGGTTGTGGATTTAGTTGGGTGATAGGGTGATTCAATTCATATCTTGAAGTCCCTTCGGTGCGCGGTGTTGTAGGAGTTGAAGAAAACTTAGAAGGTGGAGGTCTACGATATCACCCTTCTTTACATTTTGATATGGATTCATGGAAATGTATCACTTAGAAAGTAATCATTCTGACTATGATTATAGTCATCTTGTAAGGGAGGTAGAAATCATGTTAGATAAACCTAATTGTACTAGTAGCAATACCAAATTTAGTTATCACAATTTTCATTCAGTTAGTTTGAGTTTTGTGAGTATTTTTTATGCTTCCTACATGAGGGGAGAATTCTACATAAGATAATCCCATGTTTTCTTTGGAAAAATGATAAGCTAGATCAGATGATGAACTTCACTAAGAACTTGTATGTTTATAATGGACCTAGGGGGTGAAAATCATACCGTTAGAAAAGGGACCCTTCTATAATTTTTAAAAGATAAAAGTTTTCATGGTGGAACATAGAATGATCATTTCTAAAGGTACTCAAGTGCTTACCATACACATGACAAACTTGGAGAACTTGCAAGGAATAACCCATACTCTCATGGTTCAAATGTTCTCGATTGTTTCATATGTTCAAAGCTAATAAAATTTCAACTAGGAAACATTACAACAATCACCAACAGCAATTACTATGAGAAGCTCTTGATAAGGAATCACAAGCAATGACAAAATTGCACCCACTGAAGAAGGTAATATGGACACTCCATATATGTAGATACAACTCAAGATGAGAGCCAGGGAAAAAAGTTATCTCCTACATGTGTAACCATATGTGCATCCATTTCCTAGAGTGACTAGATGAGGTTCAAACTGAAAAGCATTTTGTGAAGTTCCTTGACATCCTAAAGAAGATGCATCTCAATATTCATTTATGGATGCAATTATTGAGATGCCCACATAATTAAATTTCCTCAAGGAGATGTTGATGTACATTACAAATGATGGCACCATAGCAAATCTTATATGCACCACCAGTGAGATAGAGCAAGCAAAGTTTCCCCAAGAAATAAAAAGGAACATTGTTGTTTAATTCTACCATGCTATTGGATATTCTACATCTCATAATGGGGTCAAAGACCTTGATTCTAGATTAAAATACATGTCTCTATCCTTATGCCAAAGATTAAGCCTCACATACATGGTATCCCATGGGGATGATAATGAAACTTGATCATGTCTCAATGGCTAACACCATGGGAGTTGGTATATGTCTAGCACTTGTGATAGGCAAGTCCTATATCCTTTGTAATATTATTGTAATCAATAAAAAGAATGACCCTATATACCCATTGATCTTTAGAAATCCATTCATATCCACGACGAGAGATATTATTGATGTGGAACCTAGAATTCTTAATATACATGTGGGTGATGAGAACATAATCTTCAAAGTTTTAACATCCCTGGAGAGAACCTCTCTTTCTAAATGATCCTACCTTCTAAGTCATGTGGATACCACTTTAGTCACACAAGAGAAATATTCTTTTCATCTTCACTACATACATTGCCTCTAGACCCTTTGCATTATTTTTTAGGCATTCCATTTCATCCTTAATTTTTTGATTTACTTTGCACTATCAAAATTCTATGTTGTGTGTGGAGGTTAGTAAGTTTCCTTGGTTTTTATTTATTTCATGAAATATACCCTTTAAAATATAAATTTTATTGAAGTTTCTATTACATGCACATGTGTATTAGGACTATGTGAATTATGCTAAATTTGATATTGATAATGTTATTTCCATTTTATTCATCAAGTCAAAGCAAGATCATCTATCTCTGGGATTCTCATGTTCTAGATTGTACTAATAAATTACATTCATGTATTCAATAATCCATTATATCTTCCACTTCAATATTTTTTGCAAAATGACTCCTAGTAGTTTAAAGAAGGAAAGAATTTATGCTAATTTTCAAAATATGTTAATATCTTCATTGCTGACTTAAGGCATTTATGTATCAATATTGATAAGAGACATGTTTGATAATTAAGATGATGAAATGACACCTCTAAACTCATTAATTACAAACATTGTTATTTAAGAAAATTTCCAATCAATCATATGAAATTCCTCATTAGGTAGGACAAATTTGAAACATCAGTATAGGGGAGATATGTCTTCTGCTCCAAACCAACTAGGATTGTCATAGGGAGTGATTTCTCATTATAGGATGCTTAGTCTTAGGAATTCTAGAGAAACAAAAATCATATTTGTTTTAGGTTATCTTTCACATTCAACAAAGTATAAACGTGTTCATTTCATACCACCACCATGGTTGTTTTGAAGTGTGGATGAAACACTTGTGGTACTGGGAACGGATGTGGGGAAATTAGGAATGGCATTGAGTAGGCAGAATGGTCATTCTAGTGACAGAATGGTCGTTTTGGGTTATGGGTGGGAAAATATTGTTGGTTTTCTAAGAAAAGCGGAATTTTGGGCCAAATGGTCGTTTTGACTAGAAATTTCATTTTCATTTCTGCCAGAATGATTGTTCTAATTAGAACAATCGTTCTAATCAGAACAATCGTTCTAATCAGAACAATAATCTAAGATTGAGTTCAAAATATAGTGAAATTTTGGGGGTTTGGTGGAGACAACTCACAGAAAGGTCATTCTATGGCTAGAGCGGTCATGTTGATTTTCTAGGAGGGGTTGCACTTGATCTTCAATCTTTCAAACATGGAGCTTTTTGTTTCACCATGATTCTTAGACACTTGGGATAGGTTGGAATAGATTTTGGTGGCTTCTTGGGCTTCTCCATGTGTGGTGGAAGTCCATGGGTTCACCTCTTTCTCCTTTTTCAATCAAGTAGCATCTGAAGTACCTATCAAATATACAAAAAGCTTCTGTAATTGTATTTTATAATAATACCATTTATTTGGAAGTAACATGCATATATGAAACATTTTGATGTGATTATAATGCAAAAAAAGAGACAAGATGGGGTCCTAATTATGGTTTCCATCTATAATCATCATCGAGTTTATATTTTTATTTAGCCTTTATATATTTGAACTATATTTGCCTAATTTTATGTGATTTTAGGGCTTAATTATGAAGAAACCAAGAAAATGTTGGAAATATGGGAGTTGAACTTCATCTAGATCACTCTAGGGTTATTGATACCTCCAATTATGATAACATGAGGCTTGGGAATCATTCTATCCATTTGGGATGTCAAAAAGAGGATAAAAAAGAGGATAACGGACACTCCACTAAGTAACTTGACCTACAGTAGATTGATCACCATTAACCCCATAAACTGAGAGAAGGTTTTTCCAGTTTTTTACTTGAATGCCTCGAGGTCATTTCTACTTGAAAATTGGTAAGTGTTTTATGCACAGTACTCGATGAAGCGGTCGACAAGCTAGACACTAGATTTCAATGTATCAAGATTCTTCTAATTTTACCAAGTCAATGTTGGCCCCTCAATCAATCTCTATTACCTTTGGTTCAAGATTTTCTTTATGTTTTGACAACAATTTGCTATGTACTTGATTCAAAGCATTATGATAAGAAAATTAAGGTTTTATTGTAGTCAATCATATTGTTGTGTTTGAAGTCATAACATCATAATAATCGTGATTAGTTTATTAATCAAACTCAAAACATTGAAGAAGATTCTATTTTCAGATATAAAGGAAATAGGTATTTATAGGGATTATCCACTACCATAAAACAAATTCATTGTTCTTTATGAAATTGATTTAGTTTCAATGAAATTAACGAGTACAAATATCCTTGAAAAACATTTTTATTGCTTTCCTTCAATTTTTTAATCAATTGGTATATATGTTTGATATATTTGGATAAACCTATACTTTTTTTTTTGCTCGATTAAGGCATTAATCAAAATATTAAATAAAGGAGGCTCAAAAATACCTCTCTCATTGAATAAACTAGGACCATCATATGAGGATCATGCAGCCCACAATCTATGCTCCACCACATTAGTGTATTGGGGTGAGGAATACTCTTGGTATGAGCTCACCCATCAGCACGTGAAACAAGGGCCTGCTAATCTGTCTACACCAAAGCTGAGAGAGCACCGGTCCCTTTGATATTAGCCATTGGTTGAGATCTGTATAATTATGTTTATTTTAGTTCTTGATTTATTTTAAGTCTTGGATTGTATCTATTTCTTCTAAATTGTTTGGCACCATTTTGATTTTTATCATCATTTTATTATACAAAAACACTCAAGTTTTATTAGCTTGGCTTCCTTCTCCTTCGAATATTGATGTGGCCCTATACCATGTTTCATCAATTTGTTTTCAATTATGTTCAATCTTGTTTTGTCATACAATTAGGTTTGCCCAACCTTGTCCATTTCTTTGTTGGGATTTAGGTCTATGCTTTTTCTTTTTTTTTGTATGGTGGTTTGTGGAGAATTGTCAAGTTTTTCTTTTCACTTAAGCACATCAAAACATGTCCTCTTTCCTTTGAGACACTATTTTGTTTCCTAGTTAAGCTTTGTTGAATCATGTTTCATTTCTAGAAACTATATTCCAAAGGAGGTTGATATCCAAGGCTTGTTTTCCAATAAAGTCCGCAATTGATGGTGTACTAGTAGAAGATTCGATAATTGTTGCAGCCCATTCTTCCTCAGGGCACAAAAGTAGATATTTCCCTTTGAGTCAGAAATAATATGTGAAATCAGCAATGTTTGCCGCTTGTTCCTCTCGTTTTTGTTTTCCAATAACCCTTGTTTACCCCATGCTAGGTTTAATTTGGTTATTATATAATTGAATGTTGTCCTTCGTCCAATCACACTTTGTCAAATTACGGTTTTCATAGAGCTTTCCTTTTTAACTCTTAAGGTAACCAAGCTCAACAAAACTAACTAGTGGAACATCAACCATGCTCATGACACTCATACGTGATCACAATTGGTTGCATAATTTCCTCTACTTGAAACTAGGTTTGGAACACTAAACTTTCAACACTATGTTCTCTTTTTCTTTAGGGAACGCCCTACTCCTTTAACATCCAATGCAATAATCCCGCTAAATTAGCCTCATCTACCAGATCAATCACGTACAACAGGACCATCAACAATTATCCACTATACAATATACCTCAAACCATTTCACCAACCCTACTCAATCTGTTGAGCTCGTTAAACCTAAGAGAGCCTTCTAAAGCTATGGACCAAATTAGTAGCAAGACCAGAACGAGTTGTTCATCTTGTTAGATTTGCATTTTTAAAGGCAAGTGATTCAAAAGGTCCGCCATCTTATTTCAACTTGACGTAACTCTAGCACGACAATCACCTTGCATAAAACCACTAGAATGCCCAAACCGGTGGTCTTGGAACATGAAATTCAGGTAACACGGCAAACTATAATATACTACGGTTTTACACTCAGCCTATTTTCCTCTGCTGCAATAGTAGCATGATGAAGATCACTTTTGGGATTAAGAGAGAAAGATTTCTCCCCCCCCCCCACGGTGGGAGATGTACCTATCATTTACATTGAGAAACAAGTGTTAGGGCAACTCATACAACTTCCAGGTTCAAGGCCAAACACGAGGGGTCACTGTATCGACTAGAGTAGAAAGATAAAGGATAACTGAAACCAATGAACCCAGTAGCCATTGTATCAACTGAAACTTGGAGCCTGGAGGCCAGGAGGTGGGATAACTAATAAAGGTATCAAAACAGCATACGGAATGAAAAATATCAGGGATATTTTTCATGCACCACCTTTTGCCCTTGTGATAAAGGGCTTATCATCGCAAGCATGAAACATCAAACATATGAAACTTAGACCCAAACACCATATAGATCATGATTTATTTACTCCAGAATTTCAAAAGCATAATGCATCGGATATAACCCAAACACTGTAACAAACGAAGACTATGCAAGATATCCCACTGCATAGAAGAACAGTACTTGGAACAGAAACAAACATAAATCAGACAGGAATAATAGACCAAGCTTCAATTTCGCAAACTGGATTAGCTTTTTCCAAAATATGCATAAAATATAGTGCGAACTGCTATCATGTCAGGTAAGGGTAAGAACAATATTCCAGCATCGACCTGTTAGACACAGCTTTCATATAGTTATTGACATTAAAACTTCTCTGGCAGTCAATTTATATTGAACCGTGACATACCACTCAAATAATAACAGAAGCAATCGATACAAAAACAAGTGCCAACATAAATTAAAGGACAAGTTGATATATTGCAACAAAGACGGGAAAACAGTTACAGATAGCTTTCCTTAGTTGCTGCTTCATAACTATTATCAATCAGGTACATAAAATCTCATTGGTTCTACTCGGCAAACTGAATCAATAGTGAAAGCTTCCAATGCTTCCATGAAATAAATTTCCCCATAGATGGGGTGTTTTGACACCACATAAGGCAAAATACTATTGTCTTATCCCTAATGAAAGCTTAAACAGTAATAGATGGCATTGCCTAGTTACTGCTTCAAAACTATTATCAATCAGGTACATAACATCTCATTGGCTCTTCCAATGCCTCCATGAACAAAATTACCCCACTGACGAGATGTGTTAAACATCAAACCAGCCTAAATAGTGTTGTCTTATCCCTATTGAATTTGAGGTTGGCTAACATGGATACTTTCTATGAAACAAGAAAGGCTAATAATAGTTTGTATGCTTAATCCTTATAGACTCTTAACCTATTAACCCCAACTACGTGTGCTTGCAGACAGACAAAAGTCTGTATAAATGAACTGAGGTAGTGATAGGTTCACAGAAAGCAAAAAAAAAAAATCTGACAGGGAATTCTACCATCAAGTATAGAACTAGTCAACCAGATAAAGATCATCACCTGTCATGGGATGCATGTATCCCATTCCTAAAGGTTAGGACCAGGGAGGCCTTGCTTGGAGCAGGACAAAGCTAAAGAACGTCTAATGATTTTCGTTCAGACAAAAATAGAGTATCTAGCATTGAAAGACATCGCCCCACATGCACCCCCTGATTGACAGCGGTGTCTGGGCTGGGCAATCAAAGCAGAAATTAAATGCCACGGAAACATTATGTACTGGGTGGTTAGTTGAGAAAGGAAGTGAGGGAGAGTGAAAACAGAGTACATGTTAACCAAAGTATACAAAATACTTAATACAATGTACATAATTAAGTAATACAGTATGCATACACTCATAATACATCTGATTGTGAGAAATGGGGAGACAATTTGATGAAAAATGTACAAAGATACATAAAACCTAGGAAGCACATACACTTCTATACGACCCCCGTCAAGGTTTTAAAGTGTGTGAGGCGCATCGAGGCGTTTTCATCTCAGAGAGGCGAGGCGTAAGCCTCAGATTGTACTGAGGCGTACATATAGATATATATAAATATACATATATATAAATATATACTAAATATATATATATAAATAATATACATATACATATAAACATATATATACATATATATAATCACATATATATACTCCCATATATTTATATATGAATACATATATGTACATATATATAGTTATATATACAGATTTACATATACATATGTGCATGTACTACATAGACACACACAGATAGTCATATATACATATATATAAAATAGAAATATATATATAGATATAAAGATATAGTATTACATCTACACACCTATACATAGATACACATCTATACATACAAACATAGTTATTAGTATACAGACATGCATATATATACACACACGAGTATATGTACATACATGCAACATATAATGATATAAGTAGTAACATATCCATAGTTGTCAACAAACAAACATACGCATACATAGATATGCACATATATCTATATACATACAATTTTGGGTTAATTTGGCCCCTATTAAGCCCAAAATAGGATAATATAGTCTCTTTTTAGACATAGAGTCTACGCCGCAGAAACTCCTCAGCGCCTCGATACACCTCGCACAAACTAAGGTGCTCGCCTCTCACTAGCAGACTGAGGCTTAAGCCTCGAGGCTCGAGGCATACCGGAGAGTGAGGCGTAGGTCTCTTAAGCCTTGTGGTGAGTTTTTTTTAAACCATGGCCCCCTGTGTCCGTGTCGTTCACATTTTGGACACGGACACTTCCAGACACAGCCCAACGTTTTGGACACAGCCAAGACATGTCCAGTCCATTTCTGTCCCTTTTTGCAGCCCGGACACGGCTGGACTGCCCTAACACTCCCTCGACACATCAGCCTAACAATTGCTACTACTGCAACCTATTTTAGAGTGTAATATGCAGCTACTCCCGAGGCACATCAGCTTAGCAGTTGCTGCAGCTGAAACCTATTTTACTGTGTACATTTTGGATACGCAACTACTTTTTAATTATGTCACTGAGAATTTGCAAAACGAAGCTGAGATATAATCATAGAATTGCAAACAAAATGTCTCTGAAAGAATCCACATGTAAAATCCAAGTTGAACTAATTATCAGATATCACAACTTGTCTACTAAATTGACTAAATGAGTAACATGTACTCATTTATTCAGTCTGAAAATCTACTATGTTTACTATAAAAACCGCAACAGCATGTTGATGTGTACTTGATATTGTTTATACTACACAAAAACACACATTCATATTCATATACAATTCTGAATACATATGTAAACATTTTTCAGATGTTTTCCTAAGCAATTCCAATAAATACATACATGCATTATACACACACACGTATATATTTTTTAAAATTTGTTTCCCATTCAACGTTATCCTATATTTTTTAAAATTGCCGTGTCCCATGTTAGTACCCGTGTCTGTGTCTGTCTAAAAACGTGTTTCGTGCTTCCTTGCATAAAATTATATGCATAATTTGTAGATTACACAAAATAATTTACTAATGAGTCATCAAGGAGACTTCTTCTCCTCAACCTCTCATTACCTGTGGAGACCCGATACAGGAGGAGTATGAAAATAATTTACTAATAAATATGTGGTTGCATGTAAAAAATACGAGAAATGACAATAACAGGCATTTAAGTGTAACCCGTATACATTTATAGTATGAACAATACACTATCTAATCATGATAATACATACAACTTGGTATTTTTCTCTCTGTTTTCTCTCTCTTTTTGTTTCCTTTCTTTTTCGCATTAACACGCCTCCCGAGGTACATATAGCATTGCTTTCTACTGTTTCTGCTGTCTTTTCTCTCCCCCCCCCCTCTCTCTCTACAAACAAACTCTTACTAATTTACTATTGAATGAAACAGATCTGCATGCCCATTACTACACACAACTACCAATTCCCAAGACCCTAGTATATAAACGAGTGTGAATTAGTGATGGGGTTGTCCCTGCTGTTTTATATAAAGAAAACTGTATCAACACCCATTCCACCATTATAAGGATGGTTTTTTGAATCTCAAATGTGGTTTTAATGTATTTCTATTGCAGCCGTTTTTGCTACACAAACAATATATTGGGCATAGACATGAATTGTTATCATGAATATTTCAGTAAATAAACTCCTCCTAAACTAGGGCGTAAATTATAGGATACGAATTTCTCCTTTAGTATAATAATATATGCATGTACAATTTGGTGTACTCCCATGTTGACAAGTTTCTAATTTGGTGTTGTATCCATTGTACTTGTACCTATATCCACATCCTCACTCAGTGATGTACTACATATTATATTAGTTCATGAGTTAAGTAATGTGTTTGGGTTTTTTAGACAAAATAAGACGTCTGGCTAAAAAGGCCACCAACTTAATCCAGAAAACAAACCAAGCAAATAATTCTTCCGAGTAGATACAGGTTACTGTGTTCTCTTATGATTGTGGCATTGTGCACAGCACAAGTAGGTTATTCCTGTTGGACCATAGTTGTTGGCTATGCAGTGGATAAGTACTCACATATTGGTATTTAATTAGTGTTGTAATTCCGAGAATGGCTTTTGCAGTAAAGCCCATCTCCCGTCTGAGAATCTTCATTATGACCCGCATTTGTATCATTGGCATCAAGTTGAGAGCCCATTATGGAGTTTAATTTTTTGGGTATGGAATTGTTGGGTCAGATTAATACCCAAGATTAGTGAAAATCGGCGGATAATAATAGCTTTATAATTTTATTGGAATACAGTATCATAAGCAAATACCTGTAATGGTTGTCGTTTGTATCTAAGGGCTAATTTGGTTGCAAGCAGTTGCAACACATTGGATGATTTCTGAAACAGGAAATGCAAAACAAGAAATAGAACTGCCCCATCTATAGTTTGGTTGGATGTGGCTTCAACTCAATCTGTCCGGTTGTTTATGTTTGGTTGGATATAGTTTAAAACTATGGTCACCGCTTATGAACTTACCGTCTAAAAAGGTGTTAGCAATAGCTTATATAGTAATCTCTACTTGCTTTGCGTTCCCACCAGAGGTGTGCTCACCGGGCTGTTCCAGCAACCGAGAAACAGGGAACCCGCAGCTGGGAAAAGCAACTGCGCCCGAAAAAGGGTCAGTCCATTTTCCATACGTTTCTGTGTAAATGGACGTCGGTGTGCGGTTTCTTTTCTCGGTGTGGGCTGGAACTGCGCTAAACCAAACAAATGGAGGTTGAATTCATAACGAGTTGGAACAGCATGTGTTCCAAGGTCGCCCAACCAAACGAGGCCTAATCTCAACCAATTGGTGAAGTAGGTCATTGTCTGACAAGTGGGTTGGGATCTCTTATTGAGAAATATGAGATCAAGATGGGTTAATTCCCGATCCTGCTTTTAGCAGATCCATCCTGCAAACAAAAATACACACATGGATCACATACTTTACCATACTTGTTCACTGCGAATACTCCCAATACATATCTAGACATTGCTGACTCCTCAAAAGGAGTATAATTAGGTGCATCACCTTGTCATCAGCCTAATCACAGACACCGTCTCTCAGGTTTAAGCCCCATACCCCCCTCCCCCACTCCAAGCTCTGAGATGTTCTAACCTCCATCCACTTTGTAAGGTTCCTCACTACCCCTGCACCATCCTCTCTTCCTCTCAAGCATGCTGAACCGAGAGCACCTGTTGAACTCCTCTGTCCCACTCTTTCCACATGCACTCCCTAGAGCACTTGTCACCACCCCCCCCTTATGTTAGCTGTTGTGGGGGTTGGGTGGGATGTGGACAGGTTCGAAGCAGTTGTTACACCTCAGATGAAATTAATGTGCGGGAATGAAGATATGACACCAATGGCAGATGCTAACATATGAACAAACACTCCTTCAGTCTTTCTGAAGGGGTCAAAGTTATCTATATGTGAGGTTAAACAAGAGCTCTATAAGACAAGAAAAGGACATCACCGGCCAGACTAAACTTCTTTATGAGAGATGAAGTTTAGAAGGGGCAGAGTTGCCAATTTTCCCATAAATGTCAGATGCATTGCTGAATGTCGTGCTATGGGACTGACCAACGCCCCTTTTTGTAGGGATAGGATGTTCACCATGGCACTAGGTATCAGAATGTTATCCGATGACAAGCATGGTCGCTGCACACTGCAGTGTCAGCTCTATTTTGGGGAATGAGAGTTCACAGTGTGGTCATTGTGATCTATTTGAGGAAACATCTCTTGAACCAAATGACCACCTATGCGACTGCCAGACTTAAACGTTTTGCATTGAGTTCACAGTGTGGTCATTGCGATCTATTTGAGAAAACATCTCTTGAACCAAATGACCACCTATGCGACTGCCAGACTTAAACGTTTTGCATTCTTCAACTCAGTTCTTTGTGTTTCAGTAACGAAGAAAATGTGATATTATTTCATTCATCACGTTGCTTTTCACTCACAACACAAATTAGAGATAAATGCTACACAAACGATCATGTGCACAACTGCAGACTGTATGTCCAAATGTGCAGACAGTACGCAGTCGAAATAAGAACTACCTGGCAGACTCAAGCTTTTTGCACCAGAGAAAGAGGGCTGAAAGGAAAGGGTACGGGTGCGGCATGAATTTTATCATCCGCTGTTGGTGCTAACCTATCGTGCACATCTGCACCCACACATGCATACATATGTATGCCGCACACAGGGTTGCAAACTTGCGACATAATGGCGATCAGGTCATGATGCTAAGGAGGATATTTGAAGTTCAATTGCTACAGAGATTGGATTACTACAAGTATTCTAGTTAGTATTACGATTTATGCTACTGGAGTACTGGTGCATTGTGCTTGTCCTTGATTTTTTGCATCCCTCGTGCTGGGCCTTTGCAAAGTTATGGGATCCTAGAGGGAGTTCTTCCCCTTTGTGCTTTCATGTATAATATAATTATATAACTAGCCCAGTTTGCAGCAACTAGTCCAACACAACCATTAGCGACCTTTCTCCATGTTGGATCATCCACGCGGGGTATGGCGCCCAAGGGGAGTTCCTCTTAGGTTTCCCATCTATGATGTGAGTGATGGAATAACTCTTAACACCAATAACCTCGATAAGCATAAGTTGTATCCCATTAGATAGAAAATCTTATAATATATACTTGTAAACCAATACTTTTAAGGGAATATGCCTAGGCGTGCCAAGGGGTTCCACCTTGTTCCAATGTCTTAGGGCCCTTCATTATGGATTTTGAGATCTAATTTGGGTTGCACTATCTGTTTCAAGGGTCCTAGTGCGTGAATTAGTGTTGTATATAATGGTTTACCAACACTCTATTATGGGGCTAGGATAAGGGTACTCTTGTCGTTACCCACACCCACTTCAATGTAAGCAGGTTCGAGTGGACCTATATACCCATTTCCTCCAGCAGCCCTTACCCCAAGGCTTCAAGCATACTCCTTACTAAACCAGGCAGAAGGGACATGTTTGTGTGAATGGGTAATGTGAAACTACATTGAAAATATAGTGTATATGTGATGTTCTTCATAGCAGATCAATCATCTAGAACGAACCAACTGGTTTCCGAGTTAACCACATTTAATGTCATCATTCGCATCAAAGACTCAAGAAAAACTCAAGTTATAGACATATTATAAACCTCCTATACAATAAAGATGTAAGCTGTCTTGTCCACACAAATATAACATACATGTGGCTTTTATTTCATCATTGATCATACACAATCACATAAGCACTCTACCATGTTACTTTTTTAGTATTTGAAGTTTATATGCTGACATAAACGATAATCACAAAGTTTACATATTTTTGTTCATGAGATTTTCATCAATTGGGTTTCCAATGAAGATATCAATCCTTTCTTTTGGGGGTGGAAGAGTCAGGTCAGAAGGCTACTTATTTATCCAACCATCCTTGTGCAGGCATACCCAAAAATACATGAAGTAATATGCCCCACTATATGTCCATATCAGTGGTTAGATTAATCACTGGATACCAAATTTGAGAGAGAGTACAGACATAAGAAAAACCTCAAAGCTAGGTGGACATAGAAGAAAATTTTGGACTATAGCAAAGAAAGCTTGATAGCAAAACGTCCAAGTGTACAAAATTTTACCAACACTCAACGTTTAGCTTACCAAGCAGATGATGCTCTAGTCAAGTATGCTCTTTTGTGTGCACAGAGCTTTGAGATTTTTCCTAACATCCCTAACTTTCTCTCATCTTTTTTGTTTTGCTCAATGAACACTGTAGCCAGAGAAATAGTGGACATATTAGTGCATATAATTTTTCCAATATGCCTGTACAAAGAGGGTGGAATGAATAAATTGGCCTCCCAAAATAACATGTTAATGCCTTCACTGTAAAGTGTAAACCTAATTGCAGAGAACATTATGAAGGAAACATATTTTTTTTATAACTTTCATTTATATATCTACATATTGTCCCTTTATTTTACCCAACAGAGCAGCAATGGGTTAGCAAATGATGGGTAGATTGTGACGGGAAAAGAATCTCTTACCCACCATAAATCTATTACCCACCCCTAGTTTGCAATGTGTAGGTTGGGTGAATAAGTATACCCTTAAAAATTTATGGCCCTAAGGCCTATTTCCCATGTCATGGGCCTCACTATCTCGGGCAAGGATAATAGTATATCTGGAAGACTACTGTCCTTATTAAGGGCTTTGATTGCAATGTGAAGATCATATCAAGTATGCAAAGACCCTCTTTCTTGTCTATAACACATACCTCTATGCCCATCAATCATGAGATATATAGATGTACAACTAGAACACATTTGAGATACCTTGTTGAGATAATTGATATTAACCAAATTTTAACAAGTATTCGTTGATGTCAATAATAAATATGTAGCTTTTTTATGTATAAAAAAATATGTGGCTCCTACCATACAGTGTATTATATATTTAATTTACAATTCGTGCATGTATAAGCATTGACACCCCAGCTTGTTTGCAGTCATCATGAATTCATCTATTTCAATGAAACAACCATTTAATATTGAGCCAATATGCAACTGATGCATGTTTAGTCCAAAACCAATATATATTTTATCATATTGTTTGTTTACACAATCTTTGACAAATATTGCATTATTCAATGGGCAATTCTACTTTGTCCTCAATACTAGGCTCTCCCACTTCAGTCCAAATTGCAAGGAATCATGATTTTTTAATTAATTTATATTTATATTGGAAGAATAAGTGAGTGATGCATTATTTTGGTATGATCAATGTATAGCTTTCTCATGTTCGTCTAATCTGCATTGTGCAATGGCATTCATCACCTTAAAAAAATTGCAAAAATACCTATATGACATTCTAATAAGACCTTTTTTCGACTATGCATCCTTTCAAATCATAGGGGTGTTTCAACCAGTGTGATTTACAGAGCAAAATTCTATTAATTAGTTGTTATGTTCATTGTACAGTCATACCGCCAGCAACATCCAATTATATCCATGTGTCTTGGCTTGGTTCATACCATCATCATCTAAGACTCGGTTCCAACCATGTTGAATTCGACTACATGGATCCCTCTCTTCCATTCAACTCTGTTTTGGTTCGTATTGAGATGTAATGAATCCATATTTTGCCTAACTACTCTCTCCCCATGTTAATTTCAGTCAAACTCTTCCTCTTTTAAGAGTGACGACTCAAAAACTTTACATCAAACTAGGGCATATGCCGATCTTCTCTCAAAAGCCCAAACAATCTAAGGTTACTTGTAGATTGTCCTCAATACTAGTCACTCCCACTTTATTCCTTATATAATATTTCTAACACAATCTTTTCTCATCTTTTCATACATCAACCTTCGTGTTTTTATTTCTTCTTCCGCCATTAGCATTTCTGCCACATTCATCTTGTGAGCATCTTGTTTTTTCAAGGCCTAACATTCATGGCCACAAAACATGGTTGGGTACATAGTATGATAGTAGTTCTATAAAAAATTCATATTGAGATGTACTGAATCCATATTTCCCTTAAGTCAGCTCTCCCCAAGTTTATTTCAGAAAACCTCTTCCTCTGTTAAGAGTGACCGACTGCCGATTTTCTCTACAAAAGCCCAGACCATCTAAGGTAACCTGTAGATTGTCCTCAATACTAGTCACTCCCACTTTATTCCTTATATAATCATTTCTAACGCAATCTATTCTCATCTTTCCAGACATCAACCCCTGCTTTTTATTTCTTCTCCCACATTAACAATATCTATTCTTCCACATTCATCTCGTGGGCACCCTGTTTTTTTCAGAACCTAACATTCATGACAATAAAAACATGGTTGGGTACACAGTAGTTCTATAAAACTTACCTTTCAATCTGAGTGGAATTTATGTTCATATAACATTTGAATCACATTCCTCCATTTCCCCTTCTGGGTTGAACAAACGAAAGACGTCCTCTTATACCACATCCTGAATACACATATACTTGAACATGACTTGCTTGAGACCATATTTTCTAAGAATTAGGCTAGATATATATTTGTATCTAGATTAGACGTGGATGAACCACAAAGGAATTAACAACATCTAATGGGCATAGAACAGTCCAAAAAAACAAACTTGGCCATGTTTCCTAATGATGGGGATTCATATAGGCTTAGAACCAAGTGCAAGTAGCCCAGTGGATCAGATCAAGGACCGCCAATGAAGCGACCCGGGTTTGATCCCTAGTGTAACCATCAACAATTTACCTCCCCACTACTCATCTTGGAGTTTGGGTGGTCTAAGGGGTGGCAGGGAGTCACCCTCTCTTTTGCCAACCTCGTTTTCTTAACAAAAATTTGTTTTACAGACTCTTTGCACCAGATAATTCAATTAAGTATATGAAGTTTAGCCAAAATACCGAAGAATATAATAAGAAGGCTTAATACACTACAAATATCCATACAGCGAGAAACAACTTGGCCATAGCCTTCTGTTTGGAAAGAATACGACCATATAGAAAGAAAAAAATTGGCTTAATGAACAAACCATTCACATAGAATGCAGTATCATCATTCGTTAACCATATATTGTTCTTTTTTAGCTAGCCAAACAATTTACTATTCTTGTTGAACACATTATGCTTTCTCAAATAAAATTGTCATACACTGATTACTAATAGCAAAAGTAAGCTATCTGAGACAACAGTCAACCTGCAATAGTTACTACCAAAAAGGCTTCCGCGACCCTCAGATTGTTTAAAGTGTCACACTACAGAAAACTCTACGATGTTGCTTTGATACTATGGTTTTTGATCAAACATTCGGGATACTTTTCTCAAGTATTTTATACATTCTATTGCTCATCTTCTGTTAGGGGCTATGGCGGATGTAAAGTTAAAGTAATGACTATCAAGCATATATGATATATAACTATAGAAACACATGAACTGGCCCTTTCAGTTGTAATTGCATAAAGATCAACATGAACAGATACTGTTGAACAACATGAAAAAGTAGAAACATACAATCTCAATGACTAAACAGACAATTTGGAAAAAAGAGCATACAGAAACACACTAATAACAAGTCTAAAACAGATGTTCATCAGTAATTGTTTGCAAAGCAATGAGAAGATACGACCAGCAGAAGCATTGAGGTATTAACATAAGCTAATGCTGGATCCACTTTGCTGACAACTAGAATCAAAAACTAATATGCACTAGAGAGAATCAGGGGACATATCTGTGATGCTAACCTATCATGCACAAATGCACCTGGAGACTTGGCACTACATTTTGGATGGCCTTGCTTCCAGTTTGCCAGTGGTAATTATGCAGCTCAATTTGACTACTATGTTGCCCTCTTGTTCGTTTTAGCTTTAGCATTAGGGTTTGTTTTTCACTAGAAAAAATTTATGTAAGAACAGGTGACATCAACTAGTCACATCAATAAACAGTTTGGGTGTTGCAAATGGTTATGGTATGGATAAGGATGAGGAACTTAGAAATTTGAGACAACCAAATCTATTAAGCCTTAGACCAACCCCCTAGGTGGTATAAGATCAGTGGGACAAATGCAAAATGGCTTTCCTGTGCTGAAAGCTGCTTATTCAGCTAACAGACAGTTAATTGCTGCCGGATTAGTAGCGTAAGTCAATTATTCTGCTTGCGACTTATGTGTGCTCAAATTTATCACTTAGTCAGCAACAACTGCAAACAATCAGACTACCATGTTATCATTCTACTTGCACAATATGAGCACTTAGTTTGCAACAGCTATAAACAAGCAGACAGCCATGTCGTCAATCTACTAATCTAAACCTACACAGAAAAGCGGTGGACCTTGGAATAAAATCCGCAGCAAGGAACTGAGTAGACATCCATTCACTAGCTGAACAGCAAGACAATTTGTTTATGGCTTTTGTAAGCATTTTTAATTTATAATGTGGGTGTCAAGTGTCAACAAGTTCCACTTTTAGTGTCCAACGTCAATGACAGGTGTTGAACATGTACATTTTATGAAGCTAGAAGTAGAATCTTATGTTAAGCAACAAATAGATATATACTAAAATGAGAACTAACAGAAGCATACATACTTAGATACAAAAGCCGCATTCAACTACTATATGACTAGAGACATTTTTTTTATGTAGTGCGTGGAGAAGAAAGCAACCTGGAAACAATAAGAAAAGACACCTAAAAGAATTCGATGGTATGATACCCAGCATTTACAGAGAGGGAAGATCGTATTGTGCATTATCAGGAAAGAGACGATCATCCACATCAGAACCACAGGTAGAAGCAAGAAAATCTGCTCATGAAGCTCTAGTTGAAAGAACAAAATAAACTTATCATTTATAACTATGCTGCATTAGAGCTAACAACTGATTTCCATGAGCCTTTTAAGAAGAACAAAAAGTAATGGGCCTCGTACCAAAGGGAAACATAACATTCTTACAAGACCTATGAAGTCTAAACCAAAAAAAAGTTAAGCATGATGAAGTTTGGCAGCTCTTGGAAGATCCAAATTCAATCAAAATGCCACAGTTGTGTATCAGCCCGAGCCCTATCTTCATCTTTACCTGATTACCACAAACTTATTTGTACCATGTTTGGCCCAGTGACTCTTCAAGTCGATCGGATTTGCAAGATGATACCCGTCACCTGTCAACTTCTCCAGCACTTTCTTAAAAGCACCCAAGCTCATTTTTCTCCCAGCAATCCTGGCACCCCTTCTTTTAGTGCTCATAGGAAGTGGATACATCGAAATGCTAGTTGTGCAACAAGCCGACTGCCAGCCTCCCAAACCCCATCTGTAGCATTGTTGGGCCTTTCCAGTGCAGGAGCATATAGGGGTTGGAATACTTGAAATATCTATATCTATTCCATTGATAACTACATCAGCACTCTTCCTCACAGTCAATGCACGAGAAACTTTACATTTACCAGCTTCATCCTTTGGCAAAGGATTTTTCTTCTGCTTCTTGGGCTTTGGAGCAATCTGTGATTTACCTTGGGCCCTCTTTTTTGGGCCTTTTCCTTTCTTAACATCAGGATCGTCAGCTTGTGTTACCTTCTCACTCGAAGGCAATGGTAATGGATCTGCTTGCTGTAGCATCTGAATAGAGTGGGGTAATTGAGGTTCAGGTAGGAAAGCATAATTGTGGTGGCCCATATTGAATTGCTGCTGGTTCTTGTCTCCGATGGACTGTAGCCACCCATCTTTCAAAAAATCCATTGGCGCTGATGGCTCAGGGATTCCGCAATTGTTATGGTATAAGTAAGTTCCATTGAACAGCATGTTCTTTGTGTTCCGTTGTTCCACAACACCAGTCATATACTGATACCCTGAAACGCCCTTCGGGGGAGGAATAGGCCTATAATAAGCCACATTACCGATGCCAATACCACCATTTTGATCCATGTTACCTGGCTCGTCGTCAGCAGACACCAAATGAGCTACTTCTAAAGGAAGGAAATATCAAAGGCGCAAGTTTTCACAAGTTTCTCTCAACCCATATGTCGCAGCAGCAGCTGATCGCAGCGAAATGGACCTTCGGCCGATTGCAGCATCCAACAGATATCAATGGCGATTTCTAAACAAATAAAATAAGCATTAGAGACAGACCTCAAGTAAGCCCTATTTTCGCAACCCACAAAAATGGCATGACGATGGCCGGAGACACATTGCAACACACACACACAATGAGGGTCGGATCTCCGACATTTTCAGATCGGGGAAATGGATTGTAGCTCGTAAGGTTAACAGGAGAAATCTTAGGATAAAACTGACTGTGGGTCAGATCGAGAACAAATAAACAATGGCATACTGTCAGTACTATAGAAGCATATGCCGCAATATTCTTGTGCAAATACAGAAAGACGTGGTAGAATCCAGGTGAGGAGAGAGGAGAGAGGGACTTACTTTGAGAAAGAAAGAGAGAGAGAAATGTACCTCCGTTAGGGTTCCATGTCGCACTGGGGACACAGAGTAGGGAATGGTGAAAAAGACATTTTTTCGTATTTATAAACGCATCGGCTTTGCAAATAAAAGCGACCTTTTCAGGTATAAACATACAAAAAAGCGGATTGCCCGTTTTAGAAGGGAAGAAAAACATACACCGTCTCCAGTTGTGGAAGAAACGTATCCTTCTCCTTTTCTCTGCGATATCCACCAGATTTTTTTATTTTGTTTGATTTTATAATTTTTGGATTTTCAGAATATGATCTTTGATAGTCATCTCTATGTTGTGCAAGAAAAAGAAAAATAGAAGAAAGGGGAAGGTAAATTGAAAAAAGGGACTACGAAGTTGCTAACATTTGACTACACGATTATAAGGAAGCAAAGAAGAAATCATTAGAAGTTGTCATTTATTACATGAATGTGGTACAAAGGAAAGGGAAAGCAAATAAATTCAGAAAAAATTCAGCCAAACTGATAGGGAAAGCAAATACAGCATATTTGATTTACAGGAAATGATATAAATGACCAAAAAGAGTTTTCTCTCAGTGAGTAATTGTTCACTTAATCATCCAAAACCCTGGGCTCGGAATGTTTGCTTGAATGAACAAATCTTAGTGGGAGATTTTACTTGTAGAGAAAGAATCCTTAGTTGGGAATTTTGCATTAGAGATAGGGTGATACAGGCTTATTTGACCGATCAAATTCTTGGCGGAAACTTTTACTTATAGAAAAATAATCCTTAGTTGGGAATTCTTTTGTTGGATAGAACCAAATTTCTTGTGAGAAAAAAAAAATATCGGAAGAGATATGTTCTATTTAGAGGTAACCAAATCGTATTTGTTAAAATTTCACTTATTAGGAAAAACAAATTGTTGGGCAAATGAATTTAAAAAAATTAGGTCAAGCAAGCAAAGTGATGTCATCCACATTATATATGACCACCCTCGATCACCCATCAAGATTCCCCCAAAGCAAAACCCTACTTAAACATCTTATTATCCATCTCTCCATACCACGCATGACCAAACAGATCCCTAGAAAGCTACACATCATAGCCACCCTCCACGCATCTTACCCCAAATCCATCTAAGGGCCCCACGAAGTCTTCCTCGTCGTCAATCTCGCTTGCATATCCATCCTCATCAAGTCTGCTGACCATTACCTTGACGTACGAGTGGCTCGAGCACTCATCATCACTCAGTGACCACGAACCTGTGTCATCGCCGCCCCCACTGATGCCTCAAGAAGCCACCTGAAGCAAGGACGTCGTGGATGTCGACAAACACTGGTTGAGTCTTGCACCCATCTCGCAACGAAATCAGCCTTGGCACCACCAGGCACCCCACCTGATACGGTGGCTTCTGTTACCTGCAGAATAGGAACCTCATGTCGTTGAACACCCTTAGTTAGATTGCACATCCAATTGACCAGAAGACTTGCACCGAAAGCGAGATATCGAGGAAGAATAATGACGCCTCCAATGTCCATGTTGAAGGCTGCGAAAGCACCGATCCCCAAGAAAGGGGGGTCACCTCCACACCGACCTTCATGCCTCACAGTTGCTCGCTAGGTGTCTAGAGCAACACCGAAAAGAAATTGTTGAGGCTGAGCATTGGTGTTGCCAGAGGCACTGGAAACACACATCTTTTGGGATAAGAGGAGCCTTATGGAGATTGTAACAGTTGGGCCCACTATGACACACCAATCGTGCAAAAATGAGATTACTCAAATCAAAGTGTGGTATTAACACTAAACATCCAGATTATCATATTACATGATAAACTAAAATTGATTTCATATAACCACAAAAGCAGAAACATATTATATATGAACTACAAACTCGTACCACATGTATTGTATAACATGTCAAAAGATATTGCATGACATTGTTAAGTGGTCATCCTGTAACAACCTGTTACATATGATAACCTATTTATATATACGAACCAGATATGTACAACCATAGCATACTGCCCAAAAAAACTCATATCGATGTACAACATCTACAAAACACCCCCAAGAAATTGAGAGTACAGGGACGACATATAGGACTCTACTACAAAACACGAGCAACATGTCCAACCTTCTACAGCTACAAGTCTCCTTGCTGCTCTTCCTCAACCGCACGAACTCTACCTCATCATGGGAGACCACCTAAAAGATGTGAAAACCCACGAGTGAGACCAACGTCCCAGTGAGACATATAACTCCCCGCCAACAACTATTATTAACCTAGATAGATTACATAGCAGGAAGGAAATACAATTAATAGAATGAGTAGATTCAGCTAAATGATATGAGTAATACTGATAATGCAGAGTAAGCAGTTTTAAGCAACTACAACTGATCAACAGATCATCATATATTTTCTGAAGGAATGTGAATAACATGTATAACTGTTATCAACCAAACAGTATAAGGAACAAGGCAAGGGGTCATCTGATGTGAAGTGTATTCAACCCTAAGCAAATATACTACACGACTATATTATGTATTTTATTATGCCCTATCGAGATGAGATATACCACTCATGCTCCAACTGACCACTGCTAAGTTGAAATCAGTGCCATACAAGATCTATGAGAGTCGGACTCCTATGATCTCACACACCCTTAGTTAGTCTGAGTCCGCCGTAGTGATATATCAAGTCAAACTGCAAATCAACCTAGTCCGCCTTGGTATATAGGCATGACACTAGTGAGATACAACCATATCCATTGTCCTACTAGGGTATGATCGCAACCATCCCTGAAAAACATATCATCTGAGATACAGCCTCAACCATTCTCCTGTCAGGGTATGACCGTAGTCATCCTCCAAATCTGTGATTGTGGATGCAAGGATATATCCTCAACTTGCACCCCCCCCCCCATATACTCAACAATATGTGCTCCAAGTTTCCTGTAGGAATTACTCATTTCACCATCCAGCAAGTACTGACATTGAAGATGGATCTATGGATCAGGGAAACATACATGATTAGGGTTTCACTTGATTAATTATTGCCAATTAGGTATCTTTTAGTGCATCAATCAAGTTACAATGTACAAACCCAAAACAAATCTTACAAAGATAAGAGTAGGTTGCAACGTCAGAAGATATAAAACAAATGGTATAAACTCGTCCCATCCTCACATGATACCACTACCATATAAGGCCATCATCATGGGATAATCATCCATCATCACATCACTAGAGGATATCACCTCACATTAGGCATTGAGCCTCTGCCAGGTCATAAGACCTAATCACCTCATCATTATCTCAACATACACATCGAGTCTTATAACTATTAACCCTATGTAACACAAAGATACCATAACATTCACAACTATGAAGAGAGTTCAGTCTGCAACATTAGGGTTATACAAGTAGGAGAGAGAAAACATCATCGCATGCTAATCACTTCAAAACAAGTTAAGGGTTACATCATATACACATTAGGTTAGGGTTACTCATATGCCATTTATCATTATACACGATGGAACATCATTCCCACATTCTTGGAACACATTAGAGTTGAGTATCCTTATGTATATGACGACCAAAGTAGGCATATCATCATTAGTGACTGCAACACCCATCATAGGTAGTGACCACACCACATGTCAACCACATGACCCATCAAAGGATAGCGACCTCATGGCTCACGACAGTGTTGACCATGTGACCCATCAAGGAATGTCAACCGCTAAAGATCCATCAAGAATAGTGACCATTATGGTAACATCAAGGATAGCGACCATCAAGATCACATCTCCATAATGATTGTCAAACCATGAAACTTAGCGACTAACCAACCAAAGCCATCTTCAACATAATGAACAAACAAAAAACATGAGTGGTGACCATCTTAAGAGCACAAAAGATAGAGACCACAAACAAGATCAAGAGATAATGACAACAACTAAAATTTCAGGGATAACGACCATCACCACAAACCATGATAACAACCATCACAACTATCATGCTAACGATCGTCACCAAAGGCATCATAAATAGTGACCAGGATAGCTAGGGTTAGGATTATAGAAGCCAACCCAAAACCCTAGTTCTCCATCAACATGATCATAACAACCACAAAGGAACCAAGAGCATGTCAAACAAAAACAAAGCTCAACGATAGGGAACTCAAGCGCCCCCAAGGTGTTAACTCCATGGGTGGATAAGCATCAAACCCTAGAAATGATCATCATCAAAATCAACAAGGAACCATGCTAAGAGAGATGAAAACAACATTCCAAAACCTCCATTAAGCACATGATAGCCAAATAATCAATATGGTGATCAAAACAACAAACAAGATGCAGGCAAGAACAACAACTCCACCTTCACTAGGGTTTCAAGTGCAAGAATTAGGGTTAATGAGAAAGAGCAATCTATACAAGAATACTTCATAATCTCAAACCCTAACTTATGATAGCATCAACTAGCAAGATTTGATCACATTTTAGATATAGAATAGTAGCATGCAAACAAGACAAAGGTGCAATAATAGTAGAGGGAAGAGTAATATAACCCACCTTGAAGAAGATCAACCTCAAGCCACAAGCTCCAAGAGAAAGAAGGAAAGCACCAAGCTTGGATCCACCTCCATAGACAAACAAGGTCACCTCAAGAGAAGAAAGCACACCAAGGTCAAAGGAACTCAAAAGAGAAAGGGTAGAAACCCTAGGCCGAAAAGAAGAAGAAATAGGAAAGCTCCATTTACTTAGGTACTCCCATGAGAAACCATGGATCTCAACCTCTATTGGAGAGAAGATCCTCAAGATAGCCACCATGGAAGAACCATAGTCTACGACCAAGAAGAAGAAAGGGAGGTAGGGTTTCAAGAGAAATGAGATCAAGGGTAGGAAACCACTTACGAAGAAGGAAGATCACCAAGAACCACCACAAGGAAGATGATCAAGCCCTATATCATCACATGCAAAGATGATCAGATACCAAATCTCTAAGATCAACACCTTCTCTTGCTCCACCAATCTCAAGCCGAATACAAGCAAGAAGAGAGCTAAAAGGGATACTTGCATGTAAAAGAAGGAGCATATATACTCAAGGTTAGGAGGGAGGTAAAGATCATGAGGTGTCAAGATATAAGAGAACCAAAGGACACGTGTCCAATAAAGACATGGCCATGCAAGAACTCCTACATGAAGGATCCTTAAAACCTACGCTTCTTCCTAAACTCCACCACAGAAAGCATTTGAGCAGGGGTAGTATGCGGATGAAATCACTATAGAGTTTTAAGCAAGAACAAAAAGGGCCTCTTCACTCTCATCCAGCCTCTTATGGGTGTTTGTATTATGGGTTATGCTTTCACATGCTCTTGGACTTGCTTTACTTTGCTTTTCTTTTTTTGACACATTTGGCATGGTGTTAGAGCCATCTTCTGACATGTTGATCTCCACATATTCTTGTACAGCCAAAAAGGGGAATCGATTCTGTGAAAGATGGGATCAGTAAACCAAGGTCCTTACCACATATTGGTCAAAACAACATCAAGCCATAACACGATAGTGACCGCCATTGTGTTTCCAAAGGATAACAATCGTTATACTCAAAGCACAAAGCCACAACATCACTAGGTCAACATAAACCATCCAAAATCAAATCGGTCATCATAAGACACACACACAAGACATAAAGGTCGCTAACATACCCAAAACATAACGGGCGCTAACACAAAGACCAACAACATGGTCACTATCACCAACTAACTCAAGCATCCATTCAAAGCAAGCAAACCTTAAAGCCACTGTGATGTCATCTCTTCAACCAAAAATCAACAAGGCGCCCCTATGCATCATACTCTCTCTCATGATGCCAAAGCTCAGAGGCAAAACCAACATGTGACAACTTGCAAGATAAACCCTCAACATGGGTAAATTGCAGCTTGGTCTAAAACAAGCATACTTATAGCATAGCTAGCTCAAACATCGACCAAATTGGATCAAACTAAAAACATAAGCCTGTAACATGTTATTAAGGTGCATCACAAGATTAGATTAAGGTGCAAAAAAGAGATGGATACTTCCTACACATCCTGTCCTCCAACTCCCACATGGCTTCCTCCATGTCATGATGATGCCACAAAATCTTAACCAAAATGATATCCTTCTTCTTCAACTTCTTCACCCTTCTATCCAAGATCAAAACATGACCCTCAACATATGACACGTCCTCATCCAGCTTAGCCTCTACGGGCTACAACACCAACTCTATGTCATGACACTTCCTAAACATAGAAACATGAAACACCATATGCAACCTATGCAACTCAGGTGGAAACTCTAACTTATAAGCCACCTTCCCAACATGTGCCTGGGAGCCAACTTACCCTTCTTCCCAAACCTCAACACACCTTTCCAAGGAGAGACATTAAGATACACCTTGTTTCCTACTTGGAACTCCAATAACCTTTTGAAGATTATTCACCGGTCTTGTACCAACACAACGGAGATCTACAATGTCTCCCATACAAAGCCTCGTAAGGTGCCATGTCAATGCTTCTTTGATAACTATTATTGTAATGAAACTCTATTAAACTGAGATGCACATCCCAACTACCCAAAAATATAAGACACATGCTCTCAATAGATCCTTCAACATATGTATCGTCCACTTAGAATATCCATCTGTCTGTGAGTGGAACGTCGTGTTGAACCTCAATTGCATACCCATCACTGTATGAAGAAGTTCTTAAAAATGACTGGTGAACTGAGGACATCTATCTGACACCACTGTCACTGGGATACCGTGCAAACTGACGATCTCATCAACATACACCTGTGCAAGCTTCTCTGTCGTATACATCATCATCACAGGAGGGAAGTGTGTTGACTTGGTCAACCTGTCCACTATCACCCAGATGTAATCATGACCTTTAGCTGTCCTAGGAAGTCCAACCACAAATTCCATCATGATATGATCCCATTTCCACTACGGTATACACTACAAAAAAACTAGGAATTAAGTACGTTTAATCTAACTATACTTACTATATGTGTAGTTAAAATGACATCTCTTTACAATTTATGAAAATGTAAATGAAGCAATGTAGTTGATTAACATTACACTATCGAAGTGTATTCAACCAAATTTTTAATATTTCCTACTTTTGAAAACCAAAAGGAGTGAAGAAAAATTCATTGTCCGCTACCCCGCTCGATGTTACCTCCAAATATCAATTTGTTTGTGTTGCTTACTCCCTACAACAAAACCCCCAATTCTCATGGTTGTGACCGTTGGTTCTCTAGTTTTTGTCTGAACCTCTTGTCCTCTTTTTTACAAAGAAAGCTTGAAGAAGAAGAATGTCTCCCCATGGGATGGAGTGGTCATAACAGTTGCTTGCGTGGTGGTATTAGACATGATAGGAGGAACGTTTGTTCAACACTTAATGTGTGGCAAGGTAATTTGTGCACCCATTAACTCTGTGAAACAACTCTATACAAACTATCATCATTACTTATGCCTCCAGAAATTACTTTTGAAGATCAATAGTTCGTCTGACACTAACTAATTATGCAGTAAGTTGAGTTTCCCTTCTTTTTGCTCCATTGATGACTTAACTAATTTTGGAATGCTAGTAATAAGAGGGGATTGATGATTGAACATGCTCATACAACTGAGCTTGTGTGTCTGGTCGATGAGATCTGTGAAGGGGCCATCATTCTCGGGTAACTAGAGTAGTGCATACAGGCGCATTCAATCATAGAAAATGACAATTTTGTTTCCTTTTTAGGTTGCTTCTTGGATTATAATATATTCTTTATCAAACATTCTTCCTAATGAAAAGATCTATCCCTTTTATTTCTCATACATAATTAGTAGATGGTCCATAACAAATCTTTTAGTTGCCAACAAAATGAAAAGTTAGAAAGTTAACTATGTAACATTCATTTTGAGGCATTAATTAATACCATACTACATACTCTATAGTTTTCCCCCAACTGCCATGGTCAATATTGAAATGCTTATTTTGTTCCATGTCTCCTCTTGTTGCTATATAACTAAAAAGGAAGTGCACCTTTGTGGATTGTATTTGTTGATTTCGGTGAACTGAAATAGAAATCTTTCAGCAAGTTGTTCTCTTGAATTGTTCCACACACCAGACTATAGTCAAGGTGTTTGACATATGCCACACTACATTTGCATAATTCCCATATGATATAGCCATTGTGGTGCATTAATGTGACCTTTATTTGTTTATGTTCTTTCCTCCTTCACTATAGAGGTTGTGGTTCAACAAATAGAATGTGAATTGTTATAAAATAAGATAGAGGTAAACCACTAGTGGATCTTCCTACCTAATACCATTATTCTATTTCCATGCCTTCAATCACATTTTTGATATAGCAAAGGAGTTTTAACAGCATAGAAGTAATACATAATGCAGAAGAGGTGACTTTTGTCCCTTATTTGGAACTGATGTGCAGTGTCCTTTCTCCTCTTCTTCATTAAGAGAGTTTGATGTTATAAGGCTCATGTAGAAAATATTAATAAATAAAGTTAGAGTGTTGAGTAAGAGTAGATTAGTAAGAGGTACCAGTGACGTTTCAACTTGATGTGCTTATGTAATAAATTGTTAAAGATATTCATATAATATAATAATGAAATTTTATGAATATAACTACATGTATTTAAAGTTCAATACAATTTGTTTTTCCTTTTAGTATAATTCAGTTATTGGCTTTTTGTGGAAATTCTTAGGGCTCTCTTGTGAAGAGTTTATAAGCTAATAAGAGTTTGACTAATCATGTTAAAAAGGCAAAACCTAACAAAAATGTTGATTTAACTATCATGTAGTGTATATATTTACATTTCTTTTGTTTTCTAGTATTGCTGTAACGACCCCGCCTCCCGGTAACCCCTATTAAGGGAGACCAAAAGGTCAGAGCTGTTATCCCAATTTTCTAGATCAATGGTTTGATAAGTAATCAATAATAATGACTAAATTCTACCAAAACTATACTAAAAAGCTGGAATAAAATAGACTTTGCATACCTTTTTCAAAAACTAGGATATCTAACTTCTATCCACAACTGGAGTCTACTCTAACTAATCCTCTTTGCACTTTAATTCTTATTTTCACCATGTGTCACTTTACTGTTTGTCCTTTTCAATATTATACCTAAAACACCGACAAACAAAACGTTGGTCAGCATAAATGAATATGCTGGTATGTGGGGACAACCAAAATTTCACATATATTGCTAACAACCTAAATATCACAATCAAGTTAATTAATAATCCAATTTACGTCTTTGATGTGACATTCTCCACCGCTTTTTCCCTAACCCTGGAATACCCTCTTTAGGGTTTCTCTTTTGCAATAGACTTAAGGCCACCTTCTCCATCTTGAGCTTGGTGCCAGGGATCACCTCTCATGGTGCCCATTAGTCATGCAATATCATAAGGCCACCTTCTCCATCCTGAGCTTGGTGCCTGGGGTCACCCTTCATGGTGCCCATTGGTCTTCCCTCTTGGGCTTGACCTCATTGAATCATACATCAGGGTGGCATGTAGGTGAGAGAATACACACTTATAAATTAATTGTGATAATCATAGTGACTTTATGAGTTTGCATATATGAACATCCAACAGTTAGGTTGCATTTAATTTGATAAATCATCCAAGAAAACCCCGTGAAACTAAAGCAGTTAATCATAAATAACCACATACATGATCTAGAGTAACTTGATGTCCAAGCAAGAATAATCAAGAACATTCAATCAAGCAATCAACAATATCATGAAATTAATGCATAACATCCATGTGTCATTGTTTTATTCAAAACATTCTCAAGATTGACTTGGATTCCACCTTAGGATTTCTAGGCCAACTTTAGGGTTTTAGCCTCCATAATGCTTTTATCACGTTTAATGCTCTTTTAGTCCACAAACCCTAATCTCAAAATCATAGGCACAATAGAATGTCAACTAAGTCTATTACATCTCTTTTACACTAAAACTACCATCTTTATTCTTTTAAGTTATGTCAAGATCATTAAGCCCAATTATTATGTTCGAGTTCTTTTGAATAGACCACTCAATAAAGAATTATAGGTCAATACTCAAAGGATCCCTAATTATCATGTTTCACATCTTCTAGGTTAGCAAACCCTAAACTCACATTAATTCCACTTTTATACACTATGAAATCCTAATTACCAAATTAAGGGTATTTATCCACAATTAGAAACTTTTATACTCATAATAGCTTAGAATCATCATATCTCAGCTTTATTCATGGAATTGAACAATTAAAGCCATTAAGAGTCATAATTACCAAAATTAGGGTTTCAAGGCTCATTAAAGCATATTCATGTACATGGAACCCTACATTAATCAAACTACACATAAAGATCATCCTTTTGGATCTAATGTGTCCTTTTTATAATCAACAAGTTAATATTGATTAAAAACACCCATAATACCTTTCTCAATCTTATTAACATCAATATTAGGGTTTTCTTAATCATTAATGCATTAAAGTTGACAACTTTAATTACTTTTCGAATTTCAAGAGGAATTAGGCTCTAAAATTATTTTTAATGGGTTCCTCACATTTTTCTGATCAACTTTCATATATAAAGTTTTGCCATCTGAGTTTTCTAGCAATTTCTATGAATTTTGCAAGGAAAAGCCTTTTTCTAGAATTTCAAATAGAGAGGAAGATTTACCAAAAAAATGACGATCATTAGATCGGTAGTCCGGTGATCCACTCTTTAAATCCAACGTCCCTCGTCGCGTATAGCTAACTTAGTTGGTCCTTCCTTGGATCGTCAGATCGACGCACGAGACAATGATGGATCTCAATCCGACGGCCGCTGCTTCTCTTCCTCCTCCTTTCCTTCGCTCGAACTCGCGGTGGTGTCGCGGCTGAGCCCTTATCGGAGCAAGGACAATTCAAAGACAGAGAGGGGGTCGGGGCTTGTGAGGCAGCCATTTGAGGTCGTTGTGGGATGAGGAATCGAGAGAGGGTCCTTTTATAGGATTAGGGAGGGCTCTCTTAGGGTTTCTCAACCTGGCCACCATCCTCACCTTTGGGTGATTTGGGCATTTCTTCTAGACGCCTCCAGAGCTCGACAAAGTAGGGTCTAGGAGGTTCAGAACTCCCTCTCAGATTCAACCAAGAAGTTGACTAGTTTGCACATGTGATAGATCGCGAGAAAATTGAGGGGAAATATCCCTCAGAAACTCGGCCAGAGTCTGAGTTCCATTAGAACTGGACAATGAGCGGCTCCTGTTGGATCAAGATCCAATGGCCCCTATTTCTTGCGCTCAACCAAAAAGGATATTGAAATTCTATTTTCAGGATAAATCCTCATTATTTAAGATAACTTGGAAAAATCATAACTCCTAATACATGGCTCCGTTTTATCCCAAATTTTGAGAGAATCTTATTAATGACTTCATCTATCATCATACCAAATTTGGGTTTATTATCTAAATAAATCGGGTCCTTTTATTTAGTTTCAAGTTATCACTCATATATATATACATATATATATCTCACATATTTTCTCTTTCCTTTGCCATTAAATTATTATCTTGAATTCCTTGGACCTCAAGGAACCTTAATGGCTCAAAATCCCATCTTGGGAATATTCCTTAGCCTTTTCCTTATCTTTTATCCCTTTTCTTATTTATTCCTTTATTCAAATAAATTCCTTCTCTCTTCTTTTTCTTTTTCTTCCATTAGAAATCATATGTAAACAAAATTTACTCAATTGTGGCCATTAATGCCACTTTCTAGAGATTTCTATATATTTCTCATAATTTGCTTAATATTCATTATCTTGTATCTTTTCTAATATTTGGACTTTTCTTCTTTTCTCCTCTTTTATATCCATTATTGGATTAACAAAATAGTATATATTACGAAATTCCAATCAAAAGGGAGATTTGCAAGGAAATCCATCCTTTGAAGCAAAGCATACAACCTTCTCAATACAAGTCCATATTCATAAAGTTATTACATTTCAATTATGAAAACACATGTAAAATTGAGGTTGTAACAGTTGCAATAATAATTTTCTAGCAGCAGTGCTCTTGTTTTTTTATCACATTGATTCATGTATTATGCAGATCTAGTTTAATGCATTAGCCATTTAATACTTTAAATTTTTTTATATCCTTTTGTATTCCAAGACCCTATGCTATATATCATATGCATGTTAATAATATATGACCCCATCATTGACCATTCTAGTAAGTATTCATTTTTTTATGTACAAAGTACATCATCTAGGAATTCACATATCATCTCATATCTTGTTTACAATCAAACTTACCTCTATAATCTACCCTAAACATGTGCTTTTTCATAAGAATCATAAGAATTATTTAGACCATGCTTGTACCATGGAAAAAAAATAGCAATAGTAAAGTATAAATAATTCATGCCAGATGCATAAGTAGAGCGATGAAACTGCCATTGTCAACTGCACTGTTCACATTAAAACATTGTGACATGTCTGATTATTTATTCTTATGTTTTACAAATATATATTTGATCACCTTTTCTTACTCTTGGGAATGGGCTATATACAACACACTTCTATCGTATGATTCTTCTTAATATGATGTATTTGATATGGTTTCTTTCGTAGCTTTACTCGACAGTTTTGTGTTAATTCTTGTCATTGATCTTGGTGTTTTAATTTTCTTTTTCAATGGTAGTTGTACTTGTATTGGGTTTAAAGGTCAGATGAGTATTTGAAATATTTATACATATTGAATGAAGATTTAATGTGCCTTGTGGTTTCTTGGATAAGGAACCATATTTCATGAACTTTCTATTTCCATGGTTATGTTCCATATTCAAATTCTTTCCTACTGTAGTCATGGTTCTCAGAGTAGTTCACTTAAATGCTTTGTAACATCCCAGGTTTGAGGCCTAGGATAACATGATCTTCAAAGGAATGATTGAACTACCCATATCACCAAGGTGCACCTCCTTTTCCGGGAGCCCATCACTAAAGAACTCTATAGTTAAGTGTGCTCAACTTGGAGTAGTACTAGGATGGGTGACCAGTCGGGAAGTTGATCCTGACTTGCGCGTCAGTGTGGACAAAGTGCGCAGTTAAGGCTAGTGGTGGTTTGTGGGGCCAATCGTCATTCCTGAAACTCTACTAGAGCCTAGGGCAGTGGGCCCAGACATTACAAATGGTATCAGAGCCATAACCCCTCCAGTAGGTGGGCCCCACATGGGCATGTGGAATGCCAGTCTTGAGCCGTGCGGTCCAGGCAAGTTGGAAAGGGCTATCCGTAGAGACGAGATGGAGCCGCCCTTGCTCTAGTAGCCATGGACAGGAGCTGGGTGTCCATGGGCCATTGTGGGTCTGCACTGAAATGGGGTCAGATTATGAGGCCATATTGTTGAGCCTTGACGAGGACGTCAGGAGTCTAAGTGGGGGAGATTGTAACATCCCAGGTTTGAGGCCTAGGATAACATGATCTTAAAAGGAATGATTGGACTACCCATATCACCAAGGTGCACCTCCTTTTCCGGGAGCCCATCACTAAAGAACTCCATAGTTAAGCGTGCTCAGTTTGGAGTAGTACTGTGGGCTCTGATCTCCAAACCACGATATAAACACGATTTAAACTTAGCGGAAGCGATTCGATTAGCAGCGGAATACCAAAAATCAGCGGAAATTAAAACTTTTTGAGATAAAGCATTGAAACCATAAGACTTCCTTCATAAAAGGAGATAAACTGTTTACATCTCAGATAATTACTTCTTGAGTAATTATATACAACATGATACAAAATCTCAAGAACTCATAACCAAAATCTCAGACCAAAAGACTCCAAGACCTGAGAGTACAGAGGACACATAGGACTGACTCTAACTATACCACATGGCAGGCTAAATCTCCACCTGAGATTTTACTGCTACTCCTGGTGCTGCTGCTGCTGGGACTGGTCACCTATAGACTTGTTCCTCCATCTTCGACGTCCACCTAAAAAGTTGAAGTCTACGGGGTGAGACAATTTTACATAATTGTCCCAGCGAGAGTTATAACTCTCCGCCAGAAGCTTTATTATAGTACCTCAAAGAATAACTTAAGCAGTAAAAGCTTCAAAGTATTCAACATCAGATTTAATAGTAAGCATGAGTTCAACAGTTATGAAACATGAAGACATTTGCACTATACAGTGTAACATCAATCAATCAACTCGTAGTTATCTCTAACAGGTATGCTATGATGTGGATTATGTTTTTCAAACATTATTTTTATGCCCTGTGGAGATGAGGTTTACCACTCATCCTCCAACCAATCACTGCTAAGTGCCTTGGTATCATACTAGGTCATCGAAAGAGCCGGATTCTCATAACCTTCACCTTCCTCAGTCAGTAAGAGGATTACTTGTAGGACATCTCGTGCCTCTACTATAATAGCTTACCAGGGTAATCTGGTCCTTCTCTATTTTAGAGTTACAGTGGCATTCTGTACTCTCTTCGTCATCAGGAGATTTCATGTTTATCTTCCACTGATACAGATATCTGTGCTTTCTTCATCATCAGGAGGTTTCATGTTTACCATCCACTGATACGGTATAGGATTGTAGTGAAGGATTGATGGATTACACATCTACATCAAACACCTACACTAGGATGTAAGGTTCTACACATCCATATACCCCACATACTCAAAAGTATGTGATCCAGGAGTTCCCTTAGGAAAACCTGTTTCACCATCATTTGATCTCTGACAATGATGGATCTATGATCAGGGCTCTACATTACACTTGATTAGTTAGGTACATTCAGTATCATCATACATTGTTCTTCAAACAATATCATTAGCATAACAGCTATGAAATGAGAATACTAAATGTAACAAGCCTAACTCTCATCAATCATCATATCTCAATACATTTATCACAAGTCATCTCTAAAGCATGACCTTGATGGTAATTATGGCTCTCACAGCCCATTTTAATCCATAAGTTGCCATTGACAATGCATCAGGATAAATCACTATTCATAAAGCTAAAGCATGCTTTCAATGAATATAGTTTCATAATCCATACCTGGATATGATCATCATCTCATGACAACCTGCATGGTTAAATTCAACTGATAACAGTAAACAATTCATTCTAGAAGTTACACTTTCAAACTCTTAGAAGAGTCAAGTTCCCCAATAATCATCAATCCGGGTTTACTATTCACAAAACATGTCCTCACCCTAGAATTAGGGTTTACTATTCACCTCATGGCGAATTGAACTCATAACATCATCATGTATGAGAAACATCATCATTAAAGCTCCTAAAATAGATTAAGATTCACTAAACATCATAATTAGGGTTTCCATGATCTCACATAGGTGGATCATACCCTAATCATGCACATTCATGTGTATTGAAGGTACTTTACTTAAGTTTCCACTATAAAAGGGGTACTTTCTCTCTCTTATGATACTTTCTCTCTCCTCTTACTAGTAGATGGTGATAACACCACTCTAGATCAGGTTGGGTTAAGTCCTCATTGACTAGCATAAGCCAAAACATCATTAACATGTGATTAGGGTTTTATTAGAAAAAGGTATTACTCAATTAAACCCCTCAAGGGTATTTTGGTAATTTACCTCATGATCACCATCATGGGTCAATTCATTAATCACTTAGTCCCTTAATGTTCTAAGTTACCATTAGGGTTTAGATTAGATCACCATTGAACCAATTACAACTTCAAGTGATTATGTATAAATAACCTTGAAAACCTCCAAACGGTTTCAACCTTCAACCACCAAACGGTTTGAAACCGTTTGGGTGCGTTGACCGTTTGCTAGGTTTGACTCCAAGATCACATGACCTCAAGGTCGTTTGCCCAAACCGTTTGGGTGCGTTGACCGTTTGGAAAGGTTGACTTTCCAAACCGTTTGAGCTTATGCGGTTTGAAACCGTTTGATCAACTTGTCTTGAGATCGATTGGTCCAAACGACCTTGAGATCGTTTGAGCCCAAACGGTCTTGAGACCGTTTGGCCTCAAACGGTCTTGAGATCGTTTGGCCTCAAACGGTCTTGAGACCGTTTGGTCCAAATGGGCTCAAACCGTTTGGACCTCCAACATGGTTTAAAAGTTGCAAATGTTTATGATTAAGTATGTTGAAGCCCTCAATTGGCCAAAGCCATGTTAACCACTTATAAATTAAGTCAAAAAGGATGAGCCTCAAGCAATTGGACACCAAATTAACCCTCAATTGAAAGCCAATTAGGGTTAAGTCCATCTCAATTAGAGTTTCAAATCGGATGGTCATCAATATTCAACAATGTGAATCAATTCAAGGTTGAACCTATCAATTGACCTCCAATTGGACCCAAACTTGGACCAAACGGTCTTGAGATCATTTGGATGACCTCCAAACGGTCTTGAGACCGTTTGCCCAAGAATTCATCAAAATCTAAGTTGAGTTGATAGGGGTTGAATCTTAATTAAGTCACAAATAAGCAATTTGATTATTTCAATAACCCATTGTAATTGGGCTCTCAGTTGATCAAATTACCTTAACCCTAGACCTCCAAAGGGTCTTGTGTTGACACCAAACGGTCTTGAGACCGTTTGGATGAGTTCCAAACGGTCTTGAGACCGTTTGCCCATCCAATCTTTGGACTCTAGTGAAAATTCATCAAGGTTTGATCTATTGAGTTGATCATCACATCAATACTTAATTGCAATATGATTTGGTACCTTTGGATCTTTGATTGGTCAACTATACTTGACCCCAGACCTCTAAACGGTCTTGGTGATCCCCAAACGGTCTTGAGACCGTTTGGATGATCACCCAAACGGTCTTGAGACCGTTTGGGCTAACCAACCCAAAATCACTAATTAACTCATTGGAATTTCAGCACTGATTTCAATTAGGGTTTGCCCTATTGATTAGCCTTCAACTCATGACTCATTTGGAATTAAGCCATCAAATTTGGCGAGTCATTAATCAACATTATTATGAACAGTAATCCCAAACGGTCAACGCTTGGTAAACCATATTAAATAGTCTTGAGACCGTTTGCCCAAAAAGGGCAAATTAAACAGATTGAAAATCAGAACTTAATTCAATTGGATTTGCTAATTGATTTGCTTATATCTCACGATTCCTTTAGAGTTAACCCCTAAAAGTTTGTGGGTGATCAGCCTACATAATTAGGAACAGGATTCCCATACGTTCGTTGCTTGGTCAACTGGACCAAACGGTCTTGGAGACCGTTTGCCTCTATGCGACCCTGAAACCGTTTGCCCACCAAACGGTTGTGCAAACCGCATGGGCAATTGGTTAGGACCGTTTAGTAAAGTGGAAATCCGTGGATAAGCATAGGAATTAACGCCCTTATATTCTACCTCAAGAACAGCAGCAGTTCTTCACGATTTTACTTGCAAGGATGTAAGGGAAGATAGGGAAGAAGAAGAACTAGCAACTATATGCATAGAAAAAGATGTATAATCAAAGCATAAGGTTTAGAGTTATAAAACCCACCTAAAGGTTGTTCCTTGAGATCCAAGCTTCCAAGCTTCAGGTCTTTAATGGCGTCTTTGAGCTCCACAGGTTGGCCAAGGTGAATTCTCCAAGGAAAAGTTGGAAAGGAATGGCTAGAAAGATAAAGCTAGGTGAGCTAGCCATGAATTCAACCTTGAAATCGAGTTTCCTCCATGAATTCAAGCAAAAGGGATGATCCAAACTTACCTTGAACTCCCTGGTCATTCTCCTATGCTCCAGAGATCTGCCGTAGTCGGTTTGAGCAAGGGGGATAAGTGAGGGAATGAAAGAAACGTTCCTTTGCTTGCAAAGGAAGTGATATATATTTTTTGGGTGAAATTTCTCCATAAAGCTTCTATTTTATCCCATTTCTCATTTAAGTCCTTCCTTTCTTCTTTGTTCGTCCCTAACCCTTATTTCTAAGGACAAACTCCTTCTAAATCCAAGAATTGAAGGCAAAGAGGATCAACCCATCACTAAAGCATACACATAAAAGGGCTATTATACATACACCTTGATTATTCAATCACAAAGGTGTTCTTTATTATATGATTATTCAAATGAAGTGCCCTCTTCATCATTTCTACTCTAAATGATGACAAAAGTTATAAAAGATATTTTAGATGATGTATTTTACAAGTTTCACCCCTCAAATTGGGTAAATTGCACTTTACACCAATTTAGGGTTTTCAAGTACAGGGGTTGCTTCCACAGCTGCACCTTGGTGCTCAAGCTTGGGAAATCCCTCAAACTTCATCATAAACATCCTCATGATGTCTCAACATCAGAGGAACATCTCAACATGTGCAATTTGCAAGTTAATCCCTTAAATGGGTAATTTGCACATAGATCCCTGTATTACAAAACAATGCTACAACTTTATATATAAAGGAGAAAAATTGAAATATATGTTTCTGAGGAACTTAATTACATGTCCAAAGTTAATCACAAGGATTTAATTACATATTTAGGCAAAACACCTAGGGTTAGTTCATAACCCAGGTTAGGGATGTTACAAATTATCCACCCCTTACAAGGATTTCGTCCCCGAAATCGATAAAACGTATTAAGAGAAAAGGGCAGGGTATTTCCTTCTCATCTCATCCTCTAGTTCCCAAGTGGCTTCTTCAACACCACGGTGGTTCCAGAGGACTTTCACAAGGCTTAATTCTTTCTTCTTTAACTTTTTAATTATGTTATCAAGGATTGACACTAGTCCTTCCTCATAAGATATATCATCATTCAATTCTACCTCCATAGGTTGTAGAACTGACTCAGTGTCTGGGTGACATTTTTTTAGCATAGAAATGTGAAACACAGGATGTAACCTCTGTAACTCTGGTGGAAGCTCTAGTTTATAGGCTACTTTTCTAATCCGTTCAATGATTGGATAAGGCCCCATAAATCTAGGAGCTAACTTCCCTTTCTTTCCAAAACGAAGGACTCCTTTCCAAGGCGAGACTTTGAGATACACTCTGTCTCCGACCTGGAACTCTAAGGGTCTACAACGCTTGTCAGTATAAGATTTCTGCCTATCTTGTGCAGTCTTAATCTGTTGCTGTATTACCTTAATCTTTTCTGTAGTTTGTTGTACAAGATCAGGTCCTAACAACTGATGCTCACCAGTCTCATACCAACACAAGGGTGATCTACAACGTCTACCATACAAGGCTTCATAAGGTGCCATATCAATACTATGCTGATAGCTATTGTTATAGGCAAACTCTATCAAGCTTAGGTGTAGATCCCAACTTCCGGTAAACTGGAGAACACATGTTCTCAACAGGTCTTCCAAGGTCTGTATGGTCCTTTCCGACTGTCCATCAGTCTGGGGATGAAAGGTCGTACTAAACTTTAACTGGGTGCCTAAAGCATTATGAAGTCGTTCCCAAAAACGACTTGTAAACTGGGGACTTATGTCAGAAACTATAGTGACAGGCACTCCGTGCAAATGCACTATCTCTTGAACATATAACTGTGATAACCTTTCAGCAGAATAGGTTGTTTTGACAGGTAAGAAATGTGCTGTCTTAGTCAACCTATCTACAACTACCCAAATGGAATCATGTCCTTTGCTTGTCCTGGGTAGGCCAACAACAAAGTCCATGGTCACATGGTCCCACTTCCACTGTGGTATGGGTAAAGGTTGCATCGTTCCTGCAGGCTTCTGGTGTTCAGCTTTAACTTGCTGACACACAAGACACCTCAGAACAAATTCTGCAACATCCTTCTTCATTCCAGGCCACCAATACAGATCTTTTAAATTACGATACATCTTGGTGCTCCCTGGATGCATAGCGTACATCGAAGAATGAGCTTCTTCCAGGACTAACTTCCTCAAGTTGTCCACATCCGGCACTATCATCCTCCCATGATAACAGGATATGGAACTGAAATTCTTAATGAACCTTCGATAATAGCCTGCTAACCCCAAGAAGCTTCGAATCTCCGTCGGCGTCTTCGGTTGTTCCCACTATAGAACAGATTCTACCTTTGTAGGGTCAACATGAATTCCCGATGCAGATATCACATGTCCAAGAAAAGATACCTCCGGCAGCCAGAACTCACACTTGCTAAACTTAGCATACAACTTGTGTTCTCTTAGCAAGGTCAAAGCTTGGAGAAGATGCTGCTCATGCTGCTGAGCATCCTTACTATAGATCAGAATATCATCTATGAAAACGACAACACACTGATCAAGGAAGGGTCGAAAAACTCTATTCATGAGTTCCATGAATGCAGCTGGTGCATTGGTTAGTCCAAACGACATAACCGTGAACTCATAGTGACCACATCTTGTCCTAAAAGCAGACTTGGATATGTCACTATCCTTAATACGGAGTTGATGATATCCAGATCTCAGGTCTATCTTTGAGAATACGGTTGCACCACACAACTGGTCAAAGAGATCATCAATCCTCGGCAGAGGGTACTTGTTCTTTATTGTTACTTTATTAAGTTGTCTGTAGTCAATGCACAATCGCATTGACCCATCTTTCTTTTAACAAACAAGACCGGAGCACCCCAAGGTGAAGTGCTCGGTTGGATAAAACCCTTCTCAAGTAACTCTTGAAGCTGTTTCTTGAGTTCTTCCATCTCGGCAGGCGCCATCCTATACGGTGTCTGAGCTATGGGTTTCGTATCTGGGACCAAATTGATCTCAAAATCAATCTCCCGAGGTTGTGGTATACCAAGAAGTTCTTTAGGAAACACATCCTCGAATTCCCTGACTATGGGAACTTCAGCAGGTTTGGAACTTTCCTTGGTAACGTCTACCACATGGGCCAAGAATGCATAACATCCTTGCCTCAACAGCTTATCAACAACCATAGCTGATACAAGACAGGTGGGCAGAATCTTTCTTTCACCTTAAAAGATCCATGCGTTGCCTTCATCAGCAAACACAGCCAACTTGGATTCACAATCCAAGACAACTCTATACCTTTCTAAGATATCCATCCCGAGGATTATATCAAATCCTTGCATATCAAGTGGTATAAGGTCCACTTGAATGCGATGATTAGAAAAGAAGAGGATGCAGGGAGAACATACCTCCTACAAAACGGCAGACCCACTCAACGGAGTCTCTAACAACAAACTATCTGCCCTATGACTAACCGTCATATTGCAGTTACGAATCACTCTCCGAGTGATAAAAGAGTGCGTAGCACCCGGGTCAATCAGAACAGATACAACACAGGATGTAGACATATCAGAATATAAAAGTTCCATCTGACCTGCCACTACCCGTGGATTGACCACTGCATCAGGTGGGTTCATAGCATAGAACCTTGCTGTCGCCTGGTGTTGAGGTGGTGCTGATGATCCAGCTTGAGACGCTTGTCCACGTCCTCGAGCTGCTCCTTGAGATTGCCTTCTCTGAGATCCCCGTTGACTCTGCCTCTGAGGTTGTGTCACACTGATAGGCCTAGATCGGTAGTCCTTCATCAAGTGTCCCACCTTCCCACAGTTGTAGCAACTTCTTTCCAGTTGTTGTGGTCTTGGTGGTCCAGTAACTGACATTGATGCAGAACTGTGAGTCTCTTGTTGAGGTAGGCTTCGTCCCCTGCCTCTACTTGGTGACCACTGAGTTTGGGAACTTGATCTGGGTGGTGGAGGGTTAGGTGCAAAGAATCTTGGTTTCTTGGAATCCCTAGATGAAGAACCCTGGAACTGTGGATATCTTTTCTGGGTTTGCCTCTTCTCAACCACAGATCTCTCTACCCTTCGGACTGACTCAACGAAGATAGAGAATCTCTCTCGGTTTTCTAAGGCAGACACAGGGGTTGATATATCAGCATTCAAACCCTTCTCAAATCTCCTGATTCTTTCCTCTTCTGTGGCAGCCATGTGCGGACAGAACCGCAGCAACCCCATGAACTTAGCTTCATATTCACTAATGTTCATCATGCCCTGCCTCAATCTCTCAAACTGAGAGATCTTCTCATCTAGGAAGGTCTTTGGAAAATATCTATTGATAAATTCCTGATGAAACTCTTCCCATGAGAACTCTATCCCAGGTCTCTTCTGCTCTTCCATGTTCCACCAGTGACCAGCACTGCCTTTGAGAAGATAGACAGCATGTCTAACCTTCTCAGCCTCCGGGATATTAAGAATCCTGAAAGCCTTCTCCAACTCTGTTAACCACAGATCAGCATCTGCGGGGTCGGCAGTCCCAAAGTACTCGGTAGCTCTGACATGACGAAGTTGCTCGAACGTCTTACCGATACCTTGTCCTTCAGGCTGGGCAGGTGCCCTTGGTGCAGGCATGGGCATCTTGTTGGTTATGTGTGTCATGGCAGTCATAAACTGCCCAAACACCGTCTGAACTGCTGGGTTACCCATATCAGCTGGGTCAAACTGGGGTGGTTCAGGTGCAGGCTGTTCTATTTCTGGAACCCTTGCACCGCCTCGAGGTGCACAAGCACTACTCTCTACCACGTACTCATCATGTGGCTCTGCCATCCTTATGTATCTTCTTCTCCTGAGGAGAAGAAGATTCTATTAGATAAGGAAGAGATACTAAGGATAGACTCGACATCCTAAGTCCTATGCCTCTGTAGACTCAGCGAACCTAGAGCTCTGATACCACTAATTGTGGGCTCTGATCTCCAAACCACGATATAAACACGATTTAAACTTAGCGGAAGCGATTCGATTAGCAGCGGAATACCAAAAATCAGCGGAAATTAAAACTTTTTGAGATAAAACATTGAAACCATAAGACTTCCTTCATAAAAGGAGATAAACTGTTTACATCTCAGATAATTACTTCTTGAGTAATTATATACAACATGATACAAAATCTCAAGAACTCATAACCAAAATCTCAGACCAAAAGACTCCAAGACCTGAGAGTACAGAGGACACATAGGACTGACTCTAACTATACCACATGGCAGGCTAAATCTCCACCTGAGATTTTACTTCTACTCCTGGTGCTGCTGCTGCTGGGACTAGTCACCTGTAGACCTGTTCCTCCGTCTTCGACGTCCACCTAAAAAGTTGAAGTCTACGGGGTGAGACAATTTTACATAATTGTCCCAGCGAGAGTTATAACTCTCCGCCAGAAGCTTTATTATAGTACCTCAAAGAATAACTTAAGCAGTAAAAGCTTCAAAGTATTCAACATCAGATTTAATAGTAAGCATGAGTTCAACAGTTATGAAACATGAAGACATTTGCACTATACAGTGTAACATCAATCAATCAACTCGTAGTTATCTCTAACAGGTATGCTATGTTGTGGATTATATTTTTCAAACATTATTTTTATGCCCTGTGGAGATGAGGTTTACCACTCATCCTCCAACCAATCACTGCTAAGTGCCTTGGTATCATACTAGGTCATCGAAAGAGCCGGATTCTCATGACCTTCACCTTCCTCAGTTAGTAAGAGGATTACTTGTAGGACATCTCGTGCCTCTACTATAATAGCTTACCAGGGTAATCTGGTCCTTCACTATTTTAGAGTTACAGTGGCGTTCTGTACTCTCTTCGTCATCAGGAGATTTCATGTTTATCTTCCACTGATATGGATATCTGTGCTTTCTTCGTCATCAGGAGGTTTCATGTTTACCATCCACTGATACGGTATAGGATTGTAGTGAAGGATTGATGGATTACACATCTACATCAAACACCTACACTAGGATGTAAGGTTCTACACATCCATATACCCCACATACTCAAAAGTATGTGATCCAGGAGTTCCCTTAGGAAAACATGTTTCACCATCATTTGATCTCTGACAATGATGGATCTATGATCATGGCTCTACATTACACTTGATTAGTTAGGTACATTCAATATCATCATACATTGTTCTTCAAACAATATCATTAGCATAACAGCTATGAAATGAGAATACTAAATGTAACAAGCCTAACTCTCATCAATCATCATATCTCAATACATTTATCACAAGTCATCTCTAAAGCATGACCTTGAGGTAATTATGGCTCTCACAGCCCATTTTAATCCATAAGTTGCCATTGACAATGCATCAGGATAAATCACTATTCATAAAGCTAAAGCATGCTTTCAATGAATATAGTTTCATAATCCATACCTGGATATGATCATCATCTCATGACAACCTGCATGGTTAAATTCAACTGACAACAGTAAACAATTCATTCTAGAAGTTACACTTTCAAACTCTTAGAAGAGTCAAGTTCCCCAATAATCATCAATCTGGGTTTACTATTCACAAAACATGTCCTCACCCTAGAATTAGGGTTTACTATTCACCTCATGGCGAATTGAACTCATAACATCATCATGTATGAGAAACATCATCATTAAAGCTCCTAGAATAGATTAAGATTCACTAAACATCATAATTAGGGTTTCCATGATCTCACATAGGTGGATCATACCCTAATCATGCACATTCATGTGTATTGAAGGTACTTTACTTAAGTTTCCACTATAAAAGGGGTACTTTCTCTCTCTTATGATACTTTCTCTCTCCTCTTACTAGTAGATGGTGATAACACCACTCTAGATCAGGTTGGGTTAAGTCCTCATTGACTAGCATAAGCCAAAACATCATTAACATGTGATTAGGGTTTTATTAGAAAAAGGTATTACTCAATTAAACCCCTCAAGGGTATTTTGGTAATTTACCTCATGATCACCATCATGGGTCAATTCATTAATCACTTAGTCCCTTAATGTTCTAAGTTACCATTAGGGTTTAGATTAGATCACCATTGAACCAATTACAACTTCAAGTGATTATGTATAAATAACCTTGAAAACCTCCAAACGGTTTCAACCTTCAACCACCAAACGGTTTGAAACCGTTTGGGTGCATTGACCATTTGCTAGGTTTGACTCCAAGACCGCATGACCTCAAGGTCGTTTGCCCAAACCGTTTGGGTGCGTTGACCGTTTGGAAAGGTTGACTTTCCAAACTGTTTGAGCTTATGCGGTTTGAAACCGTTTGATCAACTTGTCTTGAGATCGATTGGTCCAAACGACCTTGAGATCGTTTGAGCCCAAATGGTCTTGAGACCATTTGGCCTCAAACGGTCTTGAGACCGTTTGGCCTCAAACGGTCTTGAGACCGTTTGGACCTCCAACATGGTTCAAAAGTTGCAAATGTTTATGATTAAGTATGTTGAAGCCCTCAATTGGCCAAAGCCATGTTAACCACTTATAAATTAATTCAAAAAGGATGAGCCTCAAGCAATTGGACACCAAATTAACCCTCAATTGAAAGCCAATTAGGTTTAAGTCCATCTCAATTAGAGTTTCAAATCGGATGGTCATCAATATTCAACAATGTGAATCAATTCAAGGTTGAACCTATCAATTGACCTCCAATTGGACCCAAACTTGGCCCAAACGGTCTTGAGATCGTTTGGATGACCTCCAAACGGTCTTGAGACCGTTTTCCCAAGAATTCATCAAAATCTAAGTTGAGTTGATAGGGGTTGAATCTTAATTAAGTCACAAATCAGCAATTTGATTATTTCAATAACCCATTGTAATTGGGCTCTCAGTTGATCAAATTACCTTAACCCTAGACCTCCAAAGGGTCTTGGGTTGACACCAAACGGTCTTGAGACCGTTTGGATGAGTTCCAAACGGTCTTGATATCGTTTTCCCATCCAATCTTTGGACTCTAGTGAAAATTCATCAAGGTTTGATCTATTGAGTTGATCATCACATCAATACTTAATTGCAATATGATTTGGTACCTTTGGATCTTTAATTGGTCAACTATACTTGACCCCAGACCTCTAAACGGTCTTGGGTGATCCCCAAACGGTCTTGAGACCGTTTGGATGATCACCCAAATGGTCTTGAGACCGTTTGGGCTAACCAACCCAAAATCACTAATTAACTCATTGGAATTTCAGCACTTAGTTCAATTAGGGTTTGCCCTATTGATTAGCCTTCAACTCATGACTCATTTGGAATTAAGACATAAAATTTGGTGAGTCATTAATCAACATTATTATGAACAGTAATCCCAAACGGTCAATGCTTGGTCAACCATCTTAAACGGTCTTGAGACCGTTTTCCCAAAAAGGGCAAATTAAACAGATTGAAAATCAGAACTTAATTCAATTGGATTTGCTAATTGATTTGCTTATATCTCACGATTCCTTTAGAGTTAACCCCTCAAATTTTGTGGGTGATCAGCCTACATAATTAGGAACAGTATTCCCATACGGTCGTCGCTTGGTCAACTGGACCAAACGGTCTTGGAGACCGTTTGCCTCTATGCGACCCTGAAACCGTTTGCCCACCAAACGGTTGTGCAAACCGCATGGGCAATTGGTTAGGACCGTTTAGTAAAGTGGAAATCCGTGGATAAGCATAGGAATTAACTCCCTTATCTTCTACCTCAAGAACAGCAGCAGTTCTTCACGATTTTACTTGCAAGGATGCAAGGGAAGATAGGGAAGAAGAAGAACTAGCAACTATATGCATAGAAAAAGATGTATAATCAAAGCATAAGGTTTAGAGTTATAAAACCCGCCTAAAGGTTGTTCCTTGAGCTCCAAGCTTCCAAGCTTCAGGTCTTTAATGGTGTCTTTGAGCTCCACAGGTCGGCCAAGGTGAATTCTCCAAGGAAAAGTTGGAAAGGAATGGCTAGAAAGATAAAGCTAGGTGAGCTAGCCATGAATTCAACCTTGAAATCGAGTTTCCTCCATGAATTCAAGCAAAAGGGATGATCCAAACTTACCTTGAACTCCCTGGTCGTTCTCCTATGCTCCATAGCTCTTCCTTAGTCAGTTTGAGCAAGGGGGATAAGTGAGGGAATGAAAGAAACGTTCCTTTGCTTGCAAAGGAAGTGATATATATATATTTTGGGTGAAATTTCTCCATAAAGCTTCTATTTTATCCCATTTCTCATTTAAGTCCTTCCTTTCTTCTTTGTTCGTCCCTACCCCTTATTTCTAAGGACAAACTCCTTCTAAAGCCAAGAATTGAAGGCAAAGAGGATCAACCCATCACTAAAGCATACACATAAAAGGGCTATTATACATACACCTTGATTATTCAATCACAAAGGTGTTCTTTATTATATGCTTATTCAAATGAAGTGCCCTCTTCATCATTTCTCATCTAAATGATGACAAAAGTTATAAAAGATATTTTAGATGATGTATTTTACAAGTTGCACCCCTCAAATTGGGTAAATTGCACTTTACACCAATTTAGGGTTTTCAAGTACAGGGGTTGCTTCCACAGCTGCACCTTGGTGCTCAAGCTTGGGAAATCCCTCAAACTTCATCATAAACATCCTCATGATGTCTCAACATCAGAGGAACATCTCAACATGTGCAATTTGCAAGTTAATCCCTTAATTGGGTAATTTGCACATAGATCCCTGTATTACAAAACAATGCTACAACTTTATATATAAAGGAGCAAAATTGAAATATATGTTTCTGAGGAACTTAATTACATGTCCAAAGCTAATCACAAGGATTTCATTACATATTTAGGCAAAACACCTAGGGTTAGTTCATAACCCAGGTCAGGGATGTTACAAGTACTAGGATGGGTGACCAGTTGGGAAGTTGATCCTGGCTTGTGCGTCAGTGTGGACAAAGTGCGCAGTTAAGGCTAGTGGTGGTTTGTGGGGCCAGTCGTCATTCCTGAAAATCTACTAGAGCCTAGGGCAGTGGGCCCGGGCGTTACATGCTTCATCTATTTTTTGTAACTTTTTTTTTCTACTCTTATCAGCCATCATAGTTCTAAACTCCATAATAATGTTTGATCCCTTGATTCTACTTAATTTAGCCCTTGATGTGATTATTAACTCGATATTATTATAAGTTCGATTGGAAGAAATTTCTTCAATGTTTTTGTTAGGAAACTATAGAATGTTTTAATTTTTCTCTTACTAAAATCACCTAATGATTTATTGGTAGAATTAGAACCACCTATGATTTGTTTTTCAGATGTATCATGATTTATAATAATGAAAATTTATTCAAAGCTATAAGTATCCTAAGTACCAATAGCAACATAATTATTTTTTATGGTAGATCTAATATGTCATCTATCCTCTTACCAGTGTTGTTAAAAGAAATTGTTTTAGCAGGTTCATCACTTGTAACAGAAGCTGAGGAATGTATGATCGACAACAGATCTGATTTTGCACATGTATGCATATTTCTCAGGCTAGCATTAGCTGACCTACTCAAGTCAAAGACCACTGTGGCCATCAATTGTTCATCTATCGTGTGACTTGACTTTCTACATTTGTAGATGGATGTCCCTGAATAGATTCTTGAATCCTTGAGGGCATTGATTCACTTTTACACATGAAAAAAAATTCCTGAATTCTTGAGGGTATTGATTCTTTCCATTGAAATAGCACCATAAATTATGTACTACCAAGAAAATATTACGCTACATGTTCCAAGGTTAAATGAAGATTTTGAATATTGCTTATCAACTGAGAATTGACATTCCATCTATAGCCTAAGAAGTTGCCAATTTCAAGGTTGAAAGGGAGGCTTTGTTTGAGAGAAAAAGAGTTTATACTACTTTCTTCATATGAATAGAACCCCACAATCACAATGACCAATAAGACACTACATTGGGGTTCTATAGATCCTGATCGGTTACATGTGACATTGCAAGAAAAGGGTGTGACTGCATCACTCCATAAAGAAGACACCACCGCTATTGATCTAATTTGTAACATATTCTGGCATATGGTTGTGAGGCTATTACAACATATGTAGGCTTGTGCCAAACTGTAATAGCCATAGGTGATTGGAGTCTAACAACTAAATTATATGAGGTCTTTAGTAGTATAGACACTAAACAAAGTTTATTATGGATCTCTGCATGTTCATAATTCTTATTCATGTTTAGTTTGTAGTTTCTCTCCTTCATACAAGCAGTTGTGCATATAGCATTGAGGTATCTACATACCTACATATATGCATAACACTCACACATCCATGGACATACACTTGTAGACACACATAGAATGAACATAAGTGAACAAAAATTGAGTTCTTACCCTGATATTAGTTTAACATAAAGTAATACAATTTGAGATAATAGATATTCTCTTGTTTTGATTACTAGGCAATAGATGACTTCTCAAAGGAAGTTGTAGCTCCATTCAAAAATTTAGAGGGAATCATAAAACACATACTACTTATCATAGTTGTTAACTGCTCATGATATTCGTTTGAGGAAAAAGCACTGGATTACATGTGAGGTGACTTTGTTAAAGATTATGAATATCATTTGAATCTGAATTTTTTAACTTCATGTATTGAACTATGCAAGCCTTCTTTATTTTCTTATGCAGAGTGGATTAACATCATTCCCTCATAGCTTTCCCTATTGCAATACTTATCATCAATGCTTATTGAAGCTGACATTAGATATAAATATTCAGCTTTGTCAAACTTCTATGAGGACCCTGATGATCTCAAAATCCCTTACTAGATATCCCATATATTTCATCTCTAGGGAATTACTTAGAGAATGAGAGAATTAAAAACTATGCAAATGGTATTCATTCTATTATCCCATAGAACAATTAGAAGTTTAGAAATGGTATTATTCTATATATTTAGGGCCGAATTTTCTTTGCTAGTGGAAGTACTAGTACTTTTGTTAAGTGGAAAATGAGGAAAACACATGTCCATGGTCAGTCTATAATACAGAAGAAGTTACATTGTGGGTTATAAATAAAGGAGGGTGTGGTTGACTCTATTTGAAATAATAGTCGTTAAGCTGAATCCTATGTGGGTTTCATGTTTGATGTTGATATGTTGTTATTCTTGTTGCCTTTCAAATTTGTAATAGTTTCTAGTGCATGTTCTATCTTTTCATTTTTATAACACTTGCAATGGAGCAAAAAACTATTTGATATTATCTCATAGAAGATGCATGATGAGATGTGGAGTTGCTACTGCAATTCAAGTCAAGAAGAACTGGATTATATATTGGGAAGAATATTTGATGATATTATCCAAGAGAAAATACATGAAGAGATTTGCATCTATCAATCTTGCGTACAACAAGTTCTAGATCAAAAGCCTGAGGTAATTTGTAACTTGACTTCTTCGTATCTCTGATACTTGTCACACTATTTGGTTCAACACCTATTTCTCTGGGACATATGTCCATTTCTTCTTAACACCAAAGCCATATTGTATTATAGTTACACCACATTTCTTTGTGGTTGATATCATATTAGTCCAAAAAAATACATGAAAGGGATGTCTACGAAATCAAGAAGGAATGGATATATTACCGATTCTTATGAAGGACTTTGGATGGAATTGGGGATATTGGAGTGTTCATTAAATAAGGAAGTTGGTTGAGATATGTATTGTTGTATCCATGCATTTACATGTGATGGGAAATAAAATCTCATCTCTTGCATAGTTTCTTTTTGCAGCCCCTGGAAGGATGCATATGCAAATGTTAATTATTTAGACCAAACAATGGATTGGATTTGAGCACGAAGTTTTTTTTTCTTCCAAACCTTTGTGACATCCTCCATACCAAATGTGATCTTAGAAGCATATGTTGAATTTACTTGCTACTTGAATAACTAATCAAAAATTTGCCTTTCCCTATAGTGTCTTTATTAGTGGTTATTTTATTAGATAGAATTGAAGTCAAAACAGTTATGTTTCGATCTAGTATTTAGTTAGATTTCCCATGTACCATATGTATTAGTTGTGAATTTCAATGAGTACAATATATGTCATATAATTGTAAGATTCCATAGTAGTCTTCTGACCTTTTTATGTGATAGTTTTCTACTATACATGATACAAACAGTCTTGTATTTTAATGAGCATATAATTCACTTTAGGGTGAGATACCACCACCTAAGGAATTAGTTGTGACTGAGAATATAAAAGTCAATGTGTAGACTAGTGACCAACTGATTCTTCTCATAGAGCCATTATTTTATACATATCGATCATTATGAGCTTCAAGTAAGTATGCATGATGCATATTCTCATGCTCTAGTTATGAGTGAGAATATTAAAATGAATGTGCAGACTAGTGACCAACAAATATATTTTTTTGTTTTGAATTTGGCACCCATCAATGAGTTAATAAGGATTTCAAAAGTTGAAACCCCTTTCAACATTATGATATGTTTATAGTTTAAAATGCACTTTTGGTTACACATTGAATATTATATATGCTTTAGCATTAGGTTTTCCATTGCTTAAGCATCTTTCCTAGAGTTCTTTCTTGAAGGTGTTTTGTATCTTAGGTTTGACGTGTCTATTTCTGTAGTTTTTGTCACTACTATAGGTGCTGAAATGAAGGTAAACTGTCCGTATTATTAGAACCTGAAATGAAGGATTTATTAGTTCCTTTCACTAATACTTCATGAATTGGCATGCAAGTGATAATCTATGTAATTCAATTATTTGTAGAAAGTGTCAAGTGTTAATTTTTCATTATTTTATAAGGAAATCATATTGGTGTGCACTATAGCTAACCACCACAAATAAGATTTCATTCTATTCACTCTATGTACAGGTAGGATTGCGACCACAAGGTGTAATGTAATAGTGACAAGATCACATTTGTACATGAGGGGAGTCCTAGTTGTGAGCTCTAGTATGGGGTGGCCTTTCAGATACTTTCTAGTAAATTGGTGACATTTGGCAATTCTATTGTGTTAACCCTGGGTAAAGATAGGTTGTCTGTGATCATAATGATGTTTAGTTGTTCTTTGATACTATAAATCCTTGAATGTTTGGTCCTCCTATGGATCTTATTGGCTCCAAGATCTTATTTGTCATTATTTTCTTGGTTAAGCCTTGTTGGAGTTTGCATCTCCTATATTAACACATATGTTACTATGAAATTTCTTGCCTGAAGGCTAACAATCCTCTATGTATCTTCTTGAATTCATAATATAAGGATCTTGTCACCCTTTTACTCACAAGTATTATAACATTCTTGCATCTTTCAGAAATGACAAAAATGCCAAATTTCTTTTTCAAGCTCGCGTTGAGCAATGAATGGACTTTAGAATAACAAAAATTGATAAAAGTATTGTACCCTAGACTCAACCTTATAGTATGATTTCTTCCCCTGGTCCATTTTTATCATCAAAGGACTCCATGAGGTGATGTGGTTCTAACTCAACCTTATGGTCTAATTGGAAGTTCAAATTAGGGATAGATATGTGCATAAGTAGTGTCATGTTGTAAATCCATTGCATGCACATAAGATGCAGTCGATAGTCACACACACACGCATGGAGAAGTTGAAACATGAACCTATGTCATCACAACCTTTTTAATATCACAAATGATGGTTGGCCCAATTGTGAACTAAAACAACAGTTAGATATTGGTTTATTGGCATGTTGTGTTGAAATTTCTTGTAAATGTTGTTGTTACCTTGACCCTACAATATCATATTTTGTTAAACCATGGTCTAAGGAAGCATCTACCATGTTATATGAGTACTTATCCTAGAACTATGCAATCAAAGAATCATTTACATACATGATCTCCAATATCATATTGTTGGTGGGATCGTCATTCTTCTTCCTTGCTCAAACACTTTTTTAACAGTATTGAGCTCTTGTAAATTTTGTAGTTACCATGATCTTGTGATATTATATTTTTTGGTTACCATGGTATAAGGAAGTAGCTATTATGATCTAGTTCTTGAAATTACAAGAGGTAACCCTGACTCCCTTTGACCTTTCTACCAATTGGATCATTGTTCTTGGGTCTTTCTTGTACAATCTGTGGCTATTGCATTACGGTTAGTTCTTATGCTTCCACAGAGACTTTTTTAATCTCCTAGTTCTCCACTCTATGGATGATAACACCAATTCCTTCCAGCATTTATATTGTATGGGTATAAGTTTTCTTGCTTGATTTAATGTGTTTACTCTTTGTTTTCTTTGATTTATTTACCCCAGTCATATTATAAATCCTTGGATGGTCGGTCCTATGGCTCTTATTGGCTCCAAGATCTTATTTGTTGTCTTTTTCTTGGTTTGGCCTTTTTGGAGTTTGCATCTCCTATATAACTGGTGAGTTTCTATGCAGTTGCTCGCCTGAAGGCTAGAAATCCTCTATCTATCTTCTTCAATTCAGACTGTAAGGATCTTGCCACCCTTTTACTTACAAGTATTATAGCCTTGTTGCATATTTCATAAATGACAAAACAACCTAATTTCTATTTCAGGCTCACATTGAGTAGTGCATGGATTTCTCAATCACAAAAATTGATACAAGTATTGTACCCTAGACTCAACCTTGCAATCTGATTGTGTTAGCATTTTGTGTTATTATATTTGCAAAATACCTTGTACATAATGTGAGAACATTAGATTGATCTGATTCTAATAACATTTGATCTATGATTTACCTCAAGTATTTACACAAATTGGTTCTATGGAATTAGATTGATCTAGCAAACTTCGCGTCTAGCATTTGATCTATAATTCATCTTAGCAAGAACATGTTTCTTCTTGGAATTTTCAAACAAACCATAATTGGTTCAAGCACATAATTAGGCAGCTAGTCATCTTCAACAAAGAAGTTTGCCTCATGGTCCTCTACTCAAAGAAAACAACATTGTCTCTCAATTTCGTCCTACATCTAGTAACCAACTTTAGACCAGTTAGAAGCCTATTATACCTTCAAGAATTCAAATGGATAATGGAAATCATGTGAACGGAAAGGGGATTTGGTTTGTTAATGTTGTTCATGATGAAATTAGTGATTCAATTTCACTGCTAGTAGTTAATTCACAACATACTCATGCTTGAGTGCCCACACCACCTTTCCATATGTCTGGAACCCCAGTAGGAAAATATACTATCCAGATTTCTTCTAATATTAAATCTCTTTTCTTTTTCCTAGAATGATCAATTACGTTCTCTACTAACTTTCAAGTAGCTCAATTTGCTTACTTGAAGAAGGTTTACTATGTAGGGTTGTAGATAGTTCTGTTTATGTAGTCTACAAGCTTTTAGACAACTCTATTATGTATTAACTAAAAATTATAGTTATATGTGTTTATGATCTTTTTTCTTTGAATAAACAACCAATGGGTCTTGGTTGTGTCCATATATTCTGAAGGTAATATCTTTTTCTTTAATCTTGGTCTATTTTATATTACTATTTATAGCATGATAATTGGCCTGAACATAACCCCTGACTCTAGGGAAACATTGACATGATAAGCATGTGTTATAGTTCCATGTTCTTGTCCAAGCATACTGACTCGTTCCTTATAGTAGAAGTAACAAGTGAGTTCTACATAAGATTGTTGATACAATCCTCAAGAACAAACTGAATAGGTGTACCTTTAGTAGGAGCATGGATTGAAGGTCCACAACTACCCATCTCTTCCACATAATCATCATTAGATGCTATGAAAATAATGTGGTCTTTACGGAACTTGTTATCATCATTCCACATGTAATTGTCATTTAGATCTACATTGATCGTTTATAATCAATTATAAAATTACTTTCTAAGCAAGTCATATTAGTGATTCGAATAAAAATGGAGTCCACTCAAATTATTAAGGGTCTCACAATCATATTAGTCCCCATGGGACCAACTTTAATTATTGTGAAAATATTGCACGGTTGCATTGCAGAATTGATGGATGCCCTTATGGGAGGTATGATTTATAGGTTAGGAATACTCCAGTGCAATCCCATGAAATGCATCCTTGAAATTGGATGAATATTGATATGTTGGTTCTTTTGACAGTGGTAGCTAGATAGATGGATGACTAGTGTATTTGTGATTCAAGGAGGATGTGGAGCTTGTTATCTGCATCTTAGATAATCTGACCAAGGTTAATTTTAAGATTCAAAATGGTGGTCATTTGCTTCTCTTCTCTTGATTGTACATGTATATATGTCAGTCTTTATACTAGTATGTTTCAAGTATGAATGTTTTCATTTATTTGTTGGTTAGTAGTTTGTCATTAAATGTGTAACCGTCTATTTGAACTCTATATCAAATAGATATCTCTAGGTTATGGGATGGAATGCTTGGAAACCAACATATCAAATCCAAGCATCAATGTGTCCTTAAGAAGATGAGGCCAAGTTCTATCTAGTGCAACAATAATTGTTGCATTATACTATTAAGATTGTCTTGTTTGTAATTTTTGCTCCAAAACATGCTCTTCTTCATGATGGTGCAATAACAACAACAACCCAGGTTATCGCCAACTCACCAAACAAAAGAAGAATACAATAAGGATGCTAAAATTGGTCGAGAAAGATACATAATATTTTGCTTAGATGCTTGTAGACCTCATTGAATCATTAATATATGTATATCCTTTTCTTTGTACACATTGTGTAATAGGGGAAAGGTATACATCATCCCCATATAAATTCGACACTTCAGTATAAATGAAAGTAAGATTGTTGGCATAATGAGCATAAATTGGTCTAGTGACTACAATTTTGTAATTAAAAGAGCTTGTGTACTGATAAATTACATAGTATATGCATAATAATGTAACTACATATATGCATGTGTAATAAATAGCACTACATATGTAGCTAGATTATAATCTAACTACATATATATGTGTGTAGTAACTGTTGCTTTTCGCTACACATTAACTACACATAAAATGTAGTAACTTCATCTTTTTGCTACATACTGACTACATATGCAATTGTAGTTATACATTTAGCTACAATTACACATATATTAAAATATGTAAAGACAATATCTAGCTACATTTCTGACTACATATGTATTTGTAGAGAATAGATTATTTAACTACATCTTTGAAAAATGTAGTTGAAGCCTTTAGCTATATGAGCATATACTACAATTTGTATATGTAAAGAAAAATGTAGGTAAAACCTTTAGCTACAAAATATGGGGTTTTTGCTACATTTTTATTTTGTAGTTAAAGATCATTTTTTTGAAGTGATAGGTAACAGTTGCAAAGTCCTTGTAGGTTTCTGATGCTCTGCCTTAACCTGCTGACACACTGCACACTTAGCCACGTCACACTTCAACCCAGGCCACCAATACAAATCCTTTAGATTGTGGTACATTTTGGTATTGCCTGGATGCATGGCATACATTGAAGAGTGAGCCTCTTATAGAACCAATTTGCTTTCATCATCAACATCAAGCACCACTGCTCTACCATGGTAACATAATGTCCCATCCTCTGACTCATGCAAGACATCATGACTACCAAACTCTACTAAGATCTATTGAATCATAGTATCATCACGATGCACATCTCTGATATGTTGCCTTAACGTAGGATTCACCTGTAACTGGGCTAGCAAACCTGCCAAGAAGGATACTTCCATCTTCACATTCATCTAATGCAAGGACACCAAAATGTCTCGCTTATGGCACATCAAAGAACACAATTGCACCTTATCATCAAGAAGACTTCCTACTCAGAGCATCTGCTACCATGTTCTCCTTCCCTAGATGGTAGTCTATGGTGCAATCATAATCTTTGATTAGCTCCATCCAACATCACTGCCGCATGTTCAACTCCTGCTTCGAGAAGATGTATTGTAGATTTTTTTGGTTAGTGAAGATCTGACACTTCTCACCATAAAGGTAGTGTCTCCATATCTTTAGGGCATGGACCATAACAACAAGCTCCAAATTATGTGTCAGGTAGCTCTACTCATGTTTCTTAAGCTGTCGTGAAGCAAAAGAAATCACATTCTTATCTTGCATCATCATACAACCCAAACCATTCTTTGACACATCACAGAAGATGATGTAGCCCTTTCCCTACTCTTCCAGAACCAACATTGGTGCGCTAGTCAAATTATCCTTCAAAAGATGAAAAGAACACTGACACTTGTCATCCTAGACAAATTCCACACCCTTCCTTGTCAGCTTCATTAAGGGTAACACCACTACACTGAAGTTCTTGATAAACCCTCTATAATAGCCTATCAAGCCTAGGAAATTGCAAACCTCTATTGGAATCTTTGGCTGCTACTTCTCTAACGCAGACTAAACCTTCTTAGGATACACACACACACCTTTAGTAGATATGACGTGTCCAAGGAAAGACTCCTCCTTCAGCCAAAACTCACACTTGCTGAACTTAGTGTATAGCTTGTGCTATCTCAATAGGGTCAACGCCTGGCATACATGTTGCTCATGTTGCTGGTTGTATCTAGAGTAGATCAAGATGTCATCGATGAACACACCACCACAAATCGATCAAGATAAGGATGGAATACCATGTTCATCAGATCCATGAATGTTGCTGGTGCATTGGTTAGCCCAAACAGCATAAACACAAACTCATAGTGACCACACTGAGTCCTAAAAGTTGACTTGGGTATGCCATTCACCTTGGTCCGCAACTGATGGTATCCTAACCTTAGATCTATCTTTGAGAACACCATGGCATCTCACAACTGATCAAACAGATCATCTATCCGTGGCAAATTAAGGGAAGTTGTTCTGGATCATCACCTTATTCAACTGTCAGTAGTCAAAGCACAACCTCATAGATCCATCTTTTTTTCTTCAGAAACAACATGGGAGAACCCCAAGGAGAAGTGCTCGGTCTGTAAAGCCCTTCTCAAGCAACTCCTACAACTATTTTTTCAACTCTTGCATCTCAACTGACGCCATCCTGTATGATGTATGTGCTATCGACTGTGTTCTAGGTACCCAATTGATCTCAAAGTCAATCTCTCTAGGGGGGACGTGTGGAAACTCATCAGGAAACATATCCTAAAATTCACGAACAACTGTCACTTCCTGGATACTAGGAGTCCTCACCTTGGTATTCACCACATGTGATATAAATGCCTCACACCCTTGCATCATCAGCCTCCCTCCTGCCATCACTGATACCAAACATGTTTGGAGAATATTCGGATCTCCTTGGAAGACCCACAAAACATCACTGTCAAAGAATGTTGCCACCTTAGAACTACAATCCAAGACCACCACATACTTCTCCAAGGTATCCATTCCAAGGATCACATCAAATTCATGCATGCCAAGTGGTATAAGGTCTAGTTGAATGTTGCGCCTGAGAAAGAAATAACGCAGGATGGACACACCTCCTGCAACTCAACAAAACCAGCCAGAGGGGTCTCTAGGTGAATACTATATTATCTACGACTAATAGGCAAGGAACAACTAGAAATCACTTCTCTAGTGATAAAAGAGTGTGTCACACCCGGGTAACCAAAATAGATATAAAGAAGGAAGAAGACAAATTTGAATGAAATAACTCCATCTGACATGTCACAACATGAGGGTTGACTACTCCTTCCAGCTGACTCATAGCATAGAATCGCGCTGTTGCTTATTGTTGCCCCTGTCCTCTATTGGCTTGCCCAGATGAACCAACCTATGACGCCTGATCACGTCCTTTGCCACCGCCACTGTTGCGACCCTTGTTGACTCTGTCTTGGCTATTACATCACCTCCTCATCCTTCACTAGACAAAATGACCTCAAATTCCCTTATTATCCATGCCTATAATAGGTCCTTGTGTTAAATTGTAGCCTAGATGACCCTGTCACTAAGACTGATGCCGTACTGTGAGCTCCAGCTGGTAGAAAACTACGACCTCTGCCTTTGCTTGATGACCACTGTGATTGAACAACCGACCTCTCTTGTGACTGAGGTGCTGAAAACCTAGGCTTCTTGAAGCCTCCAAAATATTGTCCCTGATACTGAATGATCTCTTCTTAACATTCGACTCACGGTTATTAATAGTTTACCATTCTATCCACCGCACGAACTCCAAAAATGTGGCAAACCACTCCCTGTCTCTAAAGTTGACACCATCATCATCAACTCAGAGCTCAAACTTTCTCAAAGTGTCTAACCTCTCCTTATCTATTGTAGCCATGTGCGGACAAAACCTCAAAAGATCCATGAACTTGGCCTCATACTCATTGATCATCATAGATCCCTATCGGATCCTTTCAAACTGTGAGATCTTCTCGCCCAAATAGGTCTCCAGGAAGTATCGTCCTACGAACTCCCACTGAAAATCTTCCCAACTGATCATCACACCCGACCTCTTTTCCTCCTCAATGGCCCACCAGTGGCCAACACTACCCTTCAACAGGTACACCGCATGCTTCACCTTATCCTCTTCAGGGATATTAAGGATCTTAAAAGCCTTCTTCAACTTGGTCAACCACATTTCAACATCTGTGAGGTCTGCCATTCTAGCATACTCTACCACCCCCACACTCCTTAACCTCTCAAAGGTCTTCCTAGAGCCCTGGGATTCTACATTGGGAACAACTACCCTTACTTGGGGAATGGGATTCCTATCCACCATATGCGTCATCATGGCCATGAACAATCCAAACATGGACTAAAAAGCGGGATTGACCACATTTGTTGGGTCAAACTAAGGCACCCCATGCACTACATCTACTCTTGCATTCCTCATGACATCACCTCATGGTGTAGAAACACTACTCTCAACATGTTCTTCGTGTTCTCTAGACATATCTTTTCCCTTATCTTCTTCTTCTTCTTCTTCTTCTTCTTCTTCTTATGCATAAGCAGAAGTTGCGAGCAGATATGTTGGATACATAAAAATAGACAACCCTAGTCCTATGTCCATGTAGATTCAGTCAACCTACAACTTTGATACCAACCAAACTGTGACACATCGGTCACACGAAAATGAGATTACTCAAATCAAAGCACAAAATTAACACTAAAGATCTAGATTACCATATAACAGGGTAAATTAAAATAGATTTCATATAACCACAAAAGCAGAAATATATTACACCTGAACCACAAACTTGTACCACATGTATTGTATAACATGCCAAGATATTACATGTAACTGTTTGTTGGCCATCCTGCCACAACCTGTTACATATGATAGCCTGTTTATATATACGAAACCAAATTTGTACAACCATGGCATATTGCTAAAAAAAACTCGTATTGATGTACAACATCTACAAAACACCTCCAAGGACTTGAGAGTTTAGGGAAGACACATAGGACTCTACTACAAAACTCGCAACATATCCAACCTTCAACAACTACTTCTCTCTTTGATGCTCTTCCTTAACTGTAAAATCTCTACCTCATCGAGCACGACCACCTAAAATATGTGGAAACCCATGAGGTGAGACAAACTTCCCACTGAGAGATATAACTCCCCTCCAACAACTATTATTAACATAGATATATTACATAGCAGGAAGGAAATATTACTAACAAGATGAGAAAATACAACTAAATGATATGAGTAATACTGATGTCACAGAGTAAGAAGTTTTAAGTAACTTCAACTGATCATCATATCATCATATATTTCAGAAGGAATATGAAGAACATGTATAACTTTTATCAATCAAACAATATAAGGGACAAGGCAAGAGGTCATCCAATGTGAAGCGTATTTAACCCTAAGCAAATATACTACATGGATGTATTACATCTTTTATTATGCCCTGTGCAGATAAGATATACCACTCATGCTCCAACTAACTACTACTAAGTCAAAATCAGTGCCATATAGGATCTAGGAGAGCCAAACTCCTATGATCTCCCACACTCTCAGTCAGTCTGAGTCCTCCATAGTGAAATATTGACTCAAATTGCAAATCAACCTAGTCTGCCTTGGTATATAAGCATGATGCTAGTGAGATACAACTACAACCGTTCTCCTTCTAGGGTATGATCACTACCATCTTTGAAAAACATATCATCTAAGATACAACCTCAACCGTTCTCCTACCAAGGTATGACTACAATCATCCTACAAATTAGTGATTATGGTTTCAAGGATATATCCTCAACTTGTACCCCTACATACTCAACAATATGTGCTATGAGTTTCTTGCAAGAATTACTTATTTCACCATACAACAAGTACTGACGTTGAAGATGGATCGATGGCTCAGGGAAACCTGCATGATTAGGATTTCACTTGATTAATTATTGCCCATTGGGTGTCTTTAGTGCATCAATCAAGTTACGACGTATAAACCCAAAACAAACTCTACAAAGATAAGGGTAGGTCGCAACGTTAGAAGATATAAAATGAATGGGGTATAAACTTGTCACATCATCACATGATACCACTGCCATACAAGGCCATCATCATTATTGCGTCATCTTGGGATAATCATCCCTCATCACATCACTAGATGATATGACCTCACATTAGGCATTGAGCCTCTGCCAGATCATAAGACCTAATCACCTTGTCATTATCTCAACTTACACATCAAGGCCCATAACCATTAACCCTATGTAACATATACATACCACGACATTCACAACTATGAAGTGAGTTCAACCTACAACATTAGGGTTATACAAGTAGGAGAGAGAAAACATAAACAATGCTAAAGATCTATAAAGAATAGTGACTATTAGGTTAAAATCAAGCATAGAGACCATCAAGATCACATCTCCATAATGACCGTCAAACCATGCAACTTAGGGACCAACCAACCAAAGCCATCTCCAACATAACAACCAAATAAGAAACATGAGTGGTGACCATCTCAAGAGAACAAAAGATAGTGACCACAAACAAGATCAAAAGATAACAATCACAACCAAATTTCAAGGATAACGACCGGTACCACAAGAAATGTTAACGACCGTCACAACTATCATGCTAACGATCGTCACCAAAGGCATCATAGATAGAAACTGAGATAGCTAGGGTTGGGATTATAGAGGCCAAACCAAAACCCTAGTTCTTCATCAACATGAGCATAACGACCACAAAGGAACCAAGACCATGTCGACTGAAAACAAAGCTTAAAATTAGGGAACTCAAGCATCCCCAAGGTGATAACACCATGGGTGGATAAACATCAAACCCTAGAAACAATCATCATCAAAATCAGCAAGGAACCATGATAAGAGAGACAAAAACAATGACCCAAAACCTCCATTAAACACATGATAGCCAAATTATCACAATGGTGATCAAAACAACAAACAAGATGCATGCAAGAACAAAACTCCACCTTCACTGGGGTTTCCAGTGCAAGAATTAGGGTTTAGGAGAAAGAGCAATCTATACAAGAATACTTCATAATCTTAAACCCTAAATTATGATAGCATCAACTAGCAAGATATGATCACGTTTTAGATATAGAACAATATCATGCAAATAAGATAAAGGTAAAATAATAGTAGAGGGAAGAGTTATATAACATGCCTTGAAGAAGATCAACTCCAAGCCACATGCTCTAAGTGAAAGAAGGAAAGCACCAAGCTTGGATCTACCTCCACGGCAAAACAATTCCACCCCAAGAGAAGAAAACACACCAAAGTCAAAGGAAATCAAAAGAGAAAGGGTAGAAACCCTAGGCCAAAAAGAAGAAAGAGGGAAGCTTCATCTCACTTAGGTACTCCCATGAAAAACCATGGATTGCGACCTCTGTTGGAGAGAAGATCCTCAAGATAGCCACCATGGAAGAACCACAGTATACAACCAAGAAGAAGAAAGGGAGGTAGGGTTTCAAGAGAAATGAGATCAAGGGTAGGAAATCACTTACCAAGAAGGAAGATCACCAAGAACCACCACAAGGAAGATGATCTAGCCCTAGATCATCACATTCAAAGGTGATCGGCCACCAAAGCTCTAAGATCAACACCTTCTCTTGCTCGACCAAGCTCAAGTCTGAATACAAGTAAGAAGAGAGGAAGAAGATAGCTAAAAGAGATACTTGCATGTGAAAGAAGGAACATATATACTCAAGGGTAGGAGGGAGGTAAAGATCATGATGTGTCAAGATATAAGGGCACCAAAAGGATACATGTCCAACAAAGACACAACCATGCAAGCACTCATGCATGAAGGAATGTTAAAATATATGTGGTATAGTGACCACCAAGGTCCTTGCCACATATTGGTTGAAACAACATCAAGGCATAACACAATAGTGATCGCTATTGTGTCTCTAAAGGATAAGGGTCATTATACTCCAAGCACAAAGGCACAATATCACTAGGTCAACATAAACCATCCAAGTTCAAAAATATTGATCGTAATAAGAAACACACACACACAACATAACAGTCGCTAACATACCCAAAAAAGAACGGGCACTAACACAAAGACCAACAACATGATCACTATCATCAACCAACTCAAGCATCAATGCAAAGCATTCAAACCCTAAAACCCCACATGATGTCATCTCTTCAACCAAAACTCAACAAGGTTCCCTTATGCATCATACTCTCTCTCATGATGCCAAAGCTCAAGAGGCACAACCAACATGTGAAAAATTGCAAGATAAACCCTCAACATGGGTAGATTGCAACTTGGTACAAAACAAGCATACGTATAGCATAGCTAGCTCAAACATCAACCAAGCTGGTCCAAATTAAAAACATAAGCATGTCACATGTTATTTAGGTGCATCACAAGATTATATTAAGGTTTAAGAATCAAATTAAGCAAAGCAAGCAAGATGAAGCACTAACCAGGTTAGGGGTCGTACACCCACTACCCAAGACTCTAGTAAAGTTTCAGGAATGACAACTGGCCCCACAGACCACCACTGGAATGTTACAACTTCCCCCACTTAAACTCTTGGTCCTCATCAAGACTCAACTATATGGCCTCATAATACCACCCCATTTCAGTGCAGACCCAGAATGGCTCATGGACATCCAGCTCCCTATCACAGAATACCACTGCAAGGGTGTCTACATCACTGCAAACAACCCTTTCCAAAATGCCTGGACCGCACAGCTCAAGACTGGCATGCCACATGCCCATGTGGGCCTCACCTACTAGAGGGGTCATGGCTATGATACTATTTGTAACACATGGGACTATTGCCCAAGGCTCTAGTAGAGTTTCAAGAATGACGAATGGCCCCACTGATCACCACTAGCCTTAACTGCACACTTTATCCTCACTCACACGTAAGCCATGATCAACTTTTTGACTGTGGAGTTCTTTAGTGATGGGGTCCCTAAAAAGGAGGTGCACCTTGGTAATATGTGTAGTCCAATGATCTTTTTATCTGAGGCCTCAAATCCTGGGATGTTACAATCTCCCCCACTTAGACTCTCGACGTCCTCGTCAAGACTCAACTATATGGACTCATAATATCACCCCATTTTAGTGCAAACTCAGAATGGGTCATGGACATCCAGCTCCCATTCACGGAATACCAGTGCAAGGGTAGCTACATCACCACATACAACCCATTCCAACATGCATGGACTGCACGACTCAAAACTAGCATGCCACATACTGGAGGGTTATGGCTCTGATACCATATGTAACACCTGGACCCACTGCCTAAGGCTCTAGTAGAGTTTCAGGAATGACAAATAGCCCCACAGACCATCACTAGACTTAATTGCTTGCTTCGTCCTCACTCACACACAAGCTAGGATCAACTTCCCAATTGGTCACCCATCCTAGTACTACTCCAAGCTAAGTACACTTAACTATGGAGTTCTTTAGTGATGGGCTCCCTGAAAAGGAGGTGTACCTTGGTGATATGGGTAGTTCAATCATTCCTTACTTTTGTCCAAGGCCTCAAATCCTAGGATGTTATAGAGAGCAACCAACTCAATAGGATGCAAAGCTGCCTACAAGTTGGATGGTGCCGCCTAGTCTCTAGCCACAAGACCAACATCCCTATGTCTAAAACCTGAGCTAGCCCCGGAAGCTACTGGCGTCAGAGGGACACAAAGATCACCAACCCAAAAGAAGTCCCCCTTACAGCCGATGTCAACTACGTCCTCCTTGTCCCGCCATTACCTAACGTGCCAGAAACATCAAGATAGGGAGAATGCTCGCCACACCCCAGCCCCAACACCATAGCATCACTCATACCGTATGGGGACACCCCCTAGATGACAACATCACTTTTGTCATCCACAAGGAGGCAACCACCACGATCTACACATCTCGAGACAAGGATGTTGGCTTTACACCCATCCAAAAACCCCCGGCTTGCCCCCGCAAACCGATGAAGGTCTGAGCAAACCCACCTATAGTCCAAAGTGGCAAAAGATCTCCATGCCTCCTGAGTCACGCTTAGGTGAACCCTGAAGGCGGTGATGGACAACTCCATGCATAGTGAGATTGCCGCCTAGAACCCGTAGCCGGCTGTGATTCCATCAAAAGGGTGTGGCACCGCACCACCCGATCCTCCATGAGGAGATCACAGGGTCATTGGAGAGTGCATTTGCAATCACCGCAGACCTAAGAACCAGACAGTAGAGGCCCTCTGCAGGTCACCGCTATGCGGGCGCGGGCTGGGGGGCCCTAGGCTCCCATCGCCTGTTCCAATCACTTGGGTAGCAATGATGTGTTTCTAGATACCTCTATCTTCCACTTGGGCAAATGAATTTGACGAAGCCAAAAGTTTGTCTAGATTCTTGGTTGGAAAATCATACAACCATGGTAATAAATTGTTGGTGGGAAGATAGTTTCACTTAAAGTGAACCAAAATCTGAATGTCAATTTTTTATTTGTCTTGAACCATTAATGGTAGAGAATTAAATTGTTTTACATAAGCTTTTCTTCTCCATTTCTCATTGTTTTATGAGGAGGGAAATGGGGATATATTTTTTGATGATTAGTCCATCAATAGTTTTTTCTTCCTCGTAATTTTTTAACTAAACTAATTCAATTTTTTTTCTTTCGTTACCTTGTCCATTGTTCTTGGTTTACTAAACAAGGACAATTTGAAATAAAATAATTTCATTTGACCCAAAATTTGGATAAATGTCACAATACTGTTTATGAATTTTTCTATCACTATACATTAAAGTAGATCCTTTAGTTGGTGCTATCGACCTTTCCTTTGGGAACTCCAGTTGGGAATCAAACTTACAACATGCGGTTAGCAAAAAAATTAGACTTACCAATTGAACCAACTGATAAGTGCACATTTATGTTTTTACTGTGATGTCATTACCATTGACTTGAATGTATCTTAACCAAATAAAATATATATTGGTCTTCTTAATTTGTAACTGCGTTCAAATTACATATATTTTGCATTAATGAAATGTTTACAATTGCACCTACCTAAATATGTGCATGTTGAATTTTGTTTGGTAGCCATTTGATCTAAGGGCTAGTTTGATCGGGTGTATTGGGGTGTAATTTAGTGAGTTTATAATGTAAAATTGTACATCAAACATGCACTTTGTCGTCCGACTACATCCTACTAACATGACGTAACTTGATGACATAGAAGAAGAAGAAAAAAAGTTAATGTTGGTGTAATTTTAACATGGGAATGGTGTTACTTGCAAGGTGCAAATAAACTTATCTAAATTAAAAAAATAAATAAAAGATATGCCCAATACCATGTTTATGCAAAGAAAATGTGAACTCCTTATTGAAAGTATGAGAAAGATGGATGAACCAACCAAATAAGAATCATAGTGAGATGTTCTTTCTACCATTAGAGATGTTTTTAGGCACCTCAAATCACCCACCTACATAATATTTTGTACCATTATTGTCATGGTAAATGATCTAGTTTTCTCATGTAAATGATTTTCTTTAGGACTGGTCAAGGAAGAACATGTATAGAAGAGGAAGTAGAAAAATTTAAGGAAGATAAAGGGAAGAGGGTTTCAACTCTATGCGTGTTGCACCTCCCTTTTTGTTCATAGACTTCTACTTTAGAAAAGTTACAATACTAATTGAGATCATGTGACTAAAATTTGAATTTGTTCTGGTAGATTTTAAATAGAGAAAATAAATCTAGCTACATCTTTTAAGGATATGGCCTTGATATGACTAGAATGGAAAAACCATAGTGGGTTTTCTAAAATGTGTGCATTTTTTCAAGTAGTTTGTCTCAACATGGACATGTGTACTCTAAATAATGAACCAATAGGATCTCATGGTGGATAGGGGGTATTTTTAGATTGTGATTAATAGGATTTTATGAAGAGATCATATCAGGATAATATATTTGGAAAGACCACCTTAGTTTAGGAAAGACTGCCTTCTAGATTGCCATTTAGTCGAATCCAAATGGTGCTTCTTATCAATGGTAGATGCACATTGCGGCCACATGAGGCCTTGGCCTCACCCCAACATGTAATACTCCCTTCATTGAGAGGGAGGTATCTCAGGTGGCCTCACCCACTCTGTATCAATAACGCACTGTAGGAGTAATTAATTATTGTGACAGGTGTGATTAATGGTCATGTACATAATATAATGCATGCTTAAAATGAAATGCAATATAGAGACCTGAATTACTGAGTATTAAAGAGAATGAAGTTATTAAGATGGAAATATAAGAACATATGGAGAGAGAAGTTAGGGATTAAAGAGAAGGGAGGGGAGAGGCTCTCAGAATGGTAGAATACATGATACATATATAAAAGTGTTTAATGCAAGGGAGAGATCAGTGTAAATTTGTCTCCTATCAATAAAACATAACAATAAAAGGTACTTATCCCAATATGCAAAGTAAAAGGTAATTATCATATCGAATTAGAATACCTATGTACTTCAAAGCTCAATTTTGAGATCGGAAACCCCATTATTTGGTCAAACATTACTTATGTAATGTAGCAATACTCTTTTGTTTTTTAGAGATCTTGTAGAATACATTCAATTATAGGAAAATTCTTCTAAATGGACTCATTTTTCACCTACCTATATATACATCACCTTATGTGGTATTTGCGAGATAATCTCATACATTACCTATACATAAACTGCCTTGGGGCTTATTGGCAAGACAATCTCATACAATACACATTTTGAATATACAAAACCTCTTTCTCTAACTATTTTATTCTGACAAGTAGTGTTAATAAAAAAACAAAAAATACATATCTACATACAATAATCTTTAATCCACTTGTACAAGAGGAATATAAATATTGATGCCATTGTGCAAGTTTTGAGACAATGAGGCTTGAGTTCTCTTTTACTGGTTATTATTTCTTTTAGAATCACGCAATTCATTTAGCCATGTCATTTTCCGTATTTTCATACAAGATTTTGGTTTACGAGTCATATATATACATCTTATAAATGGATAATATTATGTCTTATAGATGAATGTAGTGTCATGGGCTCACCCAACCCAAAATTTTGGATCTGCCACTGCTTCTTATGAATTAGGCAATTTTAATATATGGTAGATTTTAGTTGATGCTTTAGAAAAGTATCCACATGGATTGAGATTATGTGGCGAGAAGTTGAATTTGTTCTGGTATATATTATATAAAGAAAATTAATATAGCTACTATTGACTTAAGGGTTATATATTGTCCATATTTTGATTATGATATCACCAATCCATTCATGTGTATCTTGCATTTCTTTTAAGACAATTTTAGATAATTTGATACACTTCAAGCATTGAAATTCATGAACCCTAATTTGTGAAAATACAAGTCAAAACAACACAAAATCGAGCAAGAGTAGATTTATTCTCACTCAGAATATTATGTTAAATCATTTGTAATGAACTTATGACTTGTAACTCAGCGTAAATGATAATTGATATATATATTAATTCAATGATTCATGCACTTACACATTAAATGACTTAACACAAGATAGCATTTTTGTCGGCCAATATTTTCATGATATTATCTTAGTTGACAAGCTACTTGCCTTATTCATGCATGATCATCTGGTTGAGATAATGATTGTCATGGCATCTTGGCTGATTATGCTAAAAGACTTATCATTTATTACTGTTAATCACACCTTGCATCTCAGATGATGATATATAGTTGTAAAGTGTAGATAGTTCTTAGAGAGAGATGAAAGTGATTTGTATCTATTACAAAAGAAACCAACCTATCTAGAATGGGTACAATTTGAATTGAAGTAGTAAACTGACTAGTGGGAACCCTAAAGTATAAATATAAACCATTAGACTTCACTCCAAGGTTTCCTTTCATGCTTACATTATATAGTTGAGTGAAAGGCCCCTAGAGATTCCTAATCATTCACAAGCTTGATTACATTTCATTGTCATGAAGAGTGATCTTGGAATTCTATGAGAGAGCTAGACTCATTGTAATCCTTGTCAACCTCCCAAATCGTCATCCTCCAATCTCATTATCTCAAATCTTGGTGAATTGAAGAATACTTCCTTGGTGAAGGAAGTGAAGGTTCAAGGTAGAAGATCCAAGTCAATGGTGGGTAGTCCGTGGTAAAGGTTGAAGACCCTTGGTCAGTTGATAGATATGTCCTTGGTAAGATTGTTGGCTCCCTTGGCCTAAAGTGAAGCTAGTTACTTTTTGTTATTAAAAAGAGAGAGTCATCTTGTGTGAATCTTATAAACAATATAAGATGGGGCTTAAGGGTTGAAAATCCTAGAGGTTTACATCTCTAGGTGGTGGAGTACATATCTAGATTTGTAGGTTGGAACTGTTATATTTATTGTGTTCCTTGGTCCTACTTCATTCTCTCTCATCTTTTTTTGCTTGTTTAGTTGCACTCAAATTGAAATATAGCTTGAAGGTCTAACAAATTTTGTGTAAGTGTGTTTAGCTATATTCACCCCCTCCATCTAGATCCCATTTATCTAAGAAGTGGCGTCAGAGCATGGCCTTCTTCAAAATATGACTCCCATGAGTAAGAAAATATGGGCGATAACATGCTTTTTATCTCAACATGAAGTATGGGTTCTCCATGCATCCTCAAAATTTTAACATCGATAACTTTCTCTATTGGAAGAGAAGGATGCAATTATACATACAAGGAATGATCTTTGAAATATGGAAAGTGGTTGGTCTCCCCTACACACCTGTCATGTCTCTTTCTCAGTCGTTTGTTTTTTCTAGTGTCATTTTCTTTTCGAGAGGAGGAGTGTCGGAGTGGAGCAGCCGCGACACGAAGTTTCTTACCGGAAGCTGGATCTCGCAAGGTGAGATAAGAATTTGGAGTGAGGCAATCTTAAAGAAGGCACAACAAACGCTAGAGCAATTAGCAACCTCTACTCTACACTTATGCCAAATAAGTTCAACTGCATCACCACTTCAGACAAAGCTCATGAGATATGTGAGAATCAATGTACCACTTATGAAGGAATAGAACAAGTCAAAGAAAGCATTATAAATGCTCACCCAACTCTTTGAAGGCTTTAAAATTGGCAAGCAATAAAGTGTGGCTTAAATGTTTGCAAGTCTCAACACCCTTGGGAATGATCTTGGTACATTGGGTCATACTTTGGACAAAGGAAATGTGAACTTGAAGATTATCTGCTCTCTTCCTCATCATTGGGACAAGAAGGTAACATTAATAGAGGAAACAAAGTCACTTGAAGCTCTCCTATTAAAAAACTCGTAGGGAATCTTCAAGCCTATAAAGTTAAACTCAACTCTCAAGAAGAAGAAGAAGGAAAAAATAGAGGACTCCAAGAAGAAGAAGGAGGTTGTTCATAAAGCTAGTTGAAGAACTTCTGCAATCTCCTCTTTCCTCAAGTGATGGGTCCCCAAGTGACCTTGAAGCCTCCTGTGTGGAGAACACTTTAAGAGTAAATCCTCCTGAACCACTCCTAGGTGCTATGAGTGTGGACAAAAGGGGTATTACAAGAATGCTAGCCCAAAAGAAAAGAAGCATCTCTACAAAAAGCAGATATAGGAAGAAGGATTGCCAGCACAAGGAGGGTAGACACCTAAAGAGGGACAAGAAGGGTAGGAAGAACAAAGAAATAACCCATGCTACTTGGTATTCTTCTTTCTCAAGTGATTCAAGCTAAAATGAATGTGAATGCCACATGGAACTCATGGAAAGCACTAGTGAGGAAGTTACTGAGTTAATTAAGGTAAATCTTCATAAACTTTCTAAAGATGCTCCTATTGAAATCATTCATGCTTCCAATACTTCCTACTCTAAATGCAAGTTTAAGAAGAAAGGCCCAGGTAGAATCATTGATGACTTGTATGATATTATAGAAGTTCCCAAGAAGAATGAAAATATTTTAAAGAATAGAATAGATACTTTGTAAGAGCTCAATCTTGATTTTGATCTTCAATATGATGAAGTAGAGGATGAAAACTATGCTGATCTGAAACAAGTAATTGTTCTTAAAGATGAAAGCCAAACTTATCTTGATCAAATCACTTTGCTCAGAACTAAAAATGCTAGATTGCTTGATGAAGTTAATGATCTTGAATCTAAAACCTATCTTTCCTACAAAAGAAGTTGCTAGAATTACCCTTGCAAAAAATTATAATTTGACGATAGCTGTAATATCCTCAAATTTTGGAATACATAATCATAAGACTCATTTTGATAAACAAATTCCCTAATTATAATTGATTGGATAATAATGTTATCCACTTTGTGGCATGGGTACAACCCATGGCCCAAGTGAGGCCCATGATACTATTTGCTTTGCAAATAGGTCCTTGTAGCATAAGTGTAAGAAATAAGAGATTTTATGCTACAAGGATAGGGACCTTATGAAGTATTAGATAACAGAAATATGAATAATATGCAAGTTTCCAAATGAAAATAAGACATGTGGATAAGGTAATTGTTTTAAAAAGCATGTTTTTTATAAACCCCAAAAATTAGATATAATTGGGAAAGGTTTAATGTGTATCTATGGAATAATAATAATTGGCTTAAGGGATATATCAAAAGAGGGAGATAAATTATAATCCAGATCCCAAGTCATAAAGTGTTTCCTAAATAAAATAAGGATTCAATACTCCAATATGTGTCATATAGTTATACACCTGTCTTAATAGTTTTTGGTTTGCCAACCAAGTTTATTTATATTGGGGGGGTGGCCTAATCCAAGAGAGGAAGGAGTATTCTTGTGGTAGCTTTGGTATTAAGAATATTTAGCCATGAATTATGAGAATAAGGCATCTCAGGGGAGGTTTGTGGTTAATGTGATTAAAACACCTTCCATATTAGTGGATCGTGGCATGCATCTATCTCCTAAACAACATGTATACAAGAAGGAAACCCAGACTTTCTCTTGGGCTGCTCTCTCTCCCTCCTTTCTTTATTGGTTGTAGCATTAGGGTTCCTTCTAGGACATATAAGGGACTACATGAGGTCCTTGCCACCAGGAGGACATGACCCTAGCATCAGTAGCCACAATGAATCCACACGGGAGTCCCTCTCACCCATAATGTCATGTTTCTCCATCCTAAAGTTTTCTCGATAAACCTACAAAGTAGTAGCAACATGTGGTTCATCAGTTCTACTAGGATGCAAGGATGATGAGACTCCTTCTCACCTTTCCATCATCTGGTGCTGCCTATGCTATAAGTTACCCGAAGGTCTCCTTGAATGTTGTAATTATCCATCGCACAAGAAATGAGAGGAGGAGAACCATGGCATTGATGACGACCAGAAATCTATGAGGAGGTAGTCCTCTGTAGACCCACTGTGGTGGAGGAGGTTACTGCATTTTAGCTGCCTTCAATGTTTCTCAGTGGGGAGGAGAAGAAGGGAGATTGACTTGGGACTTCTATTAGATGTTGAAGTCCTGCGGGGTGCCTTCACATAATAGAACCCTTATGGGGATTCCAACATAAGTGGATGATCAGCTATAGGCACCAATAGGGTAGAGTAATGGTGTTGGTAGAAGAGGTGAGGGAGAAGGGGCAAGCAGGGTGCATGGAGCTTCACTGGTGTCTCTTTAGGTTGAGACTGGGCAGAGGTGCCATGATTTGTAGTCAGTCAGAAGGCATAGATCAGTGTGATCTACCACAAGGGAGGGAAAGGTTGGTTAGGGTCTAGTAGACAACCAACGACCCAATTGAGTGAACCAACTAACAGGCCGGTCCAGAAAAGAAGCAATGGATTGAACCGTGTCTAGACTTGACAATGTGGCAATGAGTTCCTATTGCACTAACCAATGGGATTTTGCCATGTGGCCATATGATTCAGGTATAAATGTTGTTTTATTTAAATCATAGAAGATGCCAGGATAATCAAAATATAGGCAAATTATATAATAAAATTAATCAAAAAAAGTGTAGACTACAAATATGATACTCTTAGTGCCTAATTATGCTTATTGTTCTAAAAGTAGGACCAATACATGACTAAATAGTGATTAAAGTAGACAAATCCTAGTTTTCAATGAATAGAACGTTGAACGTGTTAAATACTTTTGCTTTGCCATATTTACTGATATTGATGAACATAATGGGAATTTAAGATGATAAAGATAATAATGATGAGTAATTAGGGTATCTAAAGTGAATAACCATATATATGAAGCACTAGGGTTTTGAAGCCAAAGATCATAACTTGAGATAATCTTAAGGAACTTAATCTGATCTAAGTGCTCATGATGAAAGGATATGATGGATATAATATTTTGGGTTTCACGTAATGTATAATATGTGATGGATTTTTGGTATGTACTCTAATTCCATATCCAAACCTAAGGCAACCCTAAAACCCTAGATTAGGATTTGAGTAGGGTTTAATCTTGACAATATGATAGTGACACTAGGATTCACATACATGCATATTAAATGTTGATTGCTTGGATCGGTTGATTAGATTGCTTGAACATACTTGAAGTATATACCACATGATGTCTTCATGGTTCTACATAAGGTACGTGGTTACAACTATGACTAGCAACAATTATCGATTGCCGATGTTGAGGATTTCACGTGGATTGTTGAAATAAACTGTTGGGTGTTTATTTACTTTCTGCTCAATCATAATTCCACTATGAGTATAACTTAAAGATTAGAATATGTGAAGAAAATGGTAGTTCTTATTTGCAAGTAATTGATTGATTATATTTTGTTATCTTACTTGCACACTTTTGCATGCACCTACATACACAATATAGCAATATATAGATCCACATTTTGTTGCACACCATTTTAGGTAAATGTAATATATGAAGTTATCAAGAGATGATGGATTAAATGAAATCCACCAAACACATAAAAGACGGGTAAAGGAGGATTAGTTAGATACTTCTTCTCAATATATATTAGTTCATGTTAGAAATTCATGCAACTCTATAAAGGAGCATCTCATAAACAATATTTATGATTTAATGGAAATTATTTTCTAGTATCTGTTATTTATTAAAATATGGATCTTGGGAATTTTAGGTAATGACTCTCAACTTTCAGGTCCTTTCTTAATTTGGGGATGCAAAAAAAATCAGTCGTTACATTTGGTAATAGAGGCCCAAAATTTTCAAACAATATTTAATAGTTTACAATTTCAAGTAATTTGTAGAAATATAAGGAGAATTATTAGGGCATAACCTGACGGTAACAATTCTTAGAATGGATCATGGTTTTGGGGGCTAGAAATATTTTCCTCCGCACCATTAAGTTGGTATACGAGGACTCCCATAGCCAATATGATATCGGCCTGGCTAGAACCTAGGGTTTGCCTGAAGTAATATATCCTCTAAGTCTTCTCATCTAATTTCATACACTTCTCATCCTCTTGTTTAATAATACCTAAAGGATAATTCCTTCCTCATCACAAGTTAGGGTTTTGGAGAAGAAGTAGGATTAAAACATCCTCTATTAATTAATATACATGTAATGTGGAACTAATGATAAAATAAATGGTTTTATGTTTTTTGTTTCCTTGTAAGGTAAACACTAAAGGGAGATAGGTTTGGTTTAGGAAAAATGTTGGTGAGTCAAGGGAATCATAAAAGCCTAAGGTGTAGGGGCAGTCCCTAGCCCAAACCCTAAACCCTAATCCTAGGAAATGGGAGTAGGGTGGGTGAGAAGAAACCCTACCCATATGAACCCTAATTAGGGAATATAAATGATATTTAGGTGACCCAATCTCCCATACATGTATGTAGATAAATTCTTTCATGATTCATGTGAAGGTTTTAAGAAACATAAGCAACCTATGAGTAACCATAATATACATATAACTTGCTCATATCCCTAATTCTATCTTTAGAGGAGTGGATGAATAAAGAATACCCCAACGAGTGGATGTGCTATTGAACTACCCCCAATGAGTGGGTATGCTATTGAACTTCCCCCCAGTTAGTGGGTATGCAACCCCTAATGAGTGGGTATGCTATCGAAACTACCCCAACATGTGGGTATGTTATTGAAATTACCCCCAGTGAGTGGGTATGCTACCCCAGTGAGTTGGTATGCTATTGAAACTACCCCTAGTGAGTGGGTATGTTATTAAAATTACCCTAAGAGAGTGGGTATGCTACCCCCAATGAATGGGTATGCTATTGAAATTACCCCTAGTCAGTGGATATGTTATTGAAGTTACCACCAGTGAGTTGGTATCTACCCCAGTGAGCCAGTATGCTATTGGAACTACCCCCAGCAAGTGGGTATGTTATTGAAAGTACCCCCAATGAGTGGGTACATCATGATGATTACCTGTAGCAAGTGGGTAGACCTCAGAGATTGAGCCACAAGGGTTGAGAAGTTATAACTGAAAATTCATGTTCAAAAATATGAAACCCTCAATTCAACTTTTAGGGTTGGTGTCCCAACCTGGGGTGGGTCAACCTAAGAGTAGATTGGGAAACAGACCTATGGGGGAGGCAAAACCCTAAAACTGTGGGGGTAGGTTGTATATAGAGAGCCTAACCTCTTCCTCTAAGTTAAGAAGACACCCTAGGTTAGGACCTTCCTTAGAAGGGTGAGTTGACCAATTAGTTTGAGAATTGAGGTGACCTTGAATGTTACCTAAAGCTTGGAAAATTTAGTATACAAAGCATGAAGATACATACATTCTTTGAACCTAAGTAAGTCATCTCTGAGGTATACAATGAAAAGTCACAGAGGTAATGACTGATATATAATACCAAGCCAAAAGGGAAGGTTTCCAAGAGACCAATCCAGGGGCATAAAGTAAATAATGTGCACCCTAAGAGATGAAGCAAATTCATGTTCAAGAATTACATTAAAAAACAATATGCTTCAAAATTGTGAAAGTTGTGGTATCTCAATAAACCCTAGGAAGGATAGAGTCCTAAGTCAATCCTAAGGTCGGGTAGGGAGGAATAAAGGTACATAAGTCCCATGAGATTAGGAGGTGATCATGCCCTAAATGCATAAGACCATGGGGTCCGGAGATGGCCATCCATGTTTGCCCAAGGCCCATGGATCAGGAGATTGGCCACCATTGGGAGTTGATGAGGCCCAAGGGGAAATGTGAGAGGCACTCCATAAGTGCATAAGGCCCACGAGGTCAAGAGGGGATCACTCCAATGGTATATGTATCCCTAGAGACCTTAAGGAAGTGACTAAGGCTAATGTAACATGATATTTAAATGTAAAGAATACAAGAAGTCATATAATGATGATGATAAATCTTAAACTCAAGGACTATGAGAAAATCACTTTCCATATGAGGGCATGTAATTTAAGAAAATTGTGGATTGAAGGTGTTTATGGTTTGGAAACTAAAATTTGAAATTTTGAGATAATGCGTGGATACACCATCTCTGCTTTGGAATGATCTGAATGTTGTTTTTGGGCTGTATCCAAATGCTTATTTCATCCTACTATGGGCGAGAGAGATTGGGTAGACACATGTTGTGCTTAAAATTGACATATTAGAATTGATACCCTAAGTTGAGTGTAATAACCTGATCTAGGGTTGGAGGTTTACCTCACCCTTATGTAAAAAGTAAATGAACAATAGGTTGGAAACCTAGGTGAAAAGGCACACCAAGTGAAAAATGTAATTCAAATGAAAATATAATTACTAAGAGGAGTTGGAATCACAAAGTAGTCATTAAATGACAATATCATGTAAGTATATATACTAGAATTGAGTTTGAGTACCAACCATAGTAATATAATATATTTGTATCTCAATATCCAAGAAGGGTTGTTAACCCTAAGATTTGAAACTAAGGTAAGTTATCATTCACCTTGACCTTACTAGGTGTGAATTTTGGGGACAAAATTCCTTTAAAGGAGGGGTGACTGCAATATCCTAAAATTTTGGAATATATAACTATAAGACTCGATTTGATAAACATATTCCCTAATAATAATTGATGGGATAATAATGTTATCCACTTTGTGGCATGGGTGCAACCCATGGCCCAAGTGAGGCCCATGAGACTATTTGCTTTGTAATTAGGTCCTTATAGCACAAGTTTAAGAAAAAAGAGATTTCATTCATAAACAAAGGATAGGGACCCCGTGAATAAGTATATAACAGAAATATGAGATATTATGTAAGTTTCCAAAGGAAAATAAAATATGTGGAATGGGTAATTATTTCAAAGAACAAGTCTTGTATAAATCCAAAAAACTAGATATAATTGGGAAAGGTCTAAATGGTTTCCATGGAATAAGGATAATTGGCTTAAGGAGTATATTAAAAGAGGGAGACAAAGAATAATATAGATCCCAAGTCATAAAGTGTTTCCTAAATAGATTAAGGACTAAATACTTCAATATGTGTAATGACCCCGCCTCCCGGTAACCCCCAATTAAGGGAGACCCGAAGGTCAGAGCCGTTATTCAATTAACAGGATCAAAGGTTCAACAAATAATCAATAATAATTATGAAATTCTACTAACTAACTGGAATTTGGTATAAAATTAAAACTTTACTTACCTTTGAAAACCTTGGAAATCTATCTATCCTGGTCTTGAACTATTCTATCTAATCCTCCTTGCACTTTATTTCTTTTTCCGCAATGTGTCACTTTACTGTTTGTTCTTTCAATTGTTGTTCCTAAAACGCCGACAAACAAAATGTCAGTCAGTATATTGAAATATACTGGTATGTGGGAACAACCAAAAACTTGCAAATATGGCTAACAATTTACTAATCACAATCAAATTAATTAACAAGCCAATTTACACTTTTCAATATGACATTCTCCACCACTTTTGCCCTAACCCTGGCATACCCACCTTAGAGTGCCCTTTGCCAATGACTTAAGGCCACCTTCTCAATCCCGAGCTTGGTGCCTGGGGGTCACCACTCATGGTGCCCACTAGTCATGCAATATCATAGGCCACCTTCTCATTCCCGAGCTTGGTGCCTGGGGTCACCACTCAAGGTGTCCATTGGTCTACCCATCTGGGCCTAACCTTTGGCATCATCCATTAGGGTGGCACATAGGTGCGAGAATACATATTTCTATTTTTAATGTGATAATCATAGTGACTTTATGATTTGCAAATATGAACATCCAATAGATAATTTGCATTCAATGCGATTAACCATCCGGAAAATCCTCGGGAAACTAAGGCGGTTATCCATAATTAACCACATACCTGATTTGTAGATTTAACCAGCTAATAACAATCCCAAACAAGCAAGTGATCCAAGAAGTAGTTCAACATTCACAAAATTCCTAAAAAGCATATGTAACCTATTCACTACACTTTATCAAGAATATATCTATTCAATTGACTTGGATTCGCTTTCTAGGATTTCTAATCCAAATTGGGTTTTATTAGGGTTCTTTTTACAACTTTCCTCATTCATACCCTAGAACAGCAGTTCTAAGTGCAAAACCCTAATTATCATGTCTTGTTTTCCATTAAGGTCCTAAAGATCAGGTTTGGACCACGGAAACCCTAATTTTCATATTACTATATATTTTCTTTTCTTTTTCTCTAATTTAGGATTTCTAAACATATAAATCAACATATTGAGTTAAAAACCATAAACTTTGTAATTCTATCATCAAAACATGTTAAAACCATCTTAATCATTAAACAAGTTAACCCTACTCAAATTATCCTACTTACAAGATTAAATATATCTTTTACCAACAATTAAGGTTTCTAACTACAAATTAAAACCTTTTCTAATCAAAATATGTACTTTTGCAAATATATACAGATTTAGATGTCCAAACCATTTTTAACGCATTACTCATATTTTTTTGATCATTTTTCATGTATTAACTTTCCTCATCCGAGTTTTCTAGCTCAAGATATGATTTTTAACAAGAAACCCCCTTTTTATTGTTTATTAGCAATTTACAGGAAAAACCAGGATCATTAGATCCGTGGTCCACTGGTCCACTCAGGATCTAGTGGTCAGGGACGTACGTGCCTCATCTTGCGATTAAAAGGAAGCCAAAGGTCAAGCCTGCCCTTACCTTACTGAAGACGCCACATGGGTATTTCAGTAAATGCGTCGCTTGTCATCTTCAAGCTCGCGTCTCCCTGGTTCACGATCCAGGCTTGCTGTGGTCAACCTCAGGGTTGACTCGGGGCAACTTGCTCCCTCAGCCGCCAATGGAGACCGCCGCACCACCGCCAAGCCCCATCGAACTCGTGTGCGCCCTTGGATTCACTAGTACCAGCTTCAGCTGACGGGACGAAGAAGCCCCCTTCTCCGGCGGAAGTAGCTCCAGGATGGCGGTGAAGATCGAGGTGTTTCTTCCAATAGAACGTGCTAGACCACACATTGTCACCCCTCGCACTTGCGCAGATGGTCTGTGTACGACGGGTGTCATGAGTAGCCCCCTCCTTATATAGGCAGGGTTGGCTTGCGATCCAGATTTGGGGAAACTCCTTTCCAGCGCATGAGCCCCACAAAGTCAGGCTTGTTCAACTTGGGAAAGTCTCCCGAATTCAATGGAAAACATTTTTGGCTCGCAAATACCTTAGATCACAAGGAAAACAGAGAGGGAAATCCTCCCTGTAACCTGCAACTTCCCAGTCCATGTGGGACTTAGGAGATGGATGACCAGCGTTGGATTGAGATCCAACGGTCCTCAAAGCACACGTTCTAACAAAAGGAAACCTATTTTCCCTATTTCAGAATAATTCCAATTTTTAGCAAAATCTTGAGAAATTCGTATCTCCCAAACCCTTGCTCCTTTTTAACTCAAATTTTAAGGAAATGTTTGTCTTGGTATTATCTAACTATATACAAAATTTGGGAATCAAATTACAATGGATGAGAAGTCTTCCTTCTCTCCCAAGTTATCTCATTAATTAATCCAAATTAATTTGTATTCCTTTTTCCTTTGTGATTATCTTGTTGTTTTGGGTCCCTTGGACCTCAAGAAATCCTAAAGGCACGAATTCCCATATTGGGAAATATTGGTTTGCCTTTATCTTCTTTTGAAAGTCAATTTCTCATATCTCCCTTTTATTTATCAATTTCTTTTCCTTTTTAATTCTCTTTTTAAGGATTTCCTTTTTATCTCTCCTCTATTTTCCTATTGGAATTCCTTTTAACATTAGGAATCCTTGGGATACGAAAATCCACCAAGGATAACTCAATTATACCTCTTTTCACATATTTTCCACATATTACCATTATTTTCAATTTATTTCTCGATAAGGAAATATTTAATTGATCTTTTCTTTTATTATTGTATTCTCTATGCCACCTTGGACTCCTTGGAACCCAAGGAACCCAAGAGGCAGGAAATCCCTCTTTGGATTTTCCTTCTAGAGGTTTCCACACTTTTCCTTTTTCTCTATTTTCTTATTTACTCGATAATAGTGGAATTTCTTTTATCCTTTCTTTGTTATTGGGCCCAATAGCGAATAAAGCCCACAAAGCAACCAACAAGGCTATTGTAACAAAATTCATGCATTCAATCATTATTTTCTCATTTATATTTAATATGAGAAATTACATTTCTCAGCAAATGAACCCAAAATTGGGGTTGTAACATCCTTCCCCTCTTATAAGAATTTTGTCCTCAAAATTCCATCAAGTAAGCAAACAAACAGGATAATCCTTTCTTATGTCCGTCAGGGCTCCAATGTGGCTTCACCCTTTCCATGCTGCTTCCCAAAAACTTACATCATCTCCTTTTCTTCCATCTGAGTTCTTTCTTACCTTGGTATATCGTACCCTCATAGGTGACTCAGGACATTCCAGCCTCAAAAGTTGAATAGGTTCAAGGCTCAGCACATGGCTTGGGTACCTCACATAGTGCTCTAGATCAGACTCATGCAACACATAATTTTATCCTGAGGGGTAAGGTTAAACACAACCATCTCCACCGATCCATCTCAAATGGACCCCTATATCGGGGACTCAGCTTTCTCAGCTGTAGCTTAGAGGGGTCGGATTTTCACATCACATATTTTCCCACAGTGAACTGCATATCAGTCTGCTTTACATCAGCTCGTGACTCATGTCACCACTGGGCTCTCTCTCAGCCATTGCACGATCAAAGTGACTTCATCTGCACACACTAGTGGTTATTTTCTGACCTTCGTGAGGCCTCCTTTACCAACATCATCATAATGAAGTGGTGACCGACACAACCTCCCTATAGAACTTCTTGCATCCCGATAAAGGCTATGGTGGTTAACATCACATCTTAAGAACTGTCTCTATGTATCACCCTAAATGAGCACACATGCTCTCATCAGACCCTCTAGTCCGAATCATACTAACCATTAGTTAGGGGTGATAAACCATACTATCATCGAGTTTTTCATGTATCTACTTCCACCTTATGGAAGTGAACTTTTAGATCATACTCAAGAACTTTTGAACTCGCATCATGTTGTAGTTGAACCATCTCTCTATCTTATGTAGGTTCAACAGAATCTGTCTCTTGACAACATTCTCTCTTGCTCGAGTTATCTAGGTAAGGCGATCTACCATAACCCATATTGCATCTTGACCTTCTGGGTCAAAGGGAGAATTACCACAACATCCATAGTAATGAACTCCCATTCCCTCTCAGGGACTCTTTTATCCTCTATAATGATACACTGGGTTACTGATGTTCGTCCTTCACCTCCTGACTTGCATGGCCACATACTACATGCAACTTTGCTTTAAGCATCCAGAGTGCCACCATCACTTACTATCTTTGTAGTACCAAGGTATATCATGACCTCCTGTATTGTTATGATTCCTCAAGCTTGATACCTCGGAAACCCTAAACCACTCTCAAAAGGGTTTTATTACCTTCCTATCCAAAGAAGTGTATCTGAGGTTCTATCACCATCCTTTTACTACATCAATCCATTAACTTGTTCAACATATCTTGTTACCTCTATGTGTTAGTCAAAACACATCCTCTTTCCAAACATAGGGTTAGTCAAACAACCTCAACTTCTTCTAGCTTCAACCAGAGCATTCATTACCACTTCTTCGATGTTAGGTAACATACACCTCCATGTATGATCATCTCGTCTCAAACTCTAAGCTTGTCTTCATCAGGAAAACTCTGAGCTCATCCTAATGGTGATCAAACTCAACCTTGTTTCACTTGCAAATTCCACATAGCTCATGCTAAAAACATCCTTATAAGATGACTACTTATTTCTCTTGGTGTTTATAATCCATGTATTATTCTTCCACAAAGGTATGTTATCATCTCTATCCACATACCTTGTAGCAACGTTCCAACTTACATCATCTTTATCCTTGGTGTAAGGCATGCGTATTGTCCTATCTCTCACTCTCATAACAAGAAGAAATAAGCATTTGGCAGCCGTCCAAATACAGAGTTCTTCCCATTCCGGGAGTAGAGATGGTACATCCCACTTTGCCAGTATACCTTCAAATCTAAGTTGAAATGTGCAACTCATGTCTCCACATCACAAACATCATGGTATCAAAAATTACTCCCATGGAAAACTGGTCTCGAACCCACTGGGGTTTACACACAATCCTTGGTCATCTCCTCTAGGTCTATAGGGTGCCGACACTTTTAAGCTCATCCCTCTTCCCTTATACATCCAGAGAGTGCCCTACTCATCTATCCTTTGGGTCCCATGAGTTCATGAAGGTGATCAATCTCCTAACCCATGGCCCTAAGACAATGATAGCTGTTACCTCCCGACCCTATGGTCATGTGCAACTAGGGAATTAGGAAACTCCTCCTTCCATCAGTCTTATTCCTGCCTGACCCTAGGATAGACTTAGGATTCCATTATAGTACATGTCCAACTTAGAACCTTACCCTAGCCTTCATCATCTCTCTCTGTATTCATGGGCTATCTTTCATCCTTTCATAAGGGTCATGGCGACCAACCTACCTTGGTCAGGCCCCATACCGGTTACCTCCACGGTAACACATCCACATGCACTTAGAGATGGTTAACTATGGGTCTACAGGTTCATTCTCTTACCATGTACTCAGATCTTAGCTTCTCTAGATCCTATGAAACCTCTTTAGATTACCTCAAAAACAGCAAAACTGATATACACCCTACAAAAGGGTCCCTCTCCCAGGATGGGAGGAAACTATCTCTTGACAACAAGGTCACAAAAGCTCTTAGGTCTAGGGTTTACATCCACATGAGCCTATCCCACCAGCTACTAAGGCACATCCTACCAAAGTATACCACCTATTAAACCATACTAGGTCATACTTGTTCTCTTTCCTCAACATTAGGTCAACTTAGTTGTGAGGGGTTCATCAAACCTACCTTTAACTTAAGGAGTTTCCTTTTCCTCTATACATGAAGAGTACCATGCTCGAAACTATAGAGACTCAATTATCTTTGTGAGCATTAGGTACACCACTTCCCCTCTTAGGCCAGGAACCCTAGGTTCATTTTTGGATATTCAACTACATACTCAACCTCTTAACCATGAATCAAGCATGTCCAAGGTATGCCATGTACTCCCATGATCCTTTTATATGAGCAACACCTCAGAGTTGAGTCCTCCTCAAGGACAACCAACTAGGTATAAAGCCCCACAACTAGTTACTTGAACCTCCTCAGGGTCTAAGGCACTCTTTATCTCATCCAGAAGGTAATCACTTATACCATAGGTACATAGGTACTGGAAGCATCATCCTATTTGGTTCCTCTAAAGGAAACTAAGATATCATCAGCCTCCAGGGATCATGCATGAGGCAACCACTATCATTCCCACTGTTCCTTATACTCGGGGTGTTAGGCTTCCAACCTTCTTGCTTGGTTCCTTCTTACTCTCTCTCCAAAGATAACTCCACATCCAGGCATACTACTAGAGATCATCTCTCCATGAAGGATCAAGCTCATAGGTATACCTCTACGTGGGTGAGGCCTATGCCCAACTCATGTTTGGCTCAAGATTATACCTAGCCCTTTATACTCATCCCATAAGCCATCCATCATGCATACTGGATAGGGTTTCAACCTACTGCCGTCCACTGACGTACTCTGGGTGCAAGCTATACCCCACCTATAACAGCCCATAAGGTTTCTATAGGTTCTTCTCTAACCTCATCCACAAAGGATCTATCTTTAAACATGCACGAACCTTCCCAGGGTTGGGTTGCCATAGGTACTTGATCATCTAACCTCTCAGAGCTCATATGGCATCCAAGGCATGTATGTCCAAACACCTGGTCTACCACAACATCTAACTCATCATGTCGTCTCCCTCTCTAACCTTCACTTAGGGTTAGGTTTAACATCATCCTCAAAGGATGTGCTAGGTCTCTACTTCTAATGGAGGCCTCTACCTCCATGTATAACTTTCTCTACTCATCCTCCCGCCAAGGAGGTCTATCCTCAGGTCTCTCCTGAGGGCAATGACAACTTATGTCATGCGACCTAAGCATGTATCTATTCTTTTACGCTTACTCTATTAAGCTTATGTCCATGACATCTTATTTACATGCTTTTTCTTAATTTGATGGAGGATCCCTTAATCCTTATCAACCTTACCCACACCTCAAGAGGGTGAGGATAAGAGAGAAAACCCTACTCCTTAAGGTCCTTAACAGAATTTGAGTTGAGAAGGGATGAACAAGATGAGAGAATCCTAAAGGTATCTTATTTCGAGTCATATCCTAAGACATCGGCCAGGTAGTCACACAATCCGGGAGTCCTCGTATTCCGACTAGCGGTGCAGAGGAAAATATTGCCAGCCCCCGGACGTGATCCTTTTCTAGACACCTCAGTCTTTCAGACAATCCTCTAATAACTCCCTTGGTTCTATGGAATTTGTAAAATTTAATAATTATAAAAGATTAAATGAGGAACCTATGCTCTGATACCAATTGTAACGACCCCACCTCCCGGTAACCCCCAATTAAGGGAGACCCGAAGGTCAGAGCTGTTGTTCAATTAACAGGATCAAAGGTTCAACAAATAATCAATAATAATTATGAAATTCTACTAACTAACTGGAATTTGGTATAAAATTAAAACTTTACTTACCTTTGAAAACCTTGGAAATCTATCTATCCTGGTCTTGAACTATTCTATCTAATCCTCCTTACACTTTATTTCTTTTTCCGCAATGTGTCACTTTACTGTTTGTTCTTTCAATTGTTGTTCCTAAAACGCCGACAAACAAAATGTCGGTCAGTATATCGAAATATACTGGTATGTGGGAACAACCAAAAACTTGCAAATGTGGCTAACAATTTACTAATCACAATCAAATTAATTAACAAGCCAATTTACACTTTTCAGTATGACATTCTCCACCACTTTTGCCCTAACCCTGGCATACCCACCTTAGGGTGCCCTTTGCCAATGACTTAAGGCCACCTTCTCAATCCCGAGCTTGGTGCCTGGGGGTCACCACTCATAGTGCCCACTAGTCATGCAATATCATAGGCCACCTTCGCATTCCCGAGCTTGGTGTCTGGGGTCACCACTCAAGGTGTCCATTGGTCTACCCATCTGGGCCTGACCTTTGGCATCATCCATCAGGGTGGCACATAGGTGCGAGAATACATATTTCTATTTTTAATGTGATAATCATAGTGACTTTATGATTTGCAAATATGAACATCCAACAGATAATTTGCATTCAATGCGATTAACCATCCGGAAAATCCTCGGGAAACTAAGGCGGTTATCCATAATTAACCACATACCTGATTTGTAGATTCAACCAGCTAATAACAATCCCAAACAAGCAAGTAATCCAAGAAGTAGTTCAACATTCACAGAATTCCTGAAAAGCATATGTAACCTATTCACTACACTTTATCAAGAATATATCTATTCAATTGACTTGGATTCACTTTCTAGGATTTCTAATCCGAATTGGGTTTTATTAGGGTTCTTTTTACAACTTTCCTCATTCATACCCTAGAACAGCAGTTCTAAGTGCAAAACCCTAATTATCATGTCTTATTATCCATTAAGGTCCTAAAGATCAGGTTTGGACCACAGAAACCCTAATTTTCAGATTACTATATATTTTCTTTTCTTTTTCTCTAATTTAGGGTTTCTAAACATATAAATCAACATATTGAGTTAAAAACCCTAAACTTTGTAATTCTATCATAAAAATAGGTTAAAACCATCTTAATCATTAAACAAGTTAAACCTACTTGAATTATCCTACTTACAAGATTAAATATATCTTTTACCAACAATTAAGGTTTCTAACTACAAATTAAAACCTTTTCTAATCAAAATATGTACTTTTGCAAATATATACAGATTTAGATATCCAAACCATTTTTAACACATTCCTCATATTTTTCTGATCATTTTTCATGCATTAACTTCCCTCATCCGAGTTTTCTAGCTCAAGATATGATTTTGAACAAGAAACCCCCTTTTTATTGTTTATTAGCAATTTACAGGAAAAACCAGGATCATTAGATCCGTGGTCCACTGGTCCACTCAGGATCCAGTGGTCAGGGATGTACGCGCCTCATCTTGTGATTAAAAGGAAGCCAAAGGTCAAGCCTGCCCTTACCTTACTGAAGACGCCACAGGGGTATTTCAGTAAATGCACCGCTTGTCATCTTCAAGCTCGCGTCTCCCTGGTTCACGATCCAGGCTTGCCGTGGTCAACCTCAGGGTTAACTCGGGGCAACTTGCTCCCTCAGCCGCCAATGGAGACCGCCGCACCACCGCCAAGCCCCACTGAACTCGTGGGCACCCTTGGATTCACTAGTACCGACTTCAGTTGACGGGACGAAGAAGCCCCCTTCTCCGGCGGAAGTAGCTCTAGGATGGCGGTGAAGATCGAGGTGTTTCCGCCAATAGAACGTGCTAGACCACACATTGTCACCCCTCACACTTGCGTGGATGGTCTGTGTATGTGCAGGTGTCATGAGTAGCCCCCTCCTTATATAGGCAGGGTTGGCTTGCGATCCAGATTTGGGGAAACTCCTTTCCAGCGCATGAGCCCCACAAAGTCAGGCTTGTTCAACTTGGGAAAGTCTCCCGAATTCAATGGAAAACATTTTTGGCTCGCAAATACCTTAGATCACAAGGAAAACAAAGAGGGAAATCCTCCCTGTAACCTGCAACTTCCCAGTCCGTGTGGGACTTAGGAGATGGGTGACCAGCATTGGATTGAGATCCAACGGTCCTCAAAGCACACGTTCTAACAAAAGGAAACCTATTTTCCCTATTTCAGAATAATTCCAATTTTTAGCAAAATCTTGAGAAATTCGTATCTCCCAAACCCTTGCTCCTTTTTAACTCAAATTTTAAGGAAAGGTTTGTCTTGGCATTATCTAACTATATACAAAATTTGGGAATCAAATTGCAATGGATGAGAAGTCTTCCTTCTCTCCCAAGTTATCTCATTAATTAATCCAAATTAATTTGTATTCCTTTTTCCTTTGTGATTATCTTGTTGTTTTGGGTCCCTTGGACCTCAAGAAATCCTAAAGGCACGAATTCCCATATTGGGAAATATTGGTTTGCCTTTATCATCTTTTGAAAGTCAATTTCTCATATCTCCCTTTTATTAATCAATTTCTTTTCCTTTTTAATTCTCTTTTTAATGATTTCCTTTTTTATCTCTCCTCTGTTTTCTTGTTGGAATTCCTTTCAACATTAGGAATCCTTGGGATATGAAAATCCACCAAGGATAACTCAATTATACCTCTTTTCACATATTTTCCACATATTACCATTATTTTCAATTTATTTCTCGATAAGGAAATATTTAATTGATCTTTTCTTTTATTATTGTATTCTCTATGCCACCTTGGACTCCTTGGAACCCAAGGAACCCAAGAGGCACGAAATACCTCTTTGGATTTGCCTTCTAGAGGTTTCCACACTTTTCCTTTTTCTCTATTTTCTTATTTACTCGATAATAGTGGAATTTCTTTTATCCTTTCCTTGTTATCGGGCCCAATAGCCAATAAAGCCCACAAAGCAACCAGCAAGGCTATTGTAACGAAATTCATGCATTCAATCATTATTTTCTCATTTATCTTTAATATGAGAAATTACATTTCTCAGCAAATGAACCCAAAATTCGGGTTGTAACAATATGTGCCATACAGTTATACACCTTCCTTAGTCGTCTTTGGTTTGGAAACCAAATTTATTATGTCGAGGGCATTGGCCAAATCCAAGATAGGAAGGAGTAATTATTCTTTCGCTAGCTTTGATGATAAGAACATTTAGCCATTATTTGTGAGAATAAGGCATCTTGGGGGAGGTTGGTGGTTAATGTGACTAAAGCACCTTCCATCTTAGTGGATCATGTCATGTGATTGTCTCCTAAAGAGTGTGTATACAATAAAGAAACCTAGAATTTTTCTCAGGGCCTCTCTCTCCCTCCTTTCTTTCTTGGTTGTAGCATTAGGGTTACTTCTAGGACATATATAAGGGACTACAGGAGGCCCTCACCACTTGGAGGACATGACCCTAGACTCAGTATCCACAATGAATCCCCACGGGAGTCCTCATCACTCAGAATCTCATGTTCCTCCATCCTAAAGTCTTCTTGACAGACCTACAAAGCGGTAGCAGTAGGTGGTTCACGGTGTCTAGAGGAACGCAAGGACGAGGAGACTCCTCCCCTTTCCATCATCCAATGCCGCCTCTACTGTAGGTTACTCAAAGGTCTCTATGACCCATGCAGTGCTCTACCGCACAATCTTCAAGAGGAGGAGAACCCTAGCCTCATTGGCGATCAGGGATCTGTGAGGAGGTAGTACTCCTCTACAAACCCACCATGGGGGAGGAGGTTACTGCCTCATAGATGCATTGGCTATTTCTCTATGGGGAGGTGAATAAAAGATATCATCTTAGGTCTTTTTTGGAGGTTGAAGTCGTGTGGGGAGCCCTCACGCAATGAAGAACCTCATGGGGATGCGCAACGTAAGCGGGCGATCAGTTGTAGGTGCCGGTAGGTGTAAGACCCCTGATCTAGATTTTGGGATAACCTTGTTTTCTTTTCTTGATTATATGCTTAAACCTTAATATAATCTTTTGATATGCTTTTATAACATGTGACAAGCTTATGTTTTTAGTTTGGTCATATTTGGATGATGTTTGAGCTATGTGCCCTTATTTTGGACCAAGTTGCAATTTAACCATTAATGAGGTTCATCTTGCAATTTTTCACATGTAGAGTGTGCCCTCTATGTCTTGGCATCATGAGTGTGACGATGCGTCTCGGGAAAAACAAGATCACCGAATGCGGAAGCGATTAACTAGCGGCGGAATTATTAAAAATCACTAAAAATTAAAACTTTTCATAAAGAGATCCACAAACGGTAAAACTTTTTCATAAAGAAACATGATAAGTTATTTACAACCTGATCCATCATTACATACCTGTAAAATCACATCTCGAGTATTACAAATATCAACTGCCCTGTTAACTGTTCAAGGCAAGATACAAAATCTCGAGGCATTACGCCAAAAATCTCAGATCTACTTTAAACATCCACTGACTCCTAGGACCTGAGAGTACATAGACAACACATAGGACATTCTATCTAAGACTTGACAGACAGTGTTTCCACCTAAGGATCATTGATGTCCCTGATGTTGCTGCTGCTGCTGTTGTTGTTGCTCACCCACTGATGGGTTCCTTCGTCCTCGGCGTCTACCTAAAAAGTCGAATCCCACGGGGGTGAGACAATCGAATAATTGTCCCAGTGAGAGTTATAACTCTCTGCCAGAAGCACTGTTATTGCAATTATGGAATAACATTGAGTAGTAGAACTATAAACATTCAACAACAGGTAAAACATTGTATAAGCTAAGTAGAACAATATTTCATAAGCAATCATTTCAATTATAAATTGATTGAATGACAAGACATATATCAATAAGGAATATAAAGAACATGCATACGAGTTATTCAACTAGATTACTATAAACAATGTATCATCAATCATTATTTCTCGTAGTTCAACCTAAGCAATTATGCTATACAGCTGATTACATCTTTCAAACATATTTATGCCCTGAGGAGATGAGTTACACATCTCATACTCCAACCGACCATTACGAAATCGCAATCGGTACCATACATAGGTCATCAGAAGAGCCGAATTCCTATGACCTCATCCTCCTCAGTCAGTATGAGGAACAACATGCAAGACATCTTGTGTCTCTGCCATAATAGCTTTCCAGGGTATTCTGGCAACTTTGCTATTAGAGTTACAGTGGCGTGCTGTACTCTCTTCGCCATCGAGGGATTTCTTATTTATCTCACATCGATGCGGTATTAACAACATCATTGGGAGATTAGTGATACATCATCCCGACATAAACATATAATGAAGGAATGAGAAATTAAAGGTACATCTCACATCAATTCCTACATTAGGACGTAAGGATATTCACGTCCATAACCCCCACATACTCAAAATTATGCTCTCTAGGAATTCCCTTAGGAAAACCTGTTTCACCATCATTAAACTTCTGACAATGATGGATCTATGGTCAGGGGTCTACATGATATCATTATACTTGATTATTTAAGTACATTATGGCATTCTTTTAGCATCATGCATGTTTTCAAACATAAACCAATAAGACAATTGCTATAAAGAAAGAGTACTAATTGTATCAAGTTCATATCACATATTGTTAACATTGGGATATCAATCCCTAACCATCTCACCATTGCGATTCAAGAATATGGGTGTTCAAACCCTTAGATCATCATAACACTTGTTACCAAGTAACATACTTTCATCAAGTCATTTAACAACATGACCTTGATTGTAACAATGCAGATATTTCTCATGGCTCATACAACCTATCAATCTCATATGTTACCTCTTACTAGGCAACATAGCATGCCATTATTTTCAAAGCTTATGAAGTGCTTTTAATGAATATGACATCATAACCCTTACCTGGCTATGATCACTTCTTGATAAAGACCTGCATGACTAACACAATTGATAACATACACATTATATCTATATCAGCACCATACAATTTATTTCCAAGTCAAGTATAGAACACCACGACCGTGCTACCTTGCACGGTCGTGCTACAGAAGATATACCACGACCTTGTTACATCACCACGGCTGGTTTCTAGGGTTAGGGTTTCTTATTCAATTCAATTAGAGTTATTCAACTCCTTAGCTTAATTAGGAATAGTGATTCCTCATTTCATGATTCAATCATAGAGTTTCATGTTTAAAAGCATAACCCAAAATTAGGGTTTACGGTTCATATCATTACGTTACCCTAAATTAGGGTTTACTATTCACATTACATCACATTACCCTAGATTAGGGTTTACTAAACACATTCATTAGGATTACTTCCATTAATGTCCTCAAATTAGGTTAAGATTCATCATAATTAGGGTTTCCATGATCTCACTATGAAGGATCATACCCTAATTAGACACATTCAAATATATTGGAGATTTATTACTTGATTCACATTAATATAGAGAGTCTTCTCTCTCCTCTTTCTATCAGATGATGTTTACATCACCTAAGATTAGGCTAAGTCAATTCAACACTGACATCATGGGTTGTGTCATTACTATTGTGGTCATTAAGATTCACTTGATCAAAGGGTATTGATTACTCTATCCCATCAAGAGTACTTTTGTAATGTTCACCATTGATCAAGACAAACATTAACCAACTAATTACTTGGTCCCTTAGTTGCTTTAGGTATCTATGAGGTTTAGGTTAATCAACTACTAAACCATCTTGATCACTAAAGCATCAAACGATTTTAACCTTTTTAGACCTCAAACAGTCTTGCACTCTAATCCCTCAAACGGTCTTGGACAAACCTTGAAACTGTTTAGTGTTGTTGACCGTTTGGTCTAGTTTGAATTTTGAAACCATTTGGTAAAGTTCACACTCAAGACCATTTGTTCATGAAGACCGTTTGGTCAAGTTGACCATGAAACCACATGGACACAACCGTTCTTGAAACCACATGAGATCAAACGGTTTGGGATTGTTTGGTCTCAAATGATCTTGAGACCATTTGGTCCCAAACAGTCTTGAGACCGTTTGGACTCAAACGGTCTTGAGACCATTTGGACCCAAACGGTCTTGAGACCGTTTGGTCCAAACCACCTCAAAACCGCATGGACCAAAAAGTATCTCAACCACTTCAATTAAGTTAGGGTTTCCAATGTTGAACCCCTCAATCGATCATGCACTTGTTATCCACTCATCAATTGAGTCAATTAGGTCAACCCTCAACTGATTTGACACTCAATTGACCCTCAATTGATCATCAATTAGGGCTTGGATCAATTGGATTAGGGTTTGGAATCGATAACCCTTCAACATGTTTCAACATGAGTCTAATTGATTTTGAAACCATTGTACCATCATTCAATTTGGTCATGACCTGACCCCAAATGGTCTTGGGATCATTTGGATGACCTCCAAACAGTCTTGAGACCGTTTTCTCAAGTCAATACCAAAAACCAACTCAACCACTTAGGGTTTGGCTCATTAGATTGATAACTAGGTCAACAATTAATTGTACTTCAACTTATTGCCTTTGAATCTTTAACCACTTAACCATAGTCAACCCTAGACCTCCAAACGGTCTTGGGTGACCCCCAAACGGTCTTGGGATCATTTGGACATTCTTCAAACGGTCTTGATACCGTTTGCCCATTATGTCATAAAAACCAAGTCATTCACTTAAGGGTTGAACCCTAGGTTTGGTCACCAAATCAGCACTTAATTGCTCATCAACTTGATATCATTTGACCCTCAATTGGTCAACCCTACTTAACCCTAGACCTCCAAACGGTCTTGGGTGATCACCAAACGGTCTTGAGACCGTTTGGGTGATTCCCAAACAGTTTTGAAACCGTTTGGGCCACTCAACCCAAACTTCAACTTAATTCAATTATTGAAATCAACAATTAACCCGATTAGGGTTTAGATGGTTGATGTGCCTTCAATTGGTGATTTACTTGGAATTACTTGATGATTTTTGGTAGGTGATTAGTACACATTATTTACAACAGACATCCAAATGGTCAACGCCTGGTCAATGCATCCAAATGGTCTTAGACCGTTTGCTTCTACGTGGTCTAGTGAAATCGTTTGCATTCAAACGGTTTGGCAAACCGTTTGCAAAAGTTGGGAGACCGTTTGCTAAAGTTGCTTTTTGGATAAACATTGGTTTTAACTTTATCATCTTCTACCTCAAGAACAGGGACTGTTCTTCACGGAAATACTTGCAAGAACACACAAAGGTGTCTAAAGAAGAAGAATAAGCAACATTTCTAAGAAAGAAGGATGCAATAGAAAAGCTTAAGGGTTAGAGTTATAAAACCCACCTTTAGATATGATATAAAGCTCCAAGCTTCGTATCTTTAATAGTGGATGAAGCTCCAGTGGTTTTCCAAGGTCTGTTCTTCAAGTTTTGGATGGAGAAGAAGGCTAGAAAGAAGAATTGTGTGAAAAACACCAATAAACCAACCTTATTTTAGGGTTCCCACCATGAATTTGAGGTAGATGGTGATCCATACTTACCAAACCAACTTGGTCATTCTTCCTCTGCTCTAGAGCTCCTTCTTGGTCGGTCAAGGCAAGAAGGTGAGAAAGAGAACTAAGGGAAATGATCCCTTGCTTTGTGTAAAAAGGATGCTTATATATTTTATGGGTATTTTCAAGGCAAAGAAAAAGTTTGTTATCTGTTTTATTTTCTAATAATATCCACCAAAGCTTGCCCCATCCTTGGACACGTTTCCACCTTCTTTCCTCATGCAAAACTCCTCCATTATCTAAGGTTTAAAGGAAAAATAACATATAAGTTGTATATATACAAGGCCATGTGCTTAAATCTTGATTATTTAAATATCAAGATTATCTTTCCTTCTAGATCAATCAAATGAGGCGCCCTCCTCATTTTATTTACTCTACTTGATGCCAAGAGTCATGAGAGATACTCTATAGAATATATTTTACATGTTGCACCCTATGTTTTGGGTAAATTGCACTTTACACCAAAACTAGGTTTTAAAGCACTAGGATTGCTCTACAAGCTATATCTTGGTGCTCAAGCTTGTGGAAACCATACCACTACATCATATTCATTATTATGCTGTATCATTATCAGAGGAACATCTTAACATGTGCAATTTTCAAGTTAACCCCTCTAATTGGGTAATTTGCACTTTAGTCCAAAATTAACAAAACACTGTTGCAACATTATTCAAAAAGCACTGAAATAGAAATATAGGTTCCTCAAGAGCCTTAATTACATCTCAAAGGATAACCACAAGCATTTAATCACTTAGTTAAGCAAAACACCTAGGGTTAGTACATAACCCAGGTCAGGGATGTTACAAATTATCCACCCCTTACAAGGATTTCATCCCCGAAATCAACAAAACATATTTGGAGAAAAGAGTAGGGTATTTCCTTCTCATTTCTTCCTCTAGTTCCCACGTGGCTTATTCAATACCACGGTGATTCCAGAGGACTTTTACAAGATTTATATCTTTCTTTTTCAGCTTTTTAATTCTTTTATCAAGGATTGATACATGTCCTTCTTCATAAGATACATCATCATTCAATTCTACTTTCATAGGTTGCAGAACTGATTCTGTATCAGGGTGACATTTCCTAAGCATGGAAATGTGAAACATAAGGTGTAACCTTTGTAGTTATGGTGGTAACTCTAGCTTATAAGCTACTTTTCCTATTCATTCAATGATTGGATGGGCCCCCATAAACCTAGGAGTTAACTTCCCTTTCCTTCCAAATCTCAGAACTCCTTTCTAAGGTGAGACTTTGAGATACACTTTGTCTCCAACATGGAATTCTAAAGGTCTACGATGCTTATCAGCGTATGATTTCTGCCTATCCTGTGCAGTCTTTATCTATTGTTGTATTACTTTAATCTTCTCGGTGGTCTGCTGCACAAGATCAGGACCTAAAAGTTGATATTCACCAGTTTCATACCAACATAGGGGTGATCTACAACGTCTACCATACAAAGCTTCATAAGGTGCCATGTCAATGCTATGTTGATAGCTGTTATTATAGGCAAACTCTATCAAGATTATGTCCAGATCCCAACTCCCTGTAAACTGAAGAACACATGCTCAAAGCAAGTCTTCTAAGGTCTGTATAGTCCTTTCTGACTGTCCATCAGTCTGAGGATGAAAGGCTATACTAAACCTTAACTGTGTGACTAAAGCTTTATGAAGTCGCTCCCAAAAATGACTCATAAAATGGGGACCTCTATCAGAAACAATGGTAACTGGGACTCCATGCAGCCGCACTATCTCATCGACATATAACTGTGCCAGCTTCTTAGTAGAATAGGTTTTTTTGATAGGTAAGAAATGTACTGTCTTTGTCAACCTATCAACTATTACCCAAATGGAATCATGTCCTTTGGTTGTTCTGGGTAGACCAACCACAAAGTCCATTGTCACATGATCCCACTTCCACTGTGGTATGGGTAAAGGTTGCATTGTCCCTGCAGGCTTCTGGTATTTACCTTTAACTTGCTGACACACAGGACACTGCATAACAAACTCAGCAACATCCTTCTTCAAACCAGGCAACCAATACATATCTTTCAAGTTTCGATACATCTTGGTGCTTCCTGGATGCATAGCATACATTGAAGAATGAGCTTCTTCCAGGACTAAATTCCTCAAGTTATCCACATCCAGAACTATCATCCTACCATGATAATAGGCTACTTGATCATCTGAGTCATGGAAACCATCTCGTTTCTCACTACCATACTCTAATCTAATCAGTTGAACTGTAGCATCAACTTGCTGTGCCTCCTTGATCTGCTGTCTCATAGTAGGTTTTATGTGCATCTCAGCTAACAACCCGGCTAACAATGATACTTTCAACTGTACATTGTGTTTCCTTAAGGAGATAAGCATATCTCTCCTTGAGCACACTAAGGAATTCAATTGTGCTCTATCTAAAGCCAGTGTTGCTGATTTCCTACTCAAAGCATCCACAACGACATTGGCCTTCCCTGGATGGTAATCAATCGTACAATCATAGTCTTTGATTAGCTCCATCCAGCGGCATTGCCTCATGTTAAGCTCATGCTGAGAAAAGATATACTTAAGATTCTTATGGTCTGTGAAAATCTGGAATGTTTCTCCATAAAGATAATGTCTCCAGATCTTCAAGGCATGAACTACAGCAGCTAGTTCTAGATCGTGTGTCGGATAATTCTCCTCGTGTTTCTTAAACTGTCGGGAAGCAAAATAAATCACTTGTTTATCCTGCATCAACACACATCCTAGTCCATTCTTAGAGGCATCACAGAAAACTATATATCCTTTTCCTTATTCAGGTAACACAAGCACATGTGCACTTGTCAACCTTTCCTTCAACAGCTGAAAAGATTGCTGACACTTATCACTCCAGGAAAAAGGAACATCCTTCCTGGTCAACTTAGTCAAGGGTAAAGCTATAGAACTTAAGTTCTTAATGAACCTCCGGTAATAGCCTGCCAACCCTAAGAAACTTCAAATCTCCGTCAATGTCTTCGGTTGCTCCCATAGCAGAACAAATTCTACCTTTCTAGGATCAACACGAATACCTGAGGCAGATATTATGTGTCCAAGGAAAGACACTTCTGGTAACCAGAACTCACACTTGCTAACCTTAGCATATAATTTATGTTCTCTTTGCAAAGTTAGAGTCTGACGAAGATGCTGTTCATGCTGCTGAGCATCTCTACTATAGATCAGGATGTCATCTATGAAGACAACAACACACTGACCGAGAAAAGGTCAGAAGATTCTATTCATGAGTTCCATAAATGCAACTGGTGCATTAGTTAGTCCAAACGACATAAATGTGAACTCATAATGATCATACCTTGTCCTAAGGCAGACTTTGGTATATCACTATCCTTAATACGTAGTTGGTGATATCCTGACCTCAAATCTATCTTTGAGAAGACGGTTGCACCACACAATTGGTCAAAGAGACCATCAATCCTCGGCAAAGGATACTTATTCTTTATTGTTACTTTATTTAACTGTCTATAATCAATGCACAATCGCATTAACCCGTCTTTCTTCTTAACAAAGAGGACCGGAGCACCCCAAGGTGAATTACTCGGTCGGATGAAACCCTTCTCAAGCAACTCTTGCAGCTGTTTCTTGAGTTATGCCATCTCAGCAGGCGCCATCCTATATGGTGTTTGTGCTATAGGTTGTGTGTCTGAGATTAAATTGATCTCAAAATCAATCTCATGAGGTGGGGGCACACCTGGAAGTTTTTCAGGAAATACATCTTCAAATTCCCTGACTATTGGAACTTCGGCAGGATTAGAACTATCCATGGTAGTATCTACCACATGGGCCAAGAATGCATAACATCCTTGCCTCATTAGCTTCTCAGCAACCATAGCTGACACAAGACAGGTGGGTAGAATCTTTCTTTCTCCTTGAAAGATCCATGTGTCACTATCATCAGCGAACACAGCTTGCTTGGACTCACAATCCAAGACAACCTTATACCTTTCTAAGGTATCCATCCCAAGGATTACATCAAATCCATGCATCTCAAGTGGTATAAGATCCACTTGAATGCGATGTTCAGAAAAGAAGAGGATGTAGGGAGAACATACCTCCTGCAACACAGCAGATCCCCTCAACGGAGTTTTTAACAACAAACTATCTGCTCTATGACTTATAGTCAAGTTGCAGTCAAGAATCACTCTTCGAGTGATAAAGGAGTGCGTAGCACCCGGATCAATTAAAACGGATACAACACAAGATGTAGACATATCAGAATATAACAATTCCATCTGACCTGCCACAACTCGAGGGTTGATCACTGCATCAGGTGGATTCATCGCATAGAATCTCGTCGTCGCCTGTGGTTGATTCGGTGCTCGATGACTAGGTGCCGATGATCCAGCTTGGGACGCTTGTCCACGTCCTCTAGCACTTCCTGGAAACTGTCGCCTTTGGGATCCTTGCTGACTCTGCCTTTGAGGTTGAGTTACACTCACTTCTCTGGCTCTGCAATCTTTCATCAGATGTCCCATCTTTCCACATATGTAACAACTTCTGTTTAGTTGTTGTGGTCTGGGTGGTCCTGTGACCGACATAGATGCTGAGCTGTGAGCTCCTTCTAGCGGTAAACTTCGTCCTCTTCCCCTATTTGACGTCCACTGCGTCTGGGTACTAAATCTAGGTGGTGGTGTAGGTACAGAAAACCTAGGTTTCTTGAAACCTTTGGATGAAGATCCTTGGAACTGGGGATACATGTTCTTGTTCTTGGTCTGTCTCTTCTCTGCCACATACCTATCTACCCTTCTGACAGATTCCACAAAGGTAGCAAACCTCTCCCTGTTCTCCAGAGCAGACACAAGAGTAGTCAACTCAGCATTTAACCCTTTCTCAAAATGCCTAATCCTTTCTTCAACTGTGGTCGCCATGTGCGTATAGAACCACAAAAGTTCCACGAACTTAGCCTCGTACTCACTAATGTTCATTGGACCTTGTCTTAACCTCTCAAACTGAGAGATTTTCTCGTCCAGAAACGTCTTAGGGAAATATCTGTTGATAAATTCCCGTCGAAAAACTTCCCATGCAATCTCCACACCAGGCCTCTTCTGTTCTTCCATGGTCCACCAATGACCAGCACTCCCCTTGAGAAGATACACAACATGTCTAACCTTCTCAACTTCTGGGATGTTCAGGATTCTAAAGGCCTTCTCTAATTCAATTAACCACAAGTCATCATCTGCTGGGTCAGCTGTTCCAACATACTCTGTGGCTCCAACTCGGCGAAATCGTTCAAACGTCTTGCCAGCTCCTTGTCCTTCAGGATGGGTAGGTGCCCTAGGTGCAGGTATAGGCTGACTATCAGTCATATGTGTCATGGCAGTCATAAACTGCCTGAACATGGCTTGGACGGCTGGGTTCCCCATGTCAGTTGGATTGAACTGGGGTGGTTCATGCACATGTTCTTCTCTATCTGGGTCTCTTGCACCTCTTCTGGGTGCAACATCACTACTCTCTACAACGTGTTCTTCGTGTGGTCCAGACATCCTTAGTTTTATCTTCTCCTCTTAAATGAATAGAAGACACTATCAGACATACTGGAAGACACTTAGAACATACTCAACAACCTAAGTCCTATGTCTCAGTAGACTCAGCAAACCTAGAGCTCTGATACCACTAAATTGTGACGATGCGTCTCAGGAAAAATAAGATCACCGAATGCGGAAGCGATTAACTAGCAATGGAATTATTAAAAATCACTAAAAATTAAAACTTTTCATAAAGAGATCTAAAAATGGTAAAACTTTTTCATAATGAAACATGATAAGTTATTTACAACCTGATCCATCATTACATCACTGTAAAATCACATCTCGAGTATTACAAATATCAACTGCCATGTTAACTGTTCAAGGCAAGATACAAAATATCAAGGCATTACGCCAAAAATCACAGATCTACTTTAAACATCCACTGACTCCTAGGACCTGAGAGTACAGAGACAACACATAGGACATTCTATCTAAGACTTGACAGACAGTGTTTCCACCTAAGGATCACTGCTGTCCCTGATGTTGATGCTGCTACTGTTGTTGTTGCTCACCCACTGATGGGTTCCTTCGTCCTCGACGTCTACCTAAAAAGTCAAATCCCACGGGGGTGAGACAATCGAATAATTGTCCCAGTGAGAGTTATAACTCTCTGCCAGAAGCATTGTTATTGCAATTATGGAATAACATTGAGTAGTAGAACTATAAACATTCAACAACATGTAAAACATTGTATAAGCTAAGTAGAACATTATTTCATAAGCAATCATTTCAATTATAAATTGTTTGAATGACAAGACATATATCAATAAGGAATATAAAGAACATGTATACTAGTTATTCAACTAGAGTACTATAAATAATGTATCATCAATCATTATTTCTCGTAGTTCAACCTAAGCAGTTATTCTATACGACTGATTACATCTTTCAAACATATTTATGCCCTGAGGAGATGAGTTACACCTCTCATACTCCAACCGACCATTACGAAATCGCAATCGGTACCATACATAGGTCATCAGAAGAGCTGGATTCCTATGACCTCATCCTCCTCAGTCAGTATGAGGAACAAAATGCAGGACATCTTGTGTCTCTGCCATAATAGCTTTCCAGGGTATTCTGGCAACTTCGCTATTAGAGTTACAATGGCGTGTTGTACTCTCTTCGCCATCGAGGGATTTCTTGTTTATCTCACATCGATGTGGTATTAACAACATCATCAGGAGATTAGTGATACATCATCCCGACATAAACATATAATGAAGGAATGAGAGATTAAAGGCACATCTCACATCAATTCCTAAATTAGGACGTAAGGATATTCACGTCCATAACCCCCACATACTCAAAATTATGCTCTCCAGGAATTCCCTTAGGAAAACCTGTTTCACCATCATTAAACTTCTGACAATGATGGATCTATGGTCAGGGCTCTATATGATATAATTATACTTGATTATTTAAGTACATTATGGCATTCTTTTAGCATCATGCATGTTTTCAAACATAAACCAATAAGACAATTTCTATAAAGAAAGAGTACTAATTATATCAAGTTCATATCACATATTGTTATCATTGGGATATCAATCCCTAACCATCTCACCATTGTGATTCAAGAATATGGGTGTTCAAACCCTTAGATCATCATAACACTTGTTACCAAGTAACATACTTTCATCAAGTCATTTAATAACATGACCTTGATTGTAACAATGCAGATATTTCTCATGGCTCATACAACCTATCAATCTCATATGTTACCTCTTACTAGGCAACATAGCATGTCATTATTTTCAAAGCTTATAAAGTGCTTTGAGTGAATATGACATCATAACCCTTACCTGGCTATGATCACTTCTTGATAAAGACCTACATGACTAACACAATTGATAACATACACATTATATCTATATCAGCACCATACAATTTATTTCCAAGTCAAGTATAGAACACCACGACCATGCTACCTTGCACGGTCGTGCTACAGAAGTTATACCACGACCGTGTTACATCACCACGGATGGTTTCTAGGGTTAGGGTTTCTTATTCAATTCAATTAGAGTTATTCAACTCCTTAGCTTAATTAGGAATAGTGATTCCTCATTTCATGATTCAATCATAGAGTTTCATGCTTAAAAGCATAACCCAAAATTAGGGTTTACTATTCATATCATTACGTTACCCTAAATTAGGGTTTACTATTCACATTACATCACATTACCCTAGATTAGGGTTTACTAAACACATTCATTAGGATTACTTCCACTAATGTCTTCAAATTAGGTTAAGATTCATCATAATTAGGGTTTCCATGATCTCACTATGAAGGATCATACCCTAATTAGACACATTCAAATATATTGGAGATTTATTACCTGATTCTCATTCATATAGGGAGTCTTCTCTCTCCTCTTTCTATCAGATGATGTTTACATCACCTAAGATTAGGCTAAGTCAATTCAACACTGACATCATGGGTGGTGTCATTACTATTGTGGTCATTAAGATTCACTTGATCAAAGGGTATTGATTACTCTATCCCATCAAGGGTACTTTTGTAATGTTAACCATTGATCAAGACAAACATTAACCAACTAATTACTTGGTCCCTTAGTTGCTTTAGGTATCTATGAGGTTTAGGTTAATCAACTACTAAACCATCTTGATCACTAAGGCATCAAACGATTTTAACCTTTTTAGACCTCAAACGGTCTTGCACTCTAATCCCTCAAACGGTCTTGGAAAAACCTTGAAACCGTTTAGTGTTGTTGACCGTTTGGTCTAGTTTGACTTTTGAAACTATTTGGTAAAGTGCACACTCAAGACCGTTTGGTCATGAAGACCGTTTGGTCATGAAGACCGTTTGGTCAAGTTGACTTTGAAACCGCATGGACACAACCGTTCTTGAAACCACATGAGATCAAAAGGTTTGGGATCGTTTGGTCCCAAACGATCTTGAGACCGTTTGGTCCCAAATAGTCTAGAGACCGTTTGGACTCAAACGGTCTTGAGACTATTTGGACCCAAACGGTCTTGAGACCGTTTGGTCCAAACCACCTCAAAATCGCATGGACCAACAAGTGTCTCAACCACTTCAATTAAGTTAGGGTTTCCAATGTTGAACCCCTCAATCGATCATGCACTTGTTATCCACTCATCAATTGAGTCAATTAGGTCAAACCTCAAATGATTTGACACTCAATTGACCCTCAATTGATCATCAATTAGGGCTTGGATCAATTGGATTAGGGTTTGGAATCGATAACCCTTCAACATGTTTCAACATGAGTCTAATTGATTTTGAAACCATTGTACCATCATTCAATTTGGTCATGACCTGACCCCAAACGGTCTTGGGATCATTTGGATGACCTCCAAACGGTTGAGAGACCGTTTTCTCAAGTCAATACCGAAAACTAACTCAACCACTTAGGGTTTGGCTCATTAGATTGATCACTAGGTCAACAATTAATTGTACTTCAACTTATTGCCTTTGAGTCTTTAACCACTTAACCATAGTCAACCCTAGACCTCCAAACGGTCTTGGGTGACCCCCAAACGGTCTTGGGATCATTTGGACATTATCCAAATGGTCTTGAGACCGTTTGCCCATTATGTCATCAAAAACCAAGTCATTCACTTAAGGGTTGAACCCTAGGTTTGGTCACCAAATCAGCACTTAATTGCTCATTAACTTGATATCATTTGACTCTCAATTGGTCAACCCTACTTAAACCTAGACCTCCAAATGGTCTTGGGTGATCACCAAAAGGTCTTGAGACCGTTTGGGTGATTCCCAAATGGTTTTTAAACCGTTTGGGCCACTCAACCCAAACTTCAACTTAATTCAATTATTGAAATCAGCAATTAACCCGATTAGGGTTTAGATGGTTGATGTGCCTTCAATTGGTGATTTACTTGGAATTACTTGATGATTTTTGGTAGGTGATTAGTACACATTATTTACAACAGACCTCCAAATGGTCAACACCTGGTCAACACATTCAAACGGTCTTAGACCGTTTGCTTCTATGCGGTCTAGTGAAACCATTTGCATTCAAACGGTTTGAAACCGTTTGCTCCCAAACGGTTTGGCAAACGGTTTGCAAAAGTTGGGAGACCGTATGCTAAAGTTTCTTTTTGGATAAACATTGGTTTTAACTTTATCATCTTCTACCTCAAGAACAGGGACTGTTCTTCACGGAAATACTTGCAAGAACACACAAAGGTGTCTAAAGAAGAAGAATAAGCAACGTTTCTAAGAAAGAAGGATGCAATAGCAAAGCTTAAGGGTTAGAGTTATAAAACCCGCCTTTAGATCTGATCTAAAGCTCTAAGATTCGTATATTTAATGGTGGATGAATCTCCAGTGGTTGTCCAAGGTCCGTTCTTCAAGTTTTGGATGGAGAAGAAGGCTAGAAAGAAGAATTGTGTGAAAAACACCAATAAACCAACCTTGTTTTATGGTTCCCACCATGAATTTGAGGTAGATGGTGATCCATACTTACCAAACCAACTTGGTCGTTCTTCCTCTGATCCAGAGCTCCTTCTTGGTCGGTCAAGGCAAGAAGGTGAGAAAGAGAACTAAGGGAAACGATCCCTTGCTTTGTGTAAAAAGGATGCTTATATATTTTATGGGTATTTTCAAGGCAAAGAAAAAGTTTGTTATCTCTTTTATTTTCTAATCATATCCAAAAAAGCTTGCCCCATCCTTGGACACATTTCCACCTTCTTTCCTCATGCAAAACTACTCCATTATCTAAGGTTTAAAGGAAAAACATCATATAAGTTGTATATATACCAGGCCATGTGCTTAAATTTTGATTATTTAAATATCAAGATTATCTTTCCTTCTAGATCAATCAAATGAGGTGCACTCCTCATTTTCTTTACTCTACTTGATGCCAAGAGTCATGAGAGATACTCTAGAGAATATATTTTACATGTTGCACCCTATGTTTTGGGTAAATTGCACTTTACACCAAAACTAGGTTTTAAAGCACAAGGATTGCTCTACAAGCTATATCTTGGTGCTCAAGCTTGTGGAAACCATACCACATCATATTCATTCTTATGATGTCTCATTATCAGAGGAACATCTTAACATGTGCAATTTGCAAGTTAACCCCTCTAATTGGGTAATTTGCACTTTAGTCCAAAATTAACAAAACACTGTTGCAACATTATTCAAAAAGGAATGAAATAGAAATATAGGTTCCTCAAGAGCCTTAATTACATCTCAAAGGATAAAAACAAGCATTTAATCACTTAGTTAAGCAAAACACCTAGGGTTAGTACATAACCCAAGTCAGGGATGTTACAATGAGAGAGAGAGAAGCATATGGGTGCTTTGCTTGGACCACGGTTGATGATGAGACATAACATGGCGATATTAGGGTTTCTAGGGTTTGCCTTTTTGACGAGCTTCAACCATTCTTGGGTTTGTGTGTTTTGTGACTGCAACACCACTCTTGGATGAGTGTTGTGACCGACACTTACCCTAGATGTAGTTGCTTCGACCTTGGTGCTCTAGTTGAGGTTTGGTCGCTAAGGTTTGTCCTCTAGTGGAATGCTTTGACCATGTTGTGGTGTGGGTGACCTAGTGTTACGGTCGCTACATGTGCATCGTGTGGTTTGACCGTAACAAAGGTTGTAGCTGACCTATGTGCTCTTTACACTTCCTAGGTTGTATCACCCTTTGATGCATGTATGTGTTAGGTGGTTGCATGGCTGTTTCCTTTGTGGACAAGTGTCCTTTTGGTGCCTCTTGTGTTGACACCTCATAACCCCCTTACTTCCCTCCTACCTTGTGTATATAACCCCTATCTTCTTCATGCAAGCATCCTTTTTGACCCTACTCTTTCTCTCCTTCCTTGAGATCATCCTTGGAACTTTTTGGAATAAAAGACGATTGATCTTAGAGCTTAGGTGGCCGACCAACCTTGCATGTGGTGATCTTGAGCTTGATCATCTTCCTTGTGGTGATCTTCTCTCTTAGTAAGTTGTTTTCTCTCCTTCATCACATTTTCTTTTGTCTCTCTACCCTACCTTCTTCTCCTTTATTGGCTGTGAGACTATGTCTTGACCTTGGTGTCGATCTTGGGGGAAACTTCTCTTTACAAGGGTCAGAAACTATGGTTTGACCATGGTGGTACCTAAGTGAGATGGAGTTTTTCCTCTCTTTCTTCTTCTTCTTCTCTCTTGATTGGCTTAGGGTTTGTGTTTTTCTTCACCTTGAGCCATCTTTTTACCTTGGTATGTTTTCTCCTTCTTGAGGTGATCTTGTGGCTGAGGAGTTGATCTTGGTTGGATTTCCTTCTTCTCTCTTGAAGATCATGGTCTTGGAGTATGATTATCTACACAAGACGAGTTTTATAACTTTCCCCTCTTCTATTATTGCACTATGTTTTTACATGCATGATGTTGTTTTCATCTTTAAAACGTAATCCTAATGTGATAGCTGGAGTTATCGTGATCTAGGTTTAAGTCTTGGTGATAATCACATGTGGTTTACTTCTACTCCTAAAACCTAATTTCTTGTACCCGATTTTGTGGTGATTATGGAATGTATGTTTTTCTCTTACACTTTGATTATGGACTATATTGTCTTGTTTATGGTTAGTTTACCTTGGATAAGAGGAGGTTTTGGTTTTGTTTATACGCATGAGAGTCTTGGTTTCATCCCTTCAATCATGGTCTTTATGGTGACCTTCTATGACACATGTTCTAGGGTTTAGATGGACATCTTTGTGTGGAGTTTTCCACTTAGACGATGCTTGGTTTCCTTGTGGTTGATCTTCTGTTTTGATCATGGTTTGGTTCTATTTTGAAGTTGGTTGTGTGGTTGCCTTGAGCTCACTACATCTCTTGGACTTCCAAGTGGTCACTACCCTAGAGGATGGGTGGTTGTGACTACAACAAACCCTAACCCTAAGGTATGGTCGCTACACATTCTCTCTAACGGTCGCAACATAATGTTTCAAGTAGGCAGGTCACTACACATGAGTGTGTTCGACCACTGCACTCAATGTAGAGGTCACAACATATGCCAACCCTAAGTAGGTCACTACACTTATGGTATCTACACCTGTGGTTGCTACACATACACTCATATAGGTCGCTACACCTATGGTTGCTACACATACACTCATATAGGTCGCTACACCTATCATCCAGTCAACTGCAACACTTGGTTAATGGTCTATACCTAATGATGTGAATGTGAATGATTAAATATAATAAAGATTGATTAACCCTAATACACTCCAAACATGTGGGAGGTGATGAAACTAAAGGTTTGGTGGTTGAATGATAAAATGAAACCCTAATCGGATACACATGAAACCCTAACCCTAATGATGAGATAATTGATGTGTTTGCTCTTTTTTCTTGAAGATTATTATCATGTAATAGTGTTTTTTCTCTCCTACTTGTGTAACCCTTACCTTGTAGGTGAAACTAATGTCATATCTTTGTGAATGGTATGATGATACTTATATGATACAAGGTGTCGATTATGAACATTGTTGATGCATGATGTGATTTTGAATATGCAAGAATTAAGTGCTTGGATCTAATGACCTGACAAGTGATTTGTGCCTAGTTTGAGGCAAAATCATCTAGAGACATGATTGAGGGATTGACATCCCATAGTGATGTGGTATTGGTGATGGCTTTGTGAATGACAATGATACAAGAGTTTGTACCTTATACAATTTATATCTTCTAGAGATGCAAAATACCCTTATCTTTATAGAGTTTGTTTATGGTTTGTACATTGTAACTTGATTGATGCTAAAAGACACTCAATTGTCTTAAGTAACCAAGTGAAATCCTAATAATGTAGATGCCCTATGCCGTAGATCCATTCTAGTGTCAGAACTTTCTGGGTGGTGAAATGAGTCATTCCTACGAGAAAGTCAGAGCACATATTTTTGAATATGCCGGGGTGTAAGTCGAGTATCTCCTTGCATATACAATTACAGGTTGGGTAGGATGATTGCGGTCATACCTAGCCCTTAGTTGACACAGACATGCATGAACTTCTCTCCTTTTGTGATATGTGATAGGCAACAATATAACTGCATTTGATGCCTCCTTTTAGAATGGCCATGCGCGAGCCTATTCTCTAGCACTGTGCCATGTACCTAGGCGGGCTAGGTGTTTATCATATTGACTATATGTCACTGTTTGTAGTTGATTGTTATGTCTATGTGTTATTCCTATCATACTGACCGGGAGGTGTTGGTGAGATTATGATTTCTGACTCTTCCATTGATCTTGTATGGCATCGATTTTGACTTCATAGTGGTCGGTTGGATTTGAGTGGTATGCCTCAAATCCTCAAGGCAAATAAAAGATGTAATACAACCATATAGCATTGATTCTTAGGATCACATGCATTTCACATTGGATGACCCCTTTGCCATATTTCTTGTAATGATTTCTTGAATTATAATACAGTAAGAGAAAACCAATTGTTATACATGTTCTTCATATTCCTTCTTAAAGTAAAAGATGTTCTACTACTCAGTTGTAGATGCCTGAATTACTTAAACGATATTAACTGCTTTCCACATATCATCTAGCTGAATCTTCTCATCTTGATAATAATGATATCTATCTGCTTAGCTTATCTTTGCTTATAATAGGTGTTGGTAGAGAGTTATATCTCTCACTGGGATGCTTGGTCTCACCCCATGGGTTTCCACATCTTTTAGGTGTTCGTGCACGATGAGGCAGAGATCGTGCAGCTGAGGAAGAGTAGTAAAACGAGCAATAGCTGTAGAAGGTTGGATATGCTATTGGTCTTTTGGTACTAGAGTCCTATGTGTCATCCATGTACACTCATGTCATCCATGTACACTCAAGTCTTTGGGGAGGTTTTGTGGTTTTGTACATTGATACAAGCTTTTGGAAATTGCCATGGTTGTATAGATATAGCATCGATACAAGCTTTTGACAATATGCCATGGTTGTATAGATAAGCTTGTATGGGATAAATAGAGGCTTTCTCTCCCCCTCTCCCACGCCTATGACAGAGGCCGAACGTATGGGAGGGTGGTAAACCAAGGTGGCAGCTGGGATTCGAACCCGTGTCTCTTCGTGAGGAGACATCGTGCTTGACCACTTGAGCGACTCCTTGTCAGCATATATGCCTTGTATGTATATATATATATATATATATATATATATATATATATATATATATATATATATATATATATATATATATATATATATATACTAAAAGAATGGTGTACCTGAGTACATGTATCTTACATGTACCTATATATATTTATGATAATTTTGAATTTTTATTCAACAATCTAACCTTATGGATGTGATTCATACCTCTGAGATATGATGTGTATCTAAAATCACCACAATACACAAACATGTTGTTTTTCATGATGCAATATTTTTTTTTTCAAAAACCTAATCCATTGATCTTCTCAAACATATTGTGAATAGCGCATACGCAAAATTTGAGCACATTTGGACATTTATAGGTCATGTTATGAAGACCGCAAAAAGTATACATTTCAAATTAGTTTTGTATGTCGATTTTGTTGCCCTTGGATGAGTGACTTACACTCATCCAAATGGGCTCAAAATTTTTATGTAGCCTAGTTATAGTATGATGGTGAAGATCAATGGTTTACATTTTGCAAAAAATAGTCTTGATATACAAACACACTTGAGTCTATTCATGCGATCTGTACACTCGAGTGTATTCTAGCCAGACTCTCTCTCTCTCTCTCTCTCTCTCTCTATATATATATATATATATATATATATATATAATAGTTATCTCTTGTAACAAGTTGATGTCAAGATAGTCAGTGATCAATGATTGGTTTTATCATTTGGCATCATATGTAATATAGATGCCATAGTTGTGGACTCAGATGTAATATGTTCCAACTTTTGTGGTTATGTAAAATTTGTTTATATGTGATGTGTTTCCTGGAAACCTGGTTGATTAGTATTAGTTATGTTCTTTGATTTGAGTAATTTCATTTTGTCGTGTGTCGAGGCATCACAGTAGGATAGAGTAATGGAACTGTATGAAGAGGTGAGGGAGAAGGGGCAAGCAAGATGCATGGAGATTCACTGGTGTCTCTCTGGGATGAGCCTGGGTAGAGGGGCCATGCCTCACAATCAGGTGGCAGATGCAAATCAGTGTGATCTTGTTGTAAGGGAGGGGAAGTCCGGTCAGGCTCCAGTAGACAACTGATGACCCAATCGAGTGAACCAACTAACATGCCAGTCTAGAAAAAAAATACTGGATTGAATCACGTCCCAACGTGATAATGGGTTCCTATAGCACTAACCAATGTGATTTTGCTACATGGCCATATGATTGAGGTGTAAATGTTATTTCATTTAAATCATAGTAGATGCTAGGATAATCAAAATATAGGTATATACCAAATTAATCAAAAAAACGTTTAGAATCCAAATATGATACTCTCAATACCTAGTTATGCTTCATGTTCTAAAAGTAGGATCAATACATGATTAAGTGGAAACTAAAGCACATGACCCTAGTTTTTGACGAATAGAATATTAATCATGTTAAATATGTTTGCTTTGCCATATTTATTGAAATTGATGAACATAATGGGAATCTAAGATGATAAAGATAATAATGACTAGTAATTAGGATCTCTAAAGTGAATAACCATATATATGAATAATTAGGGTTTTGAAACCAAAGATCACAAACTAAAATAATCTTAATGAACTTAAACGATCTAATTGATCATGATGAAAGGATATAATGGATATAATAATTAGGGTTTCACTTAATGTTGAATATGCGATGGAATTTGGGTTTGTACTCTTATTCCATATCCAAACATGAGACAACCCTAAACCGTAGATTAGCACCACAAGTAGGGTTTAATCTGGATAATATGATGGTGACACTTTAGGATTCACATACATGCATATTAAATGTTGATTGCTTGGATCGGTTGATTGGATTGATTAAACATACTTTAAGTATAAATCACATGATATTTACATGATTCTACATAAAGTATGTGGTTACAGTTATGACTAACCTCAACTATTGATTGTCAGTGTTCGCCAAGGATTTTATGAGGATTGTTGAAATAAGCTATTGCATGTTTATTTATTTTATGCTCAATCATAATGCCAATATGAGTGTCACATAAAGATTAGAATATGTGAAGAAAATGCCAGTTCTTGTTTACAAGTAATTAATTGATTATATGTTGTTATCTGACTTGCACACTTTTTCATGCATCCACATACACAATATAGCAATATATGGATCCGTGTTTTGTTTCATGCCCCATTAGGTAAATGTAATATATGAATATATCAAGACATGATGGATAAGATGAAATCCACCAAAAAAATAAAAGCTAAGTAAAAGAGGATTAGTTCGACACTTCTTCTCAATATATATTAGTTCATGTTAGAAATTCATGTAACTCCTTAAAGGTGCATCTTGTAAATAATATTTGTGAATTAATGAAAATTATTTGCTATTATTTCTTTATTTATCAAAATACGGATCTTGGGAATTTTAGGTAATGGCTCTCATCTTTAAGGTTCTTTATTTATTAAGAGACACTGAAAAGTGAGGTTGTTACAAAAGCCCTCTGTCCGTAGGCTAATCTTTTGCATGCACAAGATGATATTTCTAGCCTATCTACTAACATTATTACTCTTAGTGATGGCAACCTTATGCTCAAAGCTTCTTTGCAAAAGTTCCTTAAGATAAAGAAAATGAAGTCCTAGATCACTCTATTCAACAAGTGGACAAAATTGGCTTGGGATTTGAGGGTGGCCAAAAGAGTAAAAAAAAGAAAAAGGGTAAGGACCTCAAATATTCCTTGAAGGGTCTCCCGACTCAAAGGCCAATATGGTTTTTTCTAATTGTAATAGTGATGATTATTTCTAATTTTTTTCCCTATAAGAAGAAGAGGACCACAATCAAGATGATTTGGGTCCCCAAGCTCATCTCATGTTCTGAAGTTGAAATTGAGCACAACCTTTTTTCAGTGTAGGCCAATGAAAAGTGGATAATTGATATGGGTTGCACAAAATATATGGCCAGAGAAAAGAGCCACTGAAACACTTGTACAAGGAGAAAAGATGGATCATTGACCATTGGTGATAAGAAGGGTAAGGTGGTAGGTGAGGGTGATGTAGGTGATTCCTTATGCATCACGAATGTACTTCTTGTGGATGGCATACATCACAATTTATTAGGTGTTAGTCAATTATGTGATAATGGTTATCTTGTTCTTTTTACCTTACCTGAATGTTTGCTTATAGATTCTCTCATTTACAATGTCATATATAAGGGAACTAGAATTGAAAATATTTACACTATCGTTAACTCTCTTAGGCCTATTATCAGTAAGTGCCTTGTATTTGATAAGAACGATATATCTTTGTGGCACTGTGGGCTTGGTCATGTAAATATGCATCGATTGGAAAATTTGAGAAAAAAATGATTTAGTCAAAGGGCTTCCTAAATTGGAATTTGAAAAAGATGAGGAATGTCAACCTTGTAAAAAGGGAAGCAAACCAAATCTTCCTTCAAGTTTGAAGGAGTCATTTGTTACAACCCATATCTTGTCGTACTAGTAATTATAGGATACTCTAGTGTTGCTTAAAGGCTCATTAGTATCATGTATGAAATTTTGATTGACTATACATTAATTTAAGATTAAACTTGTTTCTTGCTACATTAAAAATGTGCATTGTGCACATGTTGAGATCAGAGCTAACGTTAATGTAGAATATAGCCTACACATGTATATAGGAAGAGCATTAAATACATTAAGTAATTAATTAATAAATACGTTATCATTTGTTAATTCTATCAAAATTTATTCTAAATTTAGAGAATTTAATTATGAATATGATAAAAAAGTAATCGACAGAGCCAGGGTTATAATGAAAGAGCTATTGCATTTTTGGTGGAATGTACAAAATTGTCATTATTTAATAACTGATGGTTTGATGGTTGCCAACTGATGGGCCCTACACTGATGGAACCAACCAATTGTTCACTTACCGCTGGTCACTCAGTGATGGAGATGAGTTGTGCTGCCGTCCAGTACAATCAATCATGAAAAAGACCATAAATTTTGATGTACACATTGAATTTCAACAAAGTTTGTTTCATTAAATCAATATTTCAATTTTCCACACGACCTCATACTTAAACATATTAGAGATTTACAATAAGGTGATTCCTATGATGATTTTAGAAAGAACACAAAGAACATGGGAGAACAATAGACCTAGTTGTAGAACCATTGAGGTAAGTTTGTATTGATGGGTTCTCCTTCATTCTCTCTATCTTTCACCTTATTTGAAGCTTGTAGGAAGGTTAATCAGAGGTTACATTTCTCTTATCTTATTTTTATTCTTTATCAAGTAGATTGAGCCTAGAACAATAGCTTGGCTTTGACATGTAGATTGTGGAATTGGAGCTTTCAGCTCAAATCCAAGCTAACAAGCTAATATTTAGATTAAATAAGATAAGAATCATTATTAGTATCTAGAATTGAACTCAAGATGATTGAAAATTTCATTTTTAGACATGATTTTCAAAGAAATTGAGCTAAAAAATGAAGAACATGTAATGATCTATTTACTAGTTTGCGATACTTAGCTCAGTAAGCCATAGTTTGAATTTCTAAGATATAAATGATCAAAATATCTAGAAAATCTATGGGAGTTGAACGATTTCATTTCTAAAATGAGTGTATATGATTTTATGAGTTCTAAACATAGTGAAATCTAGAGGTACAAGTGTAACTGGGTTTGCCCTAAATCCTTAATAATGAAATATATGCTAGAAAGTGGTTTTATACAACTTGATTTCCTTTTAGTTATGAATATGAGATGATAAAATTATCAATTCCTTATTCTTTTATTTATTTGATGCCCAGTTTTAGTCAGTTTAAGTTGTATACAATTAAGAATATTAGCATTTTACTATGGATTAGTTAGATCTGAATAAATAATATTTAATATGGAAGGCAGATTATATTACTAATGAACATATCATACCAATATGTTCAGACATGCTCAAGCTATTAAGTGCAAGTGAAATACACTGCTAAGCACAAGTGAAATGCAATATTAAAAGATAATAACTCAGTATGATAGAAACTCAGTTAATGTCTTTTCAAAGTATCAAATTTATCTATATTTGTTTGAGTATGATTTTTCATAGTACATGTACAATATAAAATACAAAATGAAAGAGGAATGATCTAATTATAGGCTAAGTTAATTTTTTTAATTAAATCATTAAACAATCATACTAAAGAATCAACTAGACATCTAGATGCCATGAACACCAAAGATCTTTGTAGAGGTATGCATTTAATGGAGGAAACAACTTACCCAATGAAAGCATCTAGGAGAAGAAGCCGGAGCATGTTAATGGGGCACAATGGGTTAAGCCCAATATGGACAACCTCTTGAACTATAGTAGGGGTATCCAACATTAACCAAATATTTCTATGATACCCAATGGTATCCAACATTAACTAGAGATCCTAGTGGCACCAAGTTTTTAGTACAATTATAGACAAGTGCCCAATACTAGAGATCTTGGTAGTTCTTAGTTCAGTTACAACTTGTGGCGTAAGCCCTTATGAAGCCATTGATATAGTCAAAGTGCCTTGACTCCCCACTTGAGAACCCATGTTCAGAAGAGGAGTTCAGTTTTATCTAGATATTTGATATGGCTGCCAAGGATAGACGTGGTTGTGCTCATTGCAGACCGGGTAGCTAGTTAGCATACTTTGAATCCTAAGTCAACTCTAAGTCTTTTATGGTGAGATCAGAGCTTTCTGTGATGCACCTCATGTGGGTCCAGGTCATTACTAGCATGATTAAAAGGTTAAGTAGTCATATTTAAGAATTTGTGATTCAGTTATTCCTAGTATTTTGTTGGTTAATGGGATTTGTTAGTGTTTCTTTTTCAATTTATTATTGAATGGTTTTCTTATATTTTGTATGTTGGAATTATTGAAATGAACAATTATCTATATTATCTTATCTACTTGATGAATTTCCATTTATTTGATCTAGTAGCTCACACTCGACTGAACATATTTTTAGGTAACTATGTTTATTATGAAGATAGCAACATGTTTGGAAGATTCCTACCATAGAAGGATTTAATAGCATCTTAAGGTAGAATTAGACAATTTTGGTCCCTAAATACTCTAGGTCCTTTAGTGTGGAAAGAAGGGGTTATATTAATAAGAAATGTATTTCTTATCTTGTAAAATGGTTGTAATTATATGCTTCATGTTTTTGAACGTGTTGAACTACCAAGTGATGAATAATAAAAGTTCTTGTGGTTTGATTATGAGATGAGTGTTCATATGAAATGATTTTATCTACAAGCCATAACTAGTAAAGATGTACAAATAAAAATAAGGAAAAGGTTTATATGTGTTTGAGTTAGCCATCTTAATCACCTCATACCCTGATCTTGTCGTTTAAGAGAGATCATGGGATATAAGGCCTCAAAACTTTTGGTATTATATATTAGGCTGAGTCGTCAGAGACCATTAAGCTAGATAGTTAGAGTCATAAGTGTGCCAGTTAGAAGGTGATGTCATTATAACTTTAGGAAGTCTAAGCATTTAGATACCTTGGCCTGATATCTGAATACTTAGGTTGACCAATATCAAGCTACTCTATTTATAATTTCTTATATACCCTAGCCATGTATACAAAGGGAGGATGGACTAGAGAGAAGTCCTAGCAGTATTAGGGTTTGAGGATGAAAAATTAACAGAAGAATAAGATCATATACATAGAATGTGATATGAATTTTGCTTTATACTATTGATTTGATTTGAAATGAATAGAAATAATCGTATATATGTGAATCCTAGATGTTCAACTTTAGAAGTATATGGTTTAGTTAAAATTGTCATACATTGAGAATTGAAATTTGATATTGTTTGTTTTTCTTGGCATAAAGTAGGCCTAAAGTTATTCTTATATGAGTTTCAGTAAGTGATTTATCTTTTTCATATGTTTGATATAAATAAGAGTTGGTTAACCCAGAGTAGTTGTTGGCTTCAGAACTAGAGGCTCAGTCTGGTCTAGCTGGCATGATGTGTTATTGGGATCTCATGACTCATATGAACACTCTAATGAGAGTAACCTCTTGAAAAAGTAAATCTACAGTGCAAAATGAATGTACACACACTAAGATACTAAGATCTAATGGAATGGATGGAATAAAAAAAACATAGATGTAATTAGTAAGTATGTGCTGGGCTTAAACATAAATCAAGAAACCCTAATCCAATGCATAAAGGAAGCAAGCATATAATTTGAGACACATATTAGTATGGAGCATATAATAAATGATGACAAAAATATAAAATGGACGATATGAACCATGTGTACATCAGGCTTGAGAAAAGAGTTAGACTTAGACTCTATCGTAGGGTAATAAAAGAGAAGGAAAGTGGAGAAGGTGGGAATGTATAAATTTAAAAAATATAATCAAGGAAAAATATTGTTCGAAAGAGAAGGGATTCTTTAAAACAAGAAATATGAAGGAGTTTGGTGATTTCAAAAGATGAGGGAAGTTGAGACAAAATCTAAAGATAATGATAACTGGGCTAGTTTGATAACTTTGAGAGTAAAGACCTAAATAGTTGAGATAAGATGATAATCACATAAAAAATATAGAATTAAGGTAGAATTAAATTTTGATAATCAACCTAGCATTAATAACCTTGAACATGAAAGGTGTCATAAGATGAGGAAGTACACATAAGATGAATAAAGATTGGAATAAGAAAACTAATTTGTATAGTTAATTGAGACATTCCATTAAAAAATTTGAACAAAGAAAGGTCAAGAGAAAAAGAGTTATACAAAATTGAAGATATATTAAGAAGAAGTATTACCAGAAGTATTTAAGTAAAGACTATTGCTTGGATATATGAAATATGAGACCATAATAAGAATTCAAGGGGAAATGGATATGGACAAGGGAATATTAAACCTGATTAAAAAAGGTTATGTGATAAGAGAGGTTATGTGATAAGAGGAGTATGAAGATACATGCCCTTATGAATAATTTCTTTTGCACTTGTTTGAATTTTAAGTTATTATGGAGTAATAGTTTATTTTCTTTTAGTAAATCTCAACAAATTCTTTGTGAAAGCATGTGATTAGGAAGATAACGTTAGTGTTAAATATAAGAGTAAGTTAGATGAGCATGAATAGTATGAACAACATATAAGTTTAGTGTGAAAGAAAATTTCAACCTTATATGAGTTATATGAATTGGAATGTTAGATGTCATGTATTAAGTTTGATGATGTAAGGAAAATATTGAGTCAACAATAAATTTACAAAAATAGTTAAGAATAATAAGAAATATAATCGTAGGAAACATATTCACATGTTTAGATTGGGCTAAAAAGAGAATAAGACAATAATGATAGATGGAAAAAATATAATATGGTATGAATATAGTAAGAAGTACATGATAATTCTACACAAGGAAGGTGATACCTAGATGGTAAGGTCAAACTAAACCTACATATCGAAGACAAATGTGAGTGAGAAAATACTAAATAATTGATGTTTCTAATAAAGATTGATTAGATTGGATGAGGTGAAATTCTTAAGGAAGTAATTGAAGTGACATAATTTCAATTTTGTATATATTCTCTTTCCATGTATCTTTCTTGAATTAAAGTGATGAAAATGATATATACATTGAAGGTGAAGCAATGATAAAATAAGAGGAACATTCAAAGGTCTAGTTGAGTACAAAGATAAAGGTTGGGAACAATGATATTTGAGGCAAGGGTAAGTAATTTTCATGTCATGCTAATTTAGGAAAGTTTATAACAAAAAGTGGCATATGAGAAGTTACAACATAGGGATTAAGTTCATGACAATGCTGGGTAAACAAAACCCATATACCTAGACAAGAACCTTGGGATAACCTCAAAAAACTGTTAAAACTCTAGAACCTTGGGACAACCTTGAGAAAACTTCCATCCTTGTTCAGATAAGGCTTACACATGTTCTTATCCAACTTCACACAAGTGCTAGATATGGTGCATATATAAGACATGTTGGTGCTAGCAGTATTAGCACACCCAAACTATGTTTTATCCTTGTTACCCTAAGTTGCTTTGCTATTGTTCCTCTACCCATGGCTAGCTCTGTTAGTAACAACTAAATGTTTACCTATCTATATCATAGTAAGGAAAAGATAACCGATCATTGGATCTTCCCAGTAGATTGACATGTTAGGATTTCAAACCAAAACACAAGTAAGATCAAGCTTACCTTTAATTTAGCCACCTTATGGATCAATGTTAAACATAACTCAAAAGGTTTATTCTTCTATAACCATCTCTAGATGTTTTATTTGAACTCTTACAAATAAAAATGGGTGATGTGTTGACTTTGCTATGATGTAGCACTTCAATCCCCTAAACCCACCAAAAATAGACTATCCTTCTTCCAGTGGTGAAATTTCAAATAGAGAAGTAATAGCTATCTCATCTGATGAGGAGAGTCTCCTGAATGTTCCAATACATTGAGCTAGATGGTCAATCCTTTCAACGTAAATAACATTCAATCATAGATCCAAAAGAGCAAGGATGAGTAAAGAGAAATGAGTAATGATGTGCAAGAAGGCATGTAGAAACATTTGGAATATCTTGTTTAAAATCCTTATATGTATAATTATGGAGACCATAATAAGGATGTAAAAGTAGTTTTATCCATGTACATATGTGTAACATATCCAATAATAGGAATAATCATTTATAATTGTGTTCATGATTGGTAAGCAGTCCAATATAGCTCAATTATGTTAACTCATGTTTACAATTTATAGGGTTTCAAGATTTTAAACCTAGTGTGGTAAACAAAAATAAGACATGTTTGCTTTTGTTAAGTTCTAATGTATTCATAAGTATATTAAAACTTAATATATAAGAGGATAAAGCAAAGATAACAATACCAACTAAGGATGGAACCTCAAGAGAGTTTACCCCAATATAAAGGAAGATTAATTTTTAGTAACTTCGCATGAAATAGAAACATTCTTATTGTATTTGAGATGGTATATTACATCATGATTGTGTTTCATAAGACAAAATAGGATGTTGAGATGAGAATTATAGAGTAGGTAAGATGTTTTTTGTAAATATGCTAATATATAGTATTTTTATAATATTCTTCCATACACATAAGTTTTGAGGATGAAGATCCTTAAGGGTGAGATATTATAACAACCCATATCTTTCCCTAATGCTAATTTTAGGGTTAAATACAATTCTAGTGTTAGTTACAGCTTTACTAGTACCTTGCATGAAATTTTAGTTGATTAAATATTAATTTAACTTTAACTTGTTTCTTTCTGTGTGAAAAATATGTGGTATGCATCGTTGAGATTTGAGCTTAGATTGATGCAAAATATAGCCTACACATGTAAGTGGGAAGAGCATTAAAATCTTAAGTAAATAATTGATAAACATATTTTTTGTGAATTTTATAAAAAAATTACTTTAGAATTTTTATACTAATCAATTACGAGTTCAATGCAAAAAATGGATCAAAGAAGAGTTAAAATTGGAGAGTTATTGCATTTTTGATGGATTGTACAGAACTATCATCAATTGACAACTGATGGTCTCCTACCGATGATAGTCAACAGATGGAGCCCACTGATGACACACACCAATGCCTGCCAATTGAGAGGCCATGTACCAACACTGCTCAACAAAGTGGAAACCCTCCACCGATCAACTGTTGATCAAATGAGCTACACCGCCACCTAGTACAATCAATCACAAAAAAGACTATAATATCCAATAAACATGTTGAAATTGAATGATATTTACTTTTTTAGATTCATATTTGAAATTTCCACACAAACACAACCCTAAAATAGACCAGATATGCACAAAGGGGTGATCCCTAGGGTGATTTTAGAGAAAAACACAAAGAACATGGGAGAGTAGTAGGCCTAGTTGTAGAATTAAGATAAGTCTAGATTGATGGATTCTCCTGCATTCTCTTTTTACTTGGTCAAAGGCTGGATCAAGGTTAATCAAAGGTTAATTTCCTCTTTTCTTCTTCTTTTTCTTCCTATAGTGCATAGATCCTAGAACAATATCTCAGTTTTGACATGTAGATGGTGGAATTGGAGCTTTTAGCTTGAATCCAAGTAACAAGCCAATATTTGGATAAAACAAGAAAAGAATCATGATCAGTAGCTAGAATCAAACTCTAGGTGAGTACAAAATTTATCTTTTAGATATGATTTTGATAGAACTTAAGCCAAACCATGAAGATTGTATTTCTCCATTTACTGTATTACTATTTTTATCTCAGAAAGCCTACTTTAGATTTCTAATGTATGAATAATTGAAATAAATAGAAAATAAATGCAAGTTGAATGATTTTAGTTCTAAGATGTGTGCATATGATTCTTATTAATTCTAAACATAGTGAAATTTAGAGACACATGTGTATCTGTGTTTTCCCTAAGTTCTCACCAATGAAATACATGCTAGGATGTGCTATTACATAGCTTGATTTTCTTTCAGTCATGAATTTGAGATGATAAAATGTATAATTCCTTCTAGTTTGATATATTTGACGCTTGATTTTATCTATTTTAAGCTATATACAATTCTAAATATCAACCTTTAGCATGGACAAATAGATTAGAATAAATGACATTCAATATGGATGATAGATGATATTGTTATAGCACATTTCATACAAGTATATTTAGATATTCTTAAGTTATTAAGTGCAAGTGAAATGTAATTCTCAATACAAGTGATATATAGTATTGAAAGATAGCAACTGAATTATGATAGAAACTTAGTTTATGTCTTTTTAGAGTACCATATTTATCTATATTTATCAACACAAATATCATGATTCACACAGGAAAATTAGTCATATAATGAAATAGAACCCATGTACTTGAGCTCATAGGTTCCTAATTATCCTAGACCATATAGATCTTTTTCATCACCTGATTAATGATAGTTAATAATCATCACTGCACAATCCATCATATGAATGCTATTTAGGTCCAATTAGGGTTTTACACAAACCTAGGTTCAATCTAATCTTAGTTTGGGCTTTGATATTTTATACACATCGAAATATCATTGTTCATATATGGTAACATTTTCATATTTTAATGACTCCTTATCTATTTTCTATAATTAATATAAATTTAAAGCATGCAGTTAAGCATTGATAATAAAAAGCCTAATATGAATCAATCATACTAAGATCATTGCCTACATACAGTTTCTACATGCTATTAAGGTTCAATGAATATTTTTGAAGATTTTATATTGCTTAGATTTTATTTGTAATACTAAATATATCCTAAAATATTTATAATCATGTGATCTAAAAGCCATCAATAATAGATTCTCAAAAGTATGATCTATGGGTCTAGTAATAAAGCAGATATTTTTGTGAGTCTGAGGGTAGTTTAAGGGTATTTTTAGACCAATAAAGCTATTCATAATGCATTTTCTAATACAAACGTATAATATGAGATATTTGAGGGCAACTAGTTATAGGGGAAAATTAGAGGCCCTCTAATCCTCTTGTTCAAGCCATGGATGGGTGCCACATCACCACTCCTAGTGTGGGCCCACCCCTCTGGACTGGGTTGGTCAAAAAGTTCATCATTTGAACCAGTACAGTTCGTCTGTAGGGCATGTCCCTTCCCTTCTTCTTCTTTCACAGACTCACGTGTGAGGCACATCTATGTCACTGTGGGATGGACCTACTATTGGAAAATATGACATCATATAACGTAGTGGAAAGATAAATTTAACTACCATATTCCCCTTTAAATAATAGATTATATCAACAACTATGTAATGGAAGGATTGTTTGTAAGGTTATACCTAGTCCTAGATAAAGTCCAACGACAATTCTGTTGCTACAGTATGCGACTTTCTTCAAGTTCTACTTGGACAACATTAGTAGTGGCTTCATGGTTGATTACCATAGATAACAATTGACCTCTTCCTCCTAGTGATAGGAAACAACCTCCTTGCCTCTATAGTAGTCCACATAGACCACTGAGAACTCATGTCATTCTAGATGAATAGACAAGAAGGAGTTGTCCCTTTTAGTCATTGTGGTAGTACCGACTTTCTCTCCCAATTGTCTCTCCCTTTTTATTCCTCCATTTTATGGGTAGGACTTGCTCAAGTTCTCTCAGTTACCACAACCAAAGAAGACAACAATTGTCAGATTTTATTGTTGTGTATCTAGAAAGCCTCGACTACCCCTCTATTTATATGAGGGTCATGGTCAAGAGTTCTAGTCAGAGCGGGAGTCAAACGGGATGGAATTTCATGATTTTTCGTATCCTATGAAGTGCTAAATGATCGGTTCAATAGTGAACTGGTCGGTTGGCATATGAACTATTCAGTTCAACCCTTGAAGCGGTTGTTTCACTATGCTTCCCAATTGCAATTGCAATTGGTAATTAATATCTGATTAATGCACACCATGACATAAACACTAATCCATGCCAACCAAATTGATCAACCAAATGATCTGTTCATAACCTGAACTGGTCAGTTCATGGACCTAATTCAATCGGTTCACTTCTCATGGACCAAATTGCCAATGTTGGTTTAATTGACCTAACACCTTGAATCGATCAGTTCAACACTTGAATCGGTCTATTCATAATCCAGTCAGTCAACTTTTAATGATTGTTGTTTAAATTGAATACCGAACTCTTTAGTAATCAAGTTTAAACTACATTCATGAATAAACTCCTATTCCAAGTGTATCCTATGTGTGTGACCCTATAGGTTCCAAGTTACATTGGCTGTAAGTGTCCATAACTAATTTATGACATCAAAAGAAATGATTGGTATCTAGTAAGACATCATTTCTACCCAAGTAATTAGAAAGTTGGAGAACAACTTCAACCTACAATCTATGATTGATGTTATAGTGATTGTATGGTTCCTTTGTCACTGATATCCATATTGAACTCGAGGCATGGATCATCATCCTCTTCCATGTTCAATCCATGTTCCTTAAACTAGAGCAGACTTTCTGATATGAACTCAATATCCTATATTGATTCACATGTGCATGTGCATGATTTTCTCAGTCTCCTTATCATGTGACCTGAATATCAAACTCTTGTAGGAGGAATAAATCTCATATACATCACTCATAGTTATTCCCATGTGTTATGATGCACCCGAGCATCACCTTTATGGTAACACTTATTCAAGGTCATGGTGGATGGTGTCTAAGTACATAAAATGAGATGTGATAAGTTCAATGATTTTAGGTCTAAGAACCACAAATCACCACCAGAACTATGAGAGATGATTCTGACTACTAGTCATGGTTTCAATGTATCACTCTCAAAGTGGGTCTGTCTGATACATTGCTCTCCAACAAGTATCTATGTGTTTGATTTGATATCATATATCATGAATAATGAGATTTTGTCATCAACCAACACACACTCTAGTGTTATGTGTCATTGTTGTCTATCAACCTTCCACAATAATATTTGACTAGGGACATAACAAGAATATATATACTCTTGACATCTATATGATCTCATTGTTCAGGTCCTCAACCTAAAGATGTGCATCATTGAGTAATATCATTCTTTAGACATTTATTATGTTTCATCATTATCTCATAACTAAATAATACTGGATGATTTTCCTTTATTATCAATCAAATCATGCCATTCCAATCATCATATGGTTGGCTCTCTGGGCATACATACCAACAAACTCCCACATAAACTTAGAGACAATCATCTATGAATCTTAATCCAAATGATCTTAAACATGTCCATCATGTTTCTACCACACAAGTGCTTATCTATCTAGTTAGCAACATTTGCCTCTAGTCAGTATGATGTACAACTTCTCATATGAGATGGAATCGTTGTAGTATGCTATCTGAGATTCCTTGCCTATCCAATTGCTCCATTGTTGTCATAGTATTTCTAATGTGTCATCAATGGTTTGAAACTCCCATAAGTTCATCATGTGAAATTCTTGATCCATACAATAACCTCTATTGTGTTCACAACACCAGGGTACTCGACTTCTATTGTAGAATTAAACAATTATCTCTCGCTCAGAACTTTTCTAACCAACAGTTCAAGATTTAAGGTCAAACACAAATTCATATTACGATCATTAGTATTGTTTGTCATTTTGGAAGCTTGCATCAATGTAACCCTTTACACCCAACTCTTTCTTATTGCCATAATATAAGAACCGATTTTAAGTGCTTCTCAAGAACTTATGGGCGTTCTTTATGGCATCCCAATGAACTTCATTGGAATCTGACTAGTATCATCTTGTCATGTCCAATACATACAAGATAATGGGAAGAGTACATTATATTTCATATATGATGGATCCAAATGTGAATACATATCACATCTCACTCATATTTTCCCATTCTTCTCAAGAATTGGAATATAGGGTTCTTAAGAGACTGATCCCATGAAATATGGACAATTTTTCTCTCATTAGATCCTTCATGCTGAACCCTTTTATCATTTTTCCAATGTATGTGCTCTTTCTTAGGTCTAGAAGCTTTCTAGTTCTATCAGTATAGATTTCAATTCCTATCACATATGATGCTTTACATGAACCTTTCACGGTGAAGGTGCTTTGCTTGCCAGGTTTTTATACTTACCCACCATTATGTGGAATATAAATATGCTCCCACAAAATCTTTTGTAATCACAAATTTCATCTTTATTTTGGCTAAAGTATAACTATTTGACAATCCTATCAAATCAAATATTTTAGCTCTGAGATGCTTGCTTCAATCACATTGATTGGCCTTTCTAGATTATAGACTTTATTTGAATTAATGGATTTATAAAACCTTTAGGTTGTTCACATACACATCCTCTTAATTATTCCTATTAAAGAATGCAGTTTTAATATCCAAATGTCAAATCTCACAGTATCAATAAGATGTAATGGTAAGAATGATCCTAATGGACTTAACCATGACAACTGGTGAAGAGATTTCATCATGTTTGACATGTTGAACTTGTTTGTACCACTTGCAACCAATACACTTTTATAGGCTATCCATGTTAGTGTTATTCTTGAAAATCCAATTGCACCCTATGGGTTTTACCCCTTCAGGTGGTACCACCAAGGTCATACTTTGTTGGTGTACATGGAATCCATCATTGATCTCATGGCCTCAAGCCATTTCTCATATTTTGGCCCCTCAATAGCTTCTAGATAGGTTGTTGTTGGCTCATCAACTAATTACCAACTTACAACCTTCCTAAGTTATAAGATATCATAATCTTCCAAGCTCATGGAACATTCTGCTAGAACTATGAGATTTTGTGCTACATAAGGAGCTTGAGATTCCACAACAATTTGTGATTCTCTTTATTACTATTATACCTCTTTAGTCTCAATTATTTGTTGATCTCAAACTTTTAGAGTTTTATTTTACTCCCAATGATTCCTTTGGAATTTAAATCCCTCTTAAAGAATTCAAAAACCATAGTAACAAACATTTTGTTGTTGGATTGGAATAAAAGTAGCATTCGACAAACTAATATTAATGCGATTTGTGTATAAAGCTTTTCAAGAAAATATTTTCTTACACAAGTTTTCAATTCTAATTCTTATAAAAGACATATCAGAACACTTCCCATGCCATATCTCATATTGTGTCTTTTGAACCTTTTTAGACGGTACATTGTTTTATTGTAAAACATGTGCCCAAAAGGAATGGGAAGACTAGATAGATTTATTGATAATCATATCATGACTCAATAGGGTGTGATTCCTTTTTCTAATACATCATTATATTTTATGTGGAGTTCATTGTGATACACTATCACGGTCTCTCCAGAAGGTCCTCAAACTCTTGGTGTAAAATATTTCAACATCGATCATGTTAAAGTGTCTTAATACTTTTACCAAGGTGGTTATGTACTTCATTCATGATTTTCTTGAATACTTTAAGAGATTCATATTTGTATTTCACTAAATAAAAATTACTTATCTACTAAGATCATGAGGTACTAATAATTACCTCTAGCATTTATTCTAAAAGGTCCACATACATCAATATCTACAAGCCCTAGTAAATACTCACTCTCCCATTACATCTAGTGAAATATGCTTTTCTCATATCACCCAATATAAAAGATTTTCATGTCTCTATTGGTTCAATAACCAAAAGAGTTTAGACAACCATCATTGTGGATCCCAGAAATGCATTTCTTACTTATTTTCTCTAGATGACAATGCTATTGGTATTTGTTGTTTATGTTATCAAATTTAATCTTTTGGTATTTACGTTATTAAAAATTTTATTTGGATACTTCAAACAAAGACCATAAGACATTTGGGGCACTGCCATAAAACATGTCATCATTTTAAAATAGAACATTGACTATTCTTTATATGATTTCCATGTTCATCCTTGTCCATACAAGATGCAAAAAGTAAATTGTTTCTATTATTGGCAAATATGAAATAATAGTTCATTAACTCTATTACAAGCCTACGGGCTGAGATAAATTATAGGTTTTGACTATAGTGGTAGCAACTCTTGCTCCATTTGCAATGCACAATCCAACGTCGCCCTTTCATAAAGGTTTACTTCTTTTTAGATCTTACATATTTGAACATATTTGAGATCTACATCTAGTATCAAGTACATAAGATGTAGAAGTAGTCAAATTTATCTCATAACGTATATACCTAAAGTGGAATCTCTATACCCTCCATCTTCTTCTTTAGTTCCTCTAGGTAGAAAGGGCAATTCCTCTTCCAATGTCCATGCTAGTGACAATGGTGAGAATTTCCTCCCTTGTTCACCCCTTCCTTTGCTTTGGGCACTGAAGACTTGGGCTTCTAGCTAGCTTTAGATCTCTTCTTAGCTTTTCCTTTACCCTTAGACTTCCCTTTTGTTCAGCTGATTATCATCATAGACTTGGGATTGTCTTTCTTCATTTGTGCGGTAGTTGTTCTCAACATGACAAGTAACTCTGTCAATGGTCTGTCGAAGTTATCATGTTGTAGTTCATGAAAAACGGACTATATGACTATAGAAGTGACTACAAAATCAAATCGGTGGCCAATTCTTGACCCAAAGGAAATCCCAGCCTAGCTAGGTTCTCCACATACCTAATAAGCTTGAGCACATGAGGACATACTGGATCTCCTTTAGTGATGTTACATTTAAATAATGTCTTGGAGACATCATATCTCTCATGTCTTGCTTGGTTTTGGTACATATTCTTAAAATGTGTTACCATCTCAATAACATCCATTTTCTCATGTTGTCTCTGCAAGTCATAGTTCATGGAGCACAACATTAGGCATTGACATCAATGATATCTTTCGTATGCTTCTTGTAAGCATCCCTATCAGCCTTAGATGCAGTCGGAGCAAGTTCATCTGGCTCTGGTGTCTCTGAGACATAGACTTCCTCTCTTGTGTGAGAGCAATTCTCAACGTCCTGAACTAGTAGTGGAAATTATTCTCATTCAACTTGTCCTTCTCAAGGACTGATCACAATCAAAACATGTTATTGGTTTCTAATTGATTCTATAAGAGAAATTTGCAATTTATCAAAACACTTTTTGATTTGATATTAATAAAATCTGATGATTTTAATTAGGCCTTTAATTAATTATCATTCCCACTATTTTTTTCTAATTAATAGCCCTCACATATCAATTAGGAAGATTGTAGTGTACAACCTTCTACTAAGCCAAGATCCAAAACAATTGAGTTATTACCCGACCAATGCCAATGTCCATAATCAATCATTAAGGTAGACAACTTTTGCTAATTGCATTTTATTCAATTCTTGGATAGATGATATGTGCAACTCTTTCCCGTAGTAATCTGGATGCTTCTAAGTGTTTAATCTCATTAAGATCACTTAGTTAAGTCTTACCCAAAAGCCAACACAATAGTAACACACTCTACTTGGCAGACCCACATAACTACCATCACATTTCCTCAAGATGGACATCACAACACACTTGGTGTGCCCACACTTCTTTGATCAAGATTTTTATGTGTGTTTCTTATGGAAAGCATCTAAGACTTAATATGTTTGATTGAGGGATTATATATACACACACATATCCAATCACCACATACAATAGTACATATCATATACATGCTATATCCCACAAACAAAAACATGCAATTAAAAACATAAGCGATGGTCATGGCGATACTATTGTAATTCATTGGAGCCATAAGGAAATACTACAACCTAAGGTTTGCATCACATGCAACAACTTGTTGTTGTTTAAGATCTATTCTTGAACCATTTTGGGTTGATCAGTTCAACTCTTAAACCGATCGACTCACCTCGTGGTCGACCGATTGGTTTGTCCAGATCGATCATCTTGCCTCGGGTCTAAACAACGTCTGGATACCTCTAGTCACTCGTTTGGGCCACCAGTCGATTAGTTCAGCTCATCCTATCATTTGTTCTTGTAACACCCCTTTCAAGCATATAGGTAGCAATAGAAGCTACACCCACATTGTCTATAATATGGGGTAATCTTGCTCAAAAGGGATGTCACAATCATAATAATCATTGCAAATAAAGTAAACAAACATGATGCATTGATATTGAAATTGATTTATACATTGTTTGCAATTGGTTTCTTGAATTGAATCTAACTAGGATATACATGATTAAACATAATTAATACATGAAGTTAACTATAACATCAAGATCTTCTATCGTAGATGGCACCCCACCATATATACCTTTAGGAAACATTGCTCTATTCCTTAAGCTGACCTTCATATAGCCCTTTCTTGAAAGTTGCTTTGTACCTGCGGGCATCACACCCCCAGCCATGCATGCAATAAAAACTACATTAGAGTAAGCGACATTGAACATTATTATAACAACATAATAACTCGGCAATAAGGGAAAACATGAAACTTAATTAAACAGTAGAATTGGATTCACATAACCTAATCTTGGTGGTTGGTTGAAGTATACTTGATACTTATGTGTCAATGGTTCTCATAAGGCCCATAGGCTTAACATTATCATGTTGAGGATAAGGTAATCCAACCCACTACATGATTCATCAATATCTTGAAGGTAAGTAACTTTACTTGGATTTCATATGAACATGGCACAAATTCTTAAAATAACATTAAAGCATAACATTAAACTAAAAACTTTAGGGAAGCTTTCATGTAGTAAAGATTTAACTCAAAACACATAACCATGCATATAATCCATTCTTGATCATCATGATAATTATAAAGCGATAGAAACCAACACTTAATACTCAAAGTGCATAAACCCACTTACCTATCTCTTAGAGGAGATGTTAATTGTTCTTCTTAGATTGATGTAACCCTAATCATGCTTTTGGGATTAAGCCCTTGTTGTCCTGTTCAACCCAATGACATTCATTAATAATAATGTTCATCTTAGATCCTAGGGTTTCGTGGTTCTTTAAAACCCTATTTACACTCAGTCCAATACTTCATAAAAACTAAAACTGAAAAATGCCATGAAACTTAATCCAACTTCTAGATCTTGAAAAATTGAGCAAAATTCATATATGGGTCATTGTCATCCGACATTTGTAGAATTTTCTATGAATTTGTAAAGACTGGGTATTTATCGACCAATCAGAATGTCTGGTAAATCCACATGTGTAAATCCTTGCCTATTAGTCTCTGGCCACATGGCCTAAACTCAAATTGCGATCAAAAGAGAGTAAAAGACTAAAACACCTATGCATAATTGATGCATGAATTGGGTGAGCTAGGGTAACATAGTTAAATAACGACTGCTATTGTTTCTTCTGAAGACACAAAAATCCGATGATCCCGCAGTTGGGATCCTTGAATCAAATCCACTAGTGGTAGAAAATCGGTACATGAAACCATTTCCACGAGCTTCCTCATGTTCAACCGAACCCAGAGACCTATTGTGGAAGGTCTGGGGAGGTCAGAGGCCTTGAAACGACTGTCTGCCATGGCTGGGGAAGCTAAGGAGGGATAGATGGAAATACACTACAAAAACTCGAGCTTGGAGGCTGAAAGTAATTCGTGAGCATCAGGCGATGATGCGAGGATGAACCAGAGGTTGAGAGGAAACTTGTAACCCAAAGCTAGACCCAAGGTCGTCGTAGAATAGAGCAACTAGGCTCAACACTGGGATTCGAGGTTACAACATGGAGCGACAAAAACTGGGGGCATAACAAGCTTCTTCGAGCATTCCCTAACGATTTGGTAAAGTTTCCGCAAGACAGTCATGGCTGAAAGGCACAACTGGCGTCAAGCTTCTTGGACAAGAACTCAACTTTGCGGGCAGAGAGTTTGGGATGAAACCCATCGACTAAGGGCATGAGGAAAAGAATGGTTACAGGTTGAGTAAGCTTACTGGAGATGCAATTGGACTGCAGTGCTCGAAGCTCCTCCCCTGAGCTCACCGGCGTTGGAGAAGATAACTGGTGCCGGAGTGATCTCTCAAGACATCTTTTATGCGATTGACTACATAGGAGTGTTGTGTTGAGTCCAGTGAAGCTTTCTGGACCATTGTTTGTAGGTTCGGTGTAGCCCAGTTGCCTGGGGGTGGCGGCTGCGTCGCCTGAAGAAGGAAGTCAGTTGGGCATTTTTGCTACAGATGCTTATAGGGGTTCGATTAGGGCTTGATCAATTTGTGATGATCTCCTAATTCTAGTGGCATTGAGATAAATGGAAGCCGTTAAGGGGAGACTAAGAAATCATCGGGCTAAGGATCGGCCAACAGTTCCTCTCCCTGCGCGGACACTGCGGGAGGTAGGGGACAAAGTCCCTCGCGTCAGATTCTCATCAAATGGTTCTGAGAGAACCCGATTCACTAAAGCTGTGCGTGACGCACTCACATACAAATTTTGGAAAAATAATAGGATAATTACAGGTATTATCAAATTGATTAGTCAAAGAAATGCCATTATCTCCTACTTTCTTCCTAATAACATTTAGGGCATCTAGAATTATCCAAATTCAACCAAATTAGGTAGGCAAGCTAATTCGACCATGAGGAATTCAATTATCTAATTAGATTTTGGATATGAATTAGGAAAACATGTGTTTTACATTATTAGCTACTTAGGGTAATTAACACATTAATGATCACTAAAAAGGAATTGTATTACCAAAAATCGGGGAAGCTCTATTATTCTATTATCTACTCATAGAACAATTAGTGGGATGCATCATACATGTATGTGGGCCCAAACTATCATTCAATCCCAACTTGTCACCATTGCATAATTAGGGTTAGGTTTTGTGTGTTAATTGACATTGGTGTGTATAAGTGTTGATGAATCAAATTAAATGTTCACATAGTATCTTGATGTAGTCTAAACTCGTTCTGACATACTACTTAAGCATGGTCTCCACTTAAATGAACAAATGTAACAAAATTCATTCAAGCTAGGGTTTCACCTTTATTAAACATAAAAAATTTGGGACTGAATTTTGAGGGTCGTTATAGTTCTCCTCATTCCTCCAACTTATCTGCTTGTCTTCTAAAATTGGTGGTTTGTCTGGTGCTGAACGTCTAACTATCCCAATGCTATTTAGCATATCACATGGTAATAGGAAAACCTAGAGTTACCTACAAGGGGAGCATAGGAAGGATAGAATAATACTTTTACACATGGTAGAGAAGATAGAGATTGGTATGAAAACTATGATATAAATAAGAATAAACAACCACAACCAAGCAAACACAAACAACTAGGGTTATTGGCCATAACCATGCTACACATCCACCATCAAAACCAACTTTTAGGGCGACATGTTAATTTATATAGTTCATATCATGTTTTTATTATTTGGGATCATATGTGGTATTTAATTGGATATGCACATCAGACATTTAAGTATTGACATCATATGCAATAAACAAATAACAAAAATGAAAATCCGATCATATCAATTAAATCCTAAAGCATAGTAAATTGATGTGGCTTTTCTACCACTGTTGGGAAATATGACATTATATAAGGTAGTGGAAACAAAAATTAACTACCATATTCCCCTTTGAATAGTAGATTAGTCAGCAAATATATAATGGAAGGATGGTTTGTAAAGTTATAACTAGTCCTGGAGCAAGTCCAACGACAATTCCCTTACTGCAGTGTGCACCTTTCTTCAAGTTACACTTGGACAACGTCAACAATGGCTTCCTGTTTGATTACCACAAACATCAATTTACCTCTCCTAGCAGCAGGAAACAATCTCCTCACCTCTATAATAGTCCACACAGACCACCAAGAACTCTTATCGTTCTAGATGAACAGACAAGAAGGAGTTGTCCCTTCTAGTCAGTGTGTTAGCACCAACTCACTCTCCCAATTGTCTCTCCCTCGCTATCACTCCCTTTGATAGGTAGGACTTTCTTGGGTTCTCTCAGTTACCATAACTAGAGAAGACAAAAATTGTCAGAGCTTATTGTTGTATATCTAGAAAGCCTCGATCACCCCTCTATTTATAGGAGTGTCATGATCGGGAGTTGAAGGGGATGGAATTTCATGAATTTTAGTATCCTTCGAACAAAAAAATGATCAATTCAATACTGAACCAATCAGTTGTCATGTGAGATGACCGATTCAACCCTTGAATTGATCGTTTCACTATGTTTCCCATTTGTAATTGTATTGGCGATTAGTATTCAATTAATGCACAACATGATGTTAACACAATCCTTGATCCAATCAAAGTGATCAACAAAATGACCAGTTCACCACCTGAACCGGTCGATTCATGGACTTGAGCTGATCAGTTCACTTCCTAAACCGATCGTCTCATGGACCAAATTGCGAATGTTGGTTCAATTGACTTGACACTTTGAATCGATTGGTTCAACACTAGAACCGATTGGTTCACAGTCTAATCAGTCAACTTTTAACCATTGTTATTAAAATTGAATACCTAACTCTTTAGTAATCAAGTTTAAACTGCATTTATGAATGCACTCCTATTCCAAGTGTATCCTACGTGTGTGACCCTATAGGTTCCAGTTACATTGGTAGTGAGTGTCCATAACTAATTTATGACATCTCAAGCAATGATTGGTATCTAGCAAGGCATCATTTCTACCCAAGTAATTAGAAAGTTGGAGAACAAATTCAACCTACAATCTGTGATTGGTGTTATGATGATTATATTGTTCCTTTGTCCTTAATATCCAGATTGAACTCCGACCAAAAAAAAATATCCAGATTGAACTCAAGGCATGGATCATCATCCTCTTCAATGTTCAATCCATATTCCATGAACTAGAGAAGACTGTCTGAGATATATGTGAACTCAATATCATATATCGTTTCACATGTGCATGCTCATGCTTTTCTCAGTCTCACTTATCAAGTGGCTTGGATATCAAACTCATGTAGGAGGAACAAAGTCCCATCTACATCACTCAAAGTCATCCCCATGTGTTATGACGCACCTGAGCATCACCTTTATGGCGACCCATATTCAAGGTAACGGTGGATGATGTCTAAATATATCAAAAACATGTGATGAGTGTAGTGTTTTTAGGCCTGAGAACCACAATCACTACCATCACTATGAGAGATGATTTTGACTACTGATCATGGTTTCCATGTATCACTCTCAAAGTGGGTCTGTCTGATACATTTTCTCCAAAAAGTATCTATGTGTTTGGTTTGATATCATATATCATGACTAATGAAATTGTGTCATCAACCAACACACACTCTACTGTTATGTTTCATTGTTGTCTATAACCTTCCAAAATAATACCCGACTAGAAACATAACAAGAATGTATCTACTCTTGACATCCATATGATCTCATTGTTCAGGTCTCAACGCAAAGACACGTGTCATTGAGTAATATCATTCTTTAGACATTTATTATGTTTCATCATTATCTCATAACTGAATTAAACAAAATAAACATGAAGAGTTGCCTTTATTACCAATCAAATCATGCCATTCCAATCATCATATGATTGGCTCTCTAGGCATACATACTACTACCTAAGATGAGCTCCAAAGATCTCTCCTCACACTTGTGGTCAATACAAATCTCATCGTTGCATTTGAGCACATCGTGGAGGCTTTGCAACCTCTAATAGACCCGTGAGATCCCCTCTAGCTCCAAGTTTTTGTGGCAACAACCATGGCACCACTATGATGAAGTAGGAAGATGTGAAAGGTTCCCCAATTATGATGTATAGAAGCATGTTTAGGTGAAGCTTGTACCTTTAGAAACTCTCCAAATGTCTTCAAAATCATCACAAAGCCTTCACCTATTCTCTTAAGCCCCTAATGCTACAACAAGGCAAGGCATCTTATGCCATGGATCAAAGGTAGTGAATTCAACATTGGGCGTTCAAACAGATATGATGAGGTTCATGGAGGTTCCTTCAACTTCTGCTAAAACTAACATGGTGAAAATGGTGGTCCTAAACCTCTCACAACTACTGTGGATACGACATGTGAGAGACAATGGAAAAGGGTTGAGGGGAGAAGGCTAATGTCTATAAAAAACCATGGGTGTCCAATATCAAGTTAGGGGTTGTTGAGGTGCTCTATTTCTTGTGGATCCAAAGGCTTAGTTTGGATTGCATTTGTCTCACAAATCCATTGCTCATCAGAGACGTGATATCTACAATTAAGTTAGTCTATTTTACTCTATGGGATCTAGAGGCTAGAGATAAAGTTTCCACTACTAGATCACAGGGAATGACTCATACTGAGCCACATATCCCATCCATGACCTTGCTCTGGTAAATTCTTTCCCCTTATTTGAGTGATGGCTACATGAAATTATTAAAATCCAAGCTTAGGTATAAATATTTTGAAATCTTGATCAATAAATCAAAATCTCAATCCTTATGTCTTTCAAACGGCTAATCAAAATTTCATGACATTTAATCACACCTCACCAATCATCTATTCTTTCTCTCAGCTAATTTTGATACCAAAAATATATCATTTTCTCATTATACCCAATTCCTAAAATATGCTCATAAATGAATGTGTAAACATTGGATACAAATCAATGAATCATCCAATCTAAATCAAACAAGTTCAATCCACTTTAAATGGTTATGATGCATCCCAGGTTTCTTGGTTCAAATGTTCAGAAATAAGAGTATCACTCACTAGTATACATAGTCATAAGTACATCAATTAATTAAACCAATCAATTGATCATAATGGATCTTTGTTGGTTGTCACATATATAAGGTGAAATGAGAATACAGTTCTCTAGTAGGCATCCAATCTAAAGCTAACATAAGCTGGCCATTCATGACTCTTAGAACTCATATTGAGTATCAAAACCCTAAAATCTAGGGTCATCACATGTAACTGGAGATTTTTGTGATACCCAATGGTACCCAACAATAAATGGAGATCCTATAGGTACCAAGTTTTCAATATAGTTATGGATAGGTACCCAACATCAATTGGAGATCTAGATGGTACTTCATTCATTTACAACTTAGTGATTCTGCTCTTGTAGCACTAATGTAGGTAGTTTAAGCTAGAATGTTTTAACACTCCACTTGAGTACCTAGGTTCAATGAAGGAGTCTAGTTTTACATTACCAACTGATACAACCACTGAGGCCTGTTGCAAATCGGGAAGCTAGTTAGCAGACTTAGAATCTTGGGTCAACTCTAGGTCTTGTATGGCAATATAGTATCTTTCTATTATACTTCCACAAGTTGTGGTACACCTCGTATGGGTCCAAGGAATTAATAAAGTGATTAAAAGGTTAAGTAGTCATATTTAAGAATTTATTCTTTAGTTATTCCTATTATTTTTGTTGGTTTTTGGACGTAATAGTGTTTCCTCAAAAGGATGATAGTAGTGTATTAAGGTATAATTAGACATTTTTGGTCCCTATCTACCTAGGCCCTTTAGTGCAGAAGGAAGGGGCTATATTAGTCAAGTGAATCAAAAATGTATTATATTTTCTTGTATATGGTTCATGATTTTGATCATGTTGAACTATCAAGTAATGAATGATTAAATTTCTTATGGTTTCATTATGAGATGAATGCTCATATGACATAATTTTTTCTACGTGTCATGACTTATAATAATGTACAAAGAGAAAGAATGAAAAAGTTTAGGTGTGTTTTGAGTTAGCTAGATTAATCACCTAAGACCCTAATAATGTATTCTAAGAGAAATTATGGGATTTGGGTCCTGGATGTTTAACACTAAAATATCTATTGACCTTCTTCATATTGATATATTTGGACTAATGAGGACTCAAACACTTTGTGTTAGCAAGTATTACTTGGTTATTGTTGATGATTTTTATCACTTTACTTGGAATTTCTTTTAGCTTACAAGGAGTGATATATACTCTTAATGTTGTAAGCAAAGATTCTTACCGAATAGTCTCTATCTATATTGACCATGTAAAGAGGCAAGATCACCTCCTTGCTAAACTTTAAACGAAATACAAAACATTCACTTTTTCCAAGAAAAATAGACTTTGTGGAATGTATGTATAATAATCTAAGTAAATAAGCATGTTTTAGATACATGTAAAATATCAATAGAACTGGTAAGAAACTAAGTTATTACATTGCTTTTTTGAACTCAGTTCACTACATGAGTTTCTTTGAAAAGGAAAAATTGAAAAGAAACTATAGGATCTATCAATAAGAAACCTAGTCATCCTTGATCACAAAACTTGAACCTACTACTCTTGAACTTGGTCACCTTGGCCTTATTCAACACCTTCATCTAATCCTGGGTGGTTGGGAAAACACCCAATAAAAAGGAAAGAAAACAAGGTATGTGTAAGAGAAAATGAACAAGGACAAAAGATAAGAAACAACATGGAAATAGAGGCTCATATTTCATCATAATATGAAGATAGTCAAAAGTATGAGGAATAAATAAATAGATGCTTGCCATAACAAGAAAAATAATATAAGGGTTGCATGCACAATTTATATTGACTACCTAAACTATGTAGGGTTGAGGCACCTACCTAACCTCAACCAATAGGTGAGGGAGAGTAACACATACCAATCACCTACAAATATTATATATTGGGGAGAGTAACACATTCCCCTGGGCAAATTTACACATGCCCTATCTATGGGTAGTTGTACAAAAGTACCACTACACTAGTCAAATAGTCTAATAAAACCAACATGCTAATAACTATGGCAAGTATAAGCTAAAGTAAATATAGACATGGCAGTGGGGTACAAGACCCAAGAATAAAATTGATTTTGAGGCAAATATAGAAAAGGAATTATTAAAAGAGAAATTAGGGTTTCATATATGCCTCATTAGGGAAACTAGGTTAGGGTTTGCAATTATTCCTAATTTAGATGTAAGGAAAGAACATATCTTTCTCAAAAAAACCCAGTTACTCTCTTTCACTACTTTAATTGAGTCCAAAGCCCACTTTTCCTATTTTAAATGTATAACCAATGTATTAGGGTTTTATATATGCATAAAGGTTAGGAAACCCTAAATTTTGGACTTTTTGAACAAAACCTCGACTTAGGCTATAAAAATTATCACCATTAATCTTATTAGGTTCTCCTGATTGAGAAAACATATAATTTTTTCTATTTTGGAGTTATGAGATTATAAGTGCATTTTTGGTGATTTTTATGTATTAAATTCATTTGTAGAAAACACCTTCCGATAATCTCAAAACAAGTCTTAAGAACATTTTTATTAGAAAGCTTACATGTTTGTAATTCCAAAACATATTTGCTTTTAATTTTTTGAAAAAGGAATAAAAATATATGATTTTTCCTATTCTAACAAATCAGAGAGTGCCACGTCAACATAACCATCACAAAGAGAGGAAGAGAGAGCGAAGAAGGGGCTCATATCACTGACTTGGCCCAATCACAACTGACCAAGTTAGGGGTCAAAGGCGTGGCTTTGACTCGCTCAAAGCAAAGCAAGCGATGGCCAAAATATAGTACTGTCCTCAAGTTGAAAGCAAAGGAAAATAGAAAACACGGAGGGTAGGAAAGGGAAAATAGACAGGTGGATGCATCCCCTACATCGTCCTCTCCATGGATAGTGAGCAACAACTCATGTTTTGGGCAAATCCATAAGAGTCGATCAAACTAGAGAACTAGAACACAAAAAGAACAAGTAGATCACCACGAACCTGCCATTGTAGACAATTTGACCCAAGGTTGAGTAGAGAACGAGCAATGTCCCACTGCAAGATCAGGTCCTATCTGAGCTTCTTGACATCCAAACATGCAAGCAATGATGAAATCAAGGGAAGAGGAGAGTTGGGTAAAAGGAGACGAAGGTATTGGGGATACTATTTATATGTGTAGTTTGCTCTAGGGTTCTAAGCACAATGGCGGTGAGAGAGCTCGGCGGCCAACTTTGGGAGTTTCTCGAATCATTGACAAAACACCAAAATATATGGGTTAATTGGTGCAGAATCACATAAGGGAAGTGTGGGATAAAAAACCTTGCAAAAGAAAGACTACAAATTGAGAAATCTCAATTTGAAATTCTAATATGAACTGTCATGTTTTCTTTGTTAGTCGCGAGCTAGGAGACAAGCTCCTAGCCGTGCGATCAAGCGGGTGAGCAATCTAGACCATCCAATGGTGTGAAAATTTGAAAAATAAAAAGAATAGGCGTGTGACATAATTATTGCATTCCCAATCTTAATCATACTAAAGTGACACCTTTGTTATTTAATCTTTTTCTCTGTCCTCCATTAAGGGTGTAAACATGCTCCAAATTAAATGAAAATTGACACCTAGCCTATTTTTGATATGAGGAATCTGAATATGTAATTAGTTTTGCCTCCTAGAAACTTTTAATGTGTTAAATAAATCAAATCTTATTTTCTCTTTCCTCCTTCATTAATGGTTATAAGATTATCCAAATTTGATGAAACTTCACCCACAAGTCACATTAAGTGCCTTGGATATGAATTTGCCATCAATTTTACATGTTGGAGTTATTTATACACTTATTTAATATTTTGAAGGTTCTACACACTTTCTCTCTCTGGATTTCACCTTTTAATCAAATATTCTCCAAATTGAGTGAAAATTCAACCAAAGGCATATTTTAATGTGTAGATCACAAATTTGGCATCAATTGTTACTTTTGGAATCATTAATGATTTTATTTTTTATTTTTGATTTATCTCCTATTTTCCCATTCAATTAATACAATTATACTTACTAATTTTCGAAAAATTGTGAAACTTACCACCCAAGCAAACTTGTACTCAAAGAAAATGAATTTGGATTTAGAATTGTCTTTTGAGTTCGACTTTTGTGAATTTTAGGTAATTTACTCTTATTTTCACTTAATCAAAAAATTAATTCATTTCGTGGCACATTATCTTAATTTTAGGATTTTATTTTCTTTTCTTTTTCCCACACAAAAGCTATAAAAACTTCTAGATCAATTTTTAATTTATCCTTATCCCTTTTAAGTGAACATTTTGCAAATTAAAACCATTAGTAAACTTTCACTAAGGTATTTGTGCTTAACTCCTTATAAAGTAAAATATTGGGAACAAATGTACACCAAACCTTTATAATTTCCACTAATTCAACAGTAAGGACAAAAATGAAAGAAAAGGCTTAGAAAAAGGTTAAACTAAGATTATACATGGATTTCAGTTTGTTACAACACTCCACCTGTTAAAAAGGATTTCATCCTTGAAATATCATACAAAAAGAGAAGGGTGAGTACGTAACATCTCATCCCTAAGCTCCCAAGTGGTTTATTCCAAACCATGATACTGCCATAAGACTTTCACCAACTCAATCTCTTTGTTCTCAATTGCTTTACTCAGGAGTCGAGAATTTTCACAGGTAACTCTTCATAAGTTAGATTCTCTTGAATCTCTAAAGGCTCAATAGAGAGTACATGAGAAGGGTCCTTCACATACTTTCTCAGCATAGAGATATGAAACACATAATGGATCTTATCATAGGTAGGAGGGAGAGCTAAATAGTATGCACAATCTCCAACCTTATCCAAGATCTCAAATGGTTCAACATAGCAGGGACTAAGCTTGTCTTTAACCTTAGATCTTGCAATAGAACGTATAGGCTTGATCTTCAAGAAGGCATAGTCACCTACTAGGAAATTCATGTCAGGCCTTTTCTTATCAAGATACATCTTCTGTCGATCTTGTACAACTTTCATATGCTTCTTGATCAGCTGAACCTTCTATATCATGATCTACATATCATCACTCTTACTAGAGCACGTTCTCTCACATCATCCTAGTGTAATAGAGAATGACAAGGTCTTCCATACAAAGCTTCATAAGATGGCATACAAATACTAGCTTGGTATTTATTATTGTAAGTAAACTCAGCCAATGGAAGAAACTTATCCCATGCACCTCCCCAATCCATAACACGTGCATGAAGAAAATCTTCCATAATTTGTACTATTCTTTTAGATTGACCATCGATTTGTTAATGATAAGTCGTACTGAAACACAAGTCAATACCCATCTCTTCTTGAATATGATTCCACAAACAAGAGGTGAATTTTGGGTCATGACCTGATACTATCACTTTATGAACTCCATGCAGACGAATGATCCAATCCACGTACAACTGAGCCATCTCATCAACCTTGTAAGTGGACTTAAGAGGCAAAAAGTGGGCAGACTTTGTAAGTCGATCAATAACCACCCACACAACATCAAAACGCTTCCTGTTCTTAGGGAAACTAGTGATGAAGTCCATAGTAATCTTCTCCCATTTCCATTCTGGAATCTCAAGTGGGTGTAGAAGACCACTAGGTCATTGATGCTCGATCTTAACTTGCTGACAAGTCAAACACTTTGCAACAAATAGAGCAATATCTTTCTTCATGTTCTTCCACCAAAAGCTTCATTGTAGGTCTTTGTACATCTTAGTTGTACGAAGGTGTATAGTGTACTTAGACCCATGGGCTTCGTTCAAAACCTTCTATCTCATATCACCAACTTCAAGTATCCACAATCTTTGTTGGAAATGAACAACCCCATCAAATCCAACTGAAAAGTTAGATTGTTGCTTCTCAGCTAAGACCTTCATCTCTTCAAGCTCAGAACTTTCAAGCTGTGCAACCACAACTTTCGAGATCCAAGAAGGTGTAATGGAAAAACTATCCATATGAACACATAACTTCTCATCATCTTTTTTTATCATCAGGCTGCAATTGCCAACATGAAACATACTCCAGGTTCATAGCAACACAAACTACATTCTTCATCTGACTCAAAGCATCATCAACTATGTTTGCTTTCCTGAGATGATAGGTGATAGTAAATTCGTAGTCTTTGAGATACTCCATCCATCTTCACTGCCTTAGATTCAGATCCTTTTGTATCAAAAGATATCTCAAGCTTTTATGATCTAAGAAAATTTCAAACTTCACTCCATACATATAGTGTCGCCAGATCTTTAAAGCATGCATGATAGTGACTAGCTCTAAACTATGTGTATGCCAGTTCTCTTCATTATCTTTCAACTGGCATGAAGCACATGAGATCACTCAATCTTCTTACATCAAGACACACCCTAAACCTTGCTTAGAAGCATCTACGAAGATGATGTAGGGTTTGCCTTCAATAGGTAGAGCAAGAACAGGAGCAGACATCAAACATCTCTTTAGCTTTTGAAAAATGTCCTCACATTCCAGTGTCCACACAAACTTGACTTCTTTTCTTGTCAACTTTTTCAGAGGAAGAGATAAATTAGAAAAACTATTGATAAATCTTCGACTATAACATGCTAAACCGAGGAAACTATAGATCTCAGACGGAGTCTTCAGAGCTTTCCACTTGGTCATAACTTCTACCTTTACGGGATCAACACCAATATGTTCGGTAGAAATCACATCACCCAAAAACATCACTTGATCCAAAACTCACATTTTGAGAATTTAGCATATAGTTGATTTTCTCTCAGTGTGTGCAACACGATTTACATATGTTCACATTGTTGTTCTTCAGATTTGGAGTAGACTAAAACATCATCGATGAACACCACCATGAACTGATCGAGGTAAGGACAAAACACCCAATTCATCAAGTCCATGGAAGTAGAAGGGGCATTAGTCAAGCCGAAAGACATGACCAGAAACTCGTAATGCCCATAACGTGTTCTAAAAATTGTGTTTGGGACATCTTGATCTTTTACTCACATATGGTAGTAGCCACTTCACAGACCCATCTTTGAGAACACAATGGCTAACTTCACCTGGTAAACAGATCATCGATGTGAGGCAAAGGATAGAGATTCTTTATCATCACTTGATTAAGCATACAATAATCCATGCACATATGCAACGAACCATCCTTCTTCTTCACAAACAAGATAGAGGATCCCCATGGTGAAACACTAGGGCACACAAAGCCCATGTCGAGAAGCTCCTGAAGCTACTTTATAAGCTTGGTGAGTTATGCAGGGCCAAGCGATAAGGAGGCTTTGAGATAGGAGAGGTTACTGGTACGAGCTCGATGGAAAACTCCAGCTCATGAGTTGCAGGCAAGCTAGGCAAATCCTTAGGAAAGACATCACGGAAGTCCTTCACAACATCTATGTGATCAAGAGTAGGAGGTGTGGCATCGAGAATGATAGAGGCTAATAATGCTCTACACCCTAGCAAGACACACTTTTTGGCTTTGATTGTGGAGATGAAAAACTACCAATCCTCTCACTTCCTACCCTTGACGCACATCCTTTCCCCAAAAAGATGTAACAAGCTGACCTTTGATACCTCACTAAACAAATTAGCTTTGTACTTCTTCAACCAATCCATTCCAGGATGACATCAAAGGTGGCCATGTCAAGCAAGATGAAATCTGAGGGAAATATTATTCCATAGATATAGAGGTCCATGGTCAGGTGTTTGAGATAAGAAGAGAAGATCCTACCACTAGGGGTTTTAACATCTAATAATGATCCATATATTCTAATTCTATCTCTAACATGGCACCAAACTTAGTTGATATGAATGTATTCGATGAACCAGAATCAAAGAGTGCTTTAACTAGATTCATATTAAAAAATAAAGTACCTTCGATGACTTCATTATCTCCTTCAGCTTGATGTGCATTAAGGGCAAACACCCTACCATTCTGCCTCTCCATAGGTGGATATTGGCCTTATTAATTCTGATTGTTGTTATTTCTTGGAGGCAAATTCTATCACCGTTGTAGCTGCTGGGTAGGCTGTTGAGCTGGATATGGTCCCCGTCCAAGCTTGGGATAGTTAGATCAAATGTGTCCAACTTGACCACACTCATGGCAGATGGGTGAACTATGGTATTGACCATTGCCATCAGGGCATCTTCTTGGCAGGTGAGAATGTGAGCATTGGTTGCACCTATCCCGCCCTTGGTTTCCACCAGTATTCTTTCTCTTGTTGTTGGTGTTGTGCCCAGAAGATTGGAACCCATGGTACGACTCGATCACCAAATCCTTTTCCACCATTTGTTGAAAAGTCAACGACAGCTAAGAACAAGGTTGCATCTTACACTGTAGCTTAAACCCTCGAGGAATAGGATTGATCTTCTCTCAGCTCTGAGGTCCACACCATATCGCTCCAGGAGAAGAAAATGTTGCACATACGCAGAGATGCTCATGCTTCCTTGATGCATACTGTAAAACTCTACTTCTTTTCTCTTCAGATAGGTTGGGCAGATATACTTCTCACAGAAAATTTTGAGGAACTCTTCCCAGGTCATGCTCAAAGTATCGTGGGTATGAGACATACCCATCCACCAGACCCGTACTGGCCCATCTAGCACATACGTCGTGAAGTGAACCTTCTAGTGAGGAGGACACACCATGCCCTTGAAGGTACGCTCCTGTGATGTCCCCAGATTTTCTAAAACTTAATCTGATGTGCGACGTCCAAATTGAAACCCTCACCTCATCGAGAATCCCAATTTAAACACCACACACTAGGCTAAGAAGAAGAAAATCAAGGGAGTCAAAAGGAAACAATCAGTAGCACATGCACATGAACAATAATAAAACCACAACACATGTTCACCATTCAACATATAATTACAACATGAATTATTACAACATTTGATATTACATATCAAACAACAAACTTATGCATATACATGTACTACCTCTAAACTACATGATCTTAAGACAACAGGTCCACTTGTACATCAGCTCACCACACAATTCTCACTATCCTGGATCTTGAAGAGCATAACCACAACCTAAACAAAAGATTACATGTGGTACACGTCAGCAAAATATTCAAGAATATTGTACTGAGTACGCCTACATGTCTTTTATATACCTCTCATCATATCTTGGCAATAAGATAAAACTAATATACTTGGAAGTAATAGAAGAATATAAGAAAAGCGTATACTTGCATAAAGATGTTCATTAACAAAAATAGAACACATATTTTAAGCACATTTCCATCATATCATCCATGCATTGACCGCCGAATGTTGAATGCATTAAGGCCTTATGATCGACTACCAAAGAGTTGGATCATTTCATAATGTGATCAGACTACCAAAGAGTTGGATCACTTTCAAGTACTTGACTACTAAAGAGTTGAAGTACTTTATTATCAACACTTGACTACCAAAGAGTTGAAGTGCTTAGATATAATGGAATAGATATATTATGTTTCATGTGTTCATATCAATAAGTATGGAAAATCATGCAACATATCATACAAGAACAATCATTTCATCCAATATCATATGCCAAGTATTTTACTACACATATAACATAAGCATATTGTATAATAAGCCAAGTAAGAGGTAATGGCGTACCTTGATCAAGACAAACCTAATAATCACATATCTCTGATATCAACTATATCCTTGGTCAAACCTAATTAAGATAAGACCATGCACTATCATCAAATTCTCATCATCTTACATCTCATGGAAGATCTGGTTACCCAGGTCAGATGGCTCTCTCTCTTCCATTCTTTCTCGCGCAACATGGGCGTGCGCCGTTCGCCATGGCCATGGTCCCTTGTGTTCGCTCGCGATCCTGGACTTGTGAAGATCTCTGCCTCCCTATTCTCTACAGGTGCCATAGCACAGGGCTTCTTTGGCGAGCAGCTTCTGGCGTGCTGGAGCTCCTAGTCCTCTCCTTAGGTGCCCATCAGCTTCAGCTGTCATCCTTAGACCTCCTTGTCTGCTCAGGTTTGTCCTGGCACCTCCGAGCCACTGTGTCCGAAAGCCTACCACCTCCAGCATTTCTATGGCGGAGCAAAAGGGCATCACGCCTATGTTCCTCCTCACATCGATCTGAAGCTACTGGAGCTTCGTGACACTTCCACGAACTCGACCCCGACCCTCGTTCAAGATGCGGAGCACCTTGCCCCATCCTCGAGCACCACATTCTTCTCTAGTGAAGTGGGGTTGGTTGGCTACCATAGCCACCTCAGGAGTCCACTGAAATGATGGGGTTGAACTCCCCTGAATCCATGCCCGCTTTCTCCTTTTTTGTCTTCCTTAGAATAGCCTTCTAACTCTATTTCCTTCTTGCACCCCCACCTGTAAAAAGAGGCAGAGAAGCAATGGTGGTAGAGAGGTGGAACTCCCTCATCTCAGCTCCATTTTTCCTAAGTGAGGGGTTGGTCTGATCCTCTTGTCAAACCACACACGTATAGCCGCTCAGAACTGGTCTTCATCCCACGATCAATGAGATCCATGACGGGGTGGTCATCGCTGAGAACATGGCTGTACGCAAGGAGAGGGATGAAATCTCGGCCCTCTATTATTCATGTACGGCTGTGATGGATCCCAGACCAAACCGTATCCGTGGCCTCCCTTCTCAAAGAAAGAATGACATATCTCATATCAGAGCTTAGGATAAATAATTCAAACTTTCGTAATTATTACATCAATATATGCATTATTTCATCATTTTCATACCTTTATAACTCCCTCTAGGAACATCCAATTGCCACCAAATTTTAACCATATATCTAACATCAATCAAGATACATTCTTCTCAAATTTGGTGCCAAAAACCAACCATTAGACCTATCAATTACATTCCTCAATTAGGCATAAACTTATGGATCTTAATCATGATATCAACCTCAAATCAACACATCAACTTTTTCGAAAGCTTGGAACTCTCAAAACAACTCAACATGTATGACTTCACTTGTGTCATTGGACATTTTAGGATTTCAAAAGTCCACTCCATTACATCCTACACACCTTAAAAGAAATTTTGTCCTCAAAATTAAGCCAAAAAATCCACTTTGTTACAGCTCCAGAGCCAAAACCTAGTCATCGACTTTATCCACCATGTTTGTCTTACTCTCGCCCTTGAAGTACGGTGGTTGCATCTTGATGAAGTCCGTAAGGATGAACTCCTTCGGCTTAGCTATAGTAGATGCAACATTGGAAATCTATCCTACCAAGGTGGTCGAGAGCAGCTGGCACAACATGTCAGCTCTTGCTCATGGGTCAAAAGAGGGATGCCAATAGGGGTATTAGGGACTGTCCCAGTGTTGGAGGGAGTCACCAGAGTATCCCGGTTGTTGGTGTTGTCAGAGGTGGCTCCTGAAGAGGAGTTGTTCAAGTTTCCAAACAAATCTTTCTTCCTGAAAGATAAGGGTATAACATAAGATAATAAGAGTATACAATAAGGATATCTAAGGCTACTATTGCCTTTGGGCATACTATTTCAAGTAGTAAGTATCAGCGTAGGCCAGGCATGTATCATATGGATCTAGGAGTCCTCATAAACCAACCTAGTGGCAGGAGGAAAATATTGCTAGCCCCTAGACCCTAATCCTTTCTAGACACCCTGGCTTTCAACTTATGCCCTAGTAGTTTCCCAACAGGCTCCGATACCATGTTGTAAAGTGGTGAGATCACCTCCTTACTAAAATTTAAAGGAAATACAAAACATCCACTTTTTCCAAGAAAAATAGACATTATAGAATGTATGTATAATAATCCAAGTAAATAAGCATGTTTTAGATACATGTAAAATGTCAATAGTAGCAGAAAGAAACTAAGTTATTACATTGCTTTTTTGAACTCACTTCACTACATGAGTTTCTTTAAAAAGGAAAAACTAAAAAGAAACTATAGGATCTAGCAATAAGCACTCTAGTCATCGTTGATTGCAAAAATTGAATCTACTACTCCTGAACTTGGTCACCTTGGCCTTGTTCAACACCTTGATCTAATCCTGGGTGGTTGGGAAAACACCCTACAAAAGGGAAAGAAAACAAGGTATGTGTTAGAGAAGATGAACAAGGACAAAAGATAAGAAACAACATAGAATTAGAGGCTAAGATTTCATCATAAGATGAAGATAGTCAAAAGTATGAGGCATAAATAAATAAATGCTTGCCATAAGAAGAAAAATAATAAAAGGTTTGCATGCATGATTTATATTGACTACCTAAACTATGTAGGTTGAGGCACCTACCTAGCCTAAACCAATATATGAGGGAGAGTAACACATTCTAATCACCTACAAATATTCTATATCGGGGAGAGTAACACATTCCCTAGGTGAATTTACACATGCCCTATCTATGGGTGGTTGTAAAAAAGGACCACTACACTAGTTAAATAGTTTAATAAAATCAACATGCTAAGAATTATGGAAAGTATAAGCATAAAGTAAATATAGACATGGCACTAGGGTAGAACACCCAAGAAAAATAATAAAAATGATTTTGAGACAAAATATAGAAAAGGAATTATCAAAAGAGAAATTAGGGTTTCATAGAAGCCTCATTAGGGAAACTAGGTTAGAGATTGCAATTATTCCCAACTTGGGTGTAAGGAAAGCACATACATTTCTCAAAGAAATCCAATTACTCTCTTTCACTACTTTGATTGAGTCCGAAGCCCACTTTTCCTATTTTCAATGTATATCCATATATTATGGTTTTACATATGCATAAAGGTAAGGAAACCCTAACTTTTAGAATTTTTGAACAAAACCTCGACCTAGACTCTAAAATTATCACCATTGATCTAATTAGGTTCTCCTGATTAAGAAAACATATAATTTTGTCTATTTTGGAGTTATGAGGTTAAAAGTGGATTTTTGGTGATTTTTATATATTAAATTCATTTGTAGAAAAACCTTCCAATAAAAATAAAAACCAATTCTTGAAAACATTTTTATTAGAAATATTACATTTTTCTGATTCCAAAACATATTTTCTTTTAATTTTTGGACAAAGGAATAAAAAGACATGCTTTTTCCTATTCTGACCAATCAGAGAGTGCCACGTCAACAAAACCATTGCAGAGAGAAAGAGAGAGCAAAGAATGGGTCCGCCTTACTGACCTAGCCCAATTAAAGCTGGCCAAGTCAGGGTCAAAGGCATGGCTTTGACTCTCTCAAAGCAAAGCAAACAGTGGTGAAAAGACAATACTGCCCTCAAGCTGAAAGCAAAGGAAAATAGAAAACATGGAGGGTAGGAAAGGGAAAACACACATGGGATTCATCCCCCTCGTCATCCTCACCATGGCTATCAAGAAGCAACTCGAGTTTTGGGTGAATCTATGAGAGTCGATCAAACTCGAGAACAAGAACACATAAATAACAAGTAGATCACCACAAACTTGCCGTTGTACACAATTTGACCCGAGGTTGAGTAGAGAACGAGCAATGTCTACTGCAAACTTAGGTCCTATCCAAGCTTCCTGATGTCCACACACACAAGCAATGGGGAAATCAAGGGAAGAGGAGAGTTGGGTAAAAGGATATGAAGGTATTGGGGGTACTATTTATAGGTGTGGTTTGCTCTGGGGTTCTAAGCATAATGGTGGTGAGAGAGCTCGACAACCAACTTTGGGCATTTCTGGAATCATTGAAAAAACATCAAAATATATGGATCAATCGGTGCAGTGTCACATGAGGAAAGTGTGGGATCAAAAATCTCACAAAAAGATTGACTACAGATCGAGAAATCTCGATTTGAAATTCTGAGGTGAACTGCCCAATTTTCCTTGTTAGTCGCGAGCTAGGAGACAAGCTCCCAGCCGTCTGATCAAGTGGATGAGCAATCTAGACTATCCAATGGAGCGAAAAATAAAAAAAAATAAAAAACATGCATGTGACATAATTATTGCATTCCCAATTTTAATCAGAGTAAAGTGACACCTATTTTATTTAATCTTTTTCTCTCTCCTCCATTGAGGGTGCAAACATGCTCCAAATTAAATGAAAATTGACAACTAGCCTATATTTGATATTAGGAATCCGAACATGCAATTAGTTTTGCCTTTTGGGAATGTTTAATGTGTTCATAAATCAAATCTTATTTTCTCTTTCCTCCTTCATTAATGGTTATAAGATAATCAAAATTTGATGAAATTTCATCCACAAGTTATATTATGTGCCTTGGATACGAATTTTTCATCATATTTACATTTTGGAGTTATTTATACACTTATTTAATATTTTGAAGGTTCTACACATTTTCTCTCTCCTAATTTCACCTTTTAATCAAATATTCTTCAAATTGAGTGAAAATTCACCCAAAGGCATATTTTAATGTGTAGATCACGAATTTGGCATCGATTGTTACTTTTGGAGTCATTAATGATTTTATTTTGTAATTTTGATTTATTTCCTATTTTCCCTTTCAATTAATACAATTATACTTACTAATTTTCCAAAAGATGTGAAACTTACCACTCAAGCAAACTTGTACTCAAAGAAAACAAATTTGGATTTAGAATTGTGTTTTGAGTTCCCCTTTTGTGAATTTTAGGCAATTTACTTTTATTTTCACTTAATGGAAAAATTAATTAATTAAGTGGCACATTATCTTAGTTTTAAGATTTTCTTTACTTTTTCCCACACAAAAGCCATAGAAACTTCTAGATTGATTTTTAATTTATCCTTATCCCTCTTAAGTGGACATTTTGCAAATTAAACCCACTATTAAACTTTCACTAAGATATTTGTTCTTAACTCCTTATGAAGTAAAATATTGGGAACAAATGTACATCAAACCTTTATAATTTCCACTAGTTCAACATCAAGGATAGAAATGAAAGAAAAAGCTTAGAAAAAGGCTAAACTAAGATTATACATGGATTTCAGTTCGTTACAGACCATGGGGGAGAATTTGAAAATGATTTGTTTAAAAAATTTTGTGATGAATCCATTTATGTGCACAACTCTCTTCCCCCCCATAAACTTCAACAAAATGGGTTTGAGAAGAGGAATAATAGGTCCTTCTAAGATATGGCTAGGACAATGCTTTTAGAGTATGACGCTCTTGAGAAGTTTTGGTCAAAAGCTGTTAGCACTGTTTCTTTTATGCAAAACTAGGTTTTCACTCATCCTCTACTTAAGAAAACCCCCTATGAGTTATGGCGTTCTATAAACCTAACCGTTGATTTCTTTAATTTTTTAGTTCCCCATATTTTGTTTTTAACACCTAAAACTCCCTTGACAAGTTTGATGAAAAATACCATAGAGCTTTCTTTCTTGGATATATAACTACTAGTAAAGCATATAATGTCTTTAACATTAATCAATATAAAGTATAAAAATCTATTAATTTTTTCTCTTTCTTAAACTAACCCTATTTATAAAGAATGTTGTTTATGACAATGTGGTAGATGATCTAATTCCTAGATTAAAAGATCTAGACATCAACAATAAAAAGGTGTTTAAAGAGGAATGCACTTAAAGAGAATAAAAGAAGTGTCTAACTCCCTACTTTGTGAAAGATCATACTAAAGAGCTTATCATAGGAAATTCTTTTAAAAGAGTAAATATACATGCTTCTTATGACAAATAACAAGCAAACAATTTCTTCATCTCACAACTTGAGCCAAAGAATGTCAAATAAGCTCTTGACAGTGAGGAGTGGATCCAAACTATGTAAGAGTAACTTGAACCATTTGAAAAGAACAAGGTGTGGACTCTTGCCAAGACCAAATGATAGAAAAGTCATTGGCACCAAGTGGATCTACTATAACAAGCTTGATGAGCATGCCAAGATGGTAAGAAATAAGGCAAGGTTAATAACACAAGGTTACATCTAACATGAAGGTATTGAATTTGAAGAAACTTATTCTCTTGTTGCTTGAGTATAGTATGTTTGAATGCTAATTGCCTATGCTAGTCATACAAATTTCATGCTTTATCAAATTGATGTTAAAAGTGCTTTGGTAAGTGAAGAGTCAGAGCAGGAAGTCTTTGTGTCTCAACCTCCTAGCTTTGGATATGACAAGCATGATAATCATGTTTATCTTTTACAAAAGGCTCTTTATGGTCTCAAACAAACCCATAGAGCTTGGTATGCAAATATAAATACCTTTTAAATTGATAATGTCTATGTCATGCGGAAAGTTTATTCTACTCTTAGTTTGAAACATAATTCTAACAATTTCTTGATTTTTCAAATTTATGTTGATGATAAACTCTTTTGTTGTACTAATATCCATATTTGCAAGGAGTCTGGTTCCCTCATGTAAAGTGAATTTGAGATGAGCATGATGGGGGAGCTTAAATTCTTCCTTGGATATTAAATCAAGAAAGCAAAATATGGGAACTTCATCAACAAAATCAAGTGCATAAATGAGCTCTTGAAGCACTTCCAGATGGAGAATAAAAAGCTATTTGATACTCCCATGTCTAACACTGCCAAGCTTGATAGAGTTGAAGAAGGTGAAAAGGTAAATGATCTATAGAGGTATGATTGGTAGTTTATTATATCTTACTACCTCTAGATCAAGTATAATGTTTAGTGTTGACTTGTCTACTATATTTCAATCAAACCTTAGAAAATCCCATCTTGCAGCAGTAAAGAAAATTTTAAGGTACCTAGACAAGACCCCAAATTTTGGTCTATGGGGTCCTCATTCAAGGTGCTTTACTCTAACTGCCTATAGTGATGCGGGTTCTATCGTGTAATTAATTGATAAAAAGTGTACATGACACTTGGTTCTTCCTAGGAGCATGTTTAGTATATTGGTTCTTCAAGAAATAAAATATCATGGCTCTATCAATGTTTGAGGCTGAATACATAGCTGATGGTAGTTTTTGTGCCCATACCTTTAGATTAAGAAAATGCTCCAAGATTTTGAAGTCCATTATGATGATTCTCCTATCTTTTATGATATTACTAGTACAATTAACTTGTCCTAAAATCCTATATTGCATAGTAGAGATAAAAATGTAGAGGTATTCCATCAATTTTTGTTTTAACACATTGAGAAGAAAGACATTTGCATTACTCATATGAATAAAAAAATCAACTTCCAAATATTTTCACAAAATCTCGAGTTAGGGAGCAATTCAATGTTACTAGATCCAAATTTCTTATCACTATTATTGCCGATTCTAGTATGTCTCCTATCTAGAGTGATCTTATCATACCCCTATCATGTTTATATCTTTCTCATAATAATCTTGTGCTTGATACGAATTGCCAAGTATTAGATGCCTTGTTACATATTTTTTTTGAACAATTCAGAAAAGTATTTGTTTTCAATGTTTTGTCTCCTCTTCATGGTCTATGATGACTCAAATGTATGCATATATCACTTGTATACATGCTAGGATTACATATATATTTTTATAGTGTGTTTTAAATTGAGTTTGGATAAAAATGTACCCTTGTGACATGTCCCTTCATCGGTTGACATAGTCCAAATCCTACCTCATCTGACGATTGGTTTGAAGATATTGAAAATAGGTCATGAATTGAGTACCTATTTAACTCATTTTGTCCAATGGCATTGTTCCATGTTTATTTAATAGGGAGCATAGGTCGAGGACTGAACCCTCTTCACTAGTTCAACTCTACCCACCTCACTCCTTAGATTATCTCCTCCACCTCTGAGCCCCTAACCCTATTCTAGATCTCTCTCTCCCTTTCCCCAACTTAATTTATCTCTCTCTTCTCTTTCCCTAGTTTCTCTTGCTTTGCATTTCTATTGCTACAATGGCATCCATCTTCTCTAAGAAATGTAAAAATCCATCCAACCTAGGGTAGAGAGAGTTGCAATTTCACCTCCAACGTCTAACAAAACTGCTTACTTCAATAATATCTAGTTCATCCATCTTCAAGCTTTGCAATGGTATAAGTCTTTTCTCCTTGTAAACATTACTATTTTAGACCATATTTTGTTGTTGGTTTGGAGAAATTTGCCTTACGTTCCTTTATAATTCCATCATTTAAAGGCATTGCTTGTCTGTTCTACTATTTATAAGATCTTTGATTCTAGTAAGCAAGTTTAGATAAATTTATGCAAATTGTTCTTGGAATTACACTATCAAACTATCCCCTATAGATCTACCTACCATTTTGAAATATGCAATTGTGGGAACTCACTCCATAATTTTGAAGAAAGCCTTTCATATCATGTCAGTGTCAAAAACTCTAGATATGAGGAAGCTATTGATATTATTCATGTTAGAAACCCTTATGTGCATTATCATCCTCATTTTTAGATTCATGATATTCATATGGCAATCAAGAAACCCGAGTTTGACTACACCAAACAATCTACTCTTTGCTCGTTTACTCTCTCTAATTAGGTAAGGCTTGTTGCCTTTGTAGTCAATGCAAATATCCACCCCAAGAAAAATTAGAAGAATATTGATGAAAACACAACCTTGATCATCTATTGCTTGTTGAATGGAGTTAGGGTCCAATGGGATAGGAATATCTTACATCACATGACAAGTTAAGTTTTGACTCTAGGTAGAATAATGATGATACCCATCAGTTCTAGACAAACCTCATATGTGGCCTTTTCAACAAGTTGACTTGAAAAATCTCTTTCTTGAACTTCAATATCCTTTTGAAATATAATGTATTCCTATCAATATTAAATCTACCAAGAAGTCTATCATTAATACTAATATCTCACATGGAGCATCATCTTCTCGGTCTCACCCTAGCAATTCCACTACCCATGTACCCCACCCACCCAACCTATTCTGACACCTTCAAAACCTTTGCCTCTATCTCTTCCTCATGACTCGTTCTCTATATCTAATGGAAAACTCATGGGGTATATGATGTATGTGAATGGCTACAAACACTAGGTTCATTCCCACCTTCATGTTGACCTTGTTCACATCATGTCCTCAATGAATCTCTACTACCCACATACCAATCTTCATTTGACTCCATTGACTATGCTACTTATACATATGATCACTTCTATAATGCCTCCCACTACCCATCCCCCACTGCCCTAATTCTATAGCTAGTTCCTTTCATTCATCATCTCTACATGTTGTTGCACCACCTAAAACCCCACCTATCTCCTCACTTACCTATCCCTTGCCATGGTTCCGTTAGCTTGTCTACCTGGTGACTTAGTTCACTACCACTGGGGCACTAAACCCAACTATTTGCAACATTATGCTATTGTTTCACATGGATATATGAATGAGGCTTAGATTCTTACACAATGGCGTAGTCATATAGTTTCTACTTCTAACGATGTTGAGATGGATGTAGATGAGGTTATTGAAGATCGATATGTTGATAATGATGTTGGAGATCATGAAGGTAGTGATGATAGTGATGCTAGTATGGATGAGTTCTTGAGATCCCACATCATTATCCCCTAACTCCACCAGTTGAGAATGCTGACAATGACTATGCTCCTTCCTTAATATCTAGGCCTTAGTCTAGAGTGTCCTATATCTGTATATTTTGTGACCTTATCATATACTAGAAAGGACACATGTAATAATAGGTCTTATTTTATTATCTACTTCTTGGGTTATAATTTTCATTGGTTGTATATTTCTTATCATCAAATGGTTTGCATGTTCTCTTTTAGCTTATATCATTGCTGTACTCGAACATGGCTATTATATGCATATCTTTCATAGTTTGAGTTCCTTGTTGAACATATATAATACACGACTTTTGGAAGAGATATCTTTTTCTATAAAGCATGCTTCTATCAATGATCTTTTTTGTGGAGGATACAACTTTTTAATGCTCTTCCATCTCCCCACTTTTATATAAGACAAAGGGTAAGAAAGTATTGCAAAATTTGAAATGGATTATATCTTTTATGAAATATTAGAAATGAATAAATATTCTTATTTCTTGAGAGAAATAACAAAATAGGTAGGATAAGTAGAGATTAAGGAGGAGCTGATATACATGATACATGAAAAACCTCTCTAAAATGCTAAGGTAAAATATTCAAATTCCATTTCTTTTGATATTTTTAAGAATGGTTTGTCATCTTCAAGGGAAATAATTTTTACTTGAGGGTTATTCATTGCCCATATTTTTATGATAAATTCACCATTCCATTCATGTGTGTCTGACCTTTCTTTTGAGTCAATTTCAAATCATTAGGCACACTCAAAGTATTGATATTCACAAAGCATAGTTTGTGAAATTATAAGTCAAAACACCACACAATAAAGATTTGAAGAATGGACAAATTCACACCTAAACTTTTGTACTAAACCATTGTTAATGAATTTATAGCTTGTAACCAAGCCTAAATGATAATTAGGATATTTAGTTCAACGATTCATGCATTTTTATATTAAATGTATTTTTTCAAGACAAAGTTTTTCATCGATTGAGATTATCCTGAGACCATCTCCATCTATGAGATACTTACATTAGTCATGAATGATCATTGATCAAGATGCTAACTATTAGAGTATCTTGGTCAATGATGCTAAAAGACTTTTCTTTTATTGTCATCAATATACACCCCTTACATCTCGACTGATGACATTGTAGTTGTTAAGTGTAAAATATTTGTTAGAGAGACATATAAAGTGTTTTCTATCCGTTGAAAAAAAGGAACAAACCTCTCTAAAAATGGAAAGAATTCAAACAAAAGTAGTCTACAGGATATTGGGAACCCTGAACTATGGATATACACCATTGTGCTTCACTCCAAGGTTGCCTTTCATGCTTACATGCTACAGTTGAGTGCAAAAGTCCCTAGGGCCTCCTAATCATTCTTAATCTTGATTACATTCAGTTGTTATTAAGAGTGATCTAGGAATTGTGTGTGTGATCTAGCCTCATTATAATCCTTGAAGTCTCAAATCTTCTTCCTCCAATCTCATACTCTCAAATCTTGGTGAATTGAAGATTGCTTCCTTAGTGAAGTAAGTGAAGGTTTGAGGCAAAAGATCCAAGTCATGGGTGGGTAAGTCCTTGGTGAAGGATGAAGACCATTGGTTGGTGAATATTGGGTAAGTCCTTAGTGAAGGATGAATACCCTTGGTTGATGGATTGGCAAGTCCTTGGTAAGGTTGTTGGCTCTCTTGACCTCAAACAAAAGCTAGTTACTCTTTCTTCTTGAAAAGAGGTCTTCTTGTGTAACTCTTATAAGCGGTATAAGGTGAGACTCAAGGGTTGAAAATCACAACCAAAAGTATATATATAATGATACAAAAATATGTTCCCTATTCTAAAACACTAACAAATGATTTGATGAAACCATGGAGGATTAATCTAAAACACTAAAAAAATACTACCTAGTCCTACATGGATTCACTTTTGATTTTTGAGCTTACTCTAAAACACTAACAAATACGAGTTAGTATATTTCTATATTATGTATGTGGGTGCAACCAAAAGTATATATAATGATACCAAAGTATATGACATTAAGATATCAAATATGTTATTGCAAGTAATGAACTAATCATTTCATTATAATTCTAATCCATAAATCAAAGATTTCATGGTAGACTAGGGTTTCCTCTAAGATTTAATTCATTCTAATGCTCCACCAATATACTTTACATTATGTTCCAACAATTGACTCTAGTTCCTAGTGTCCTACCATGTCAATTGGTATGTATACCCTTTTGAGATCTTAATGTAGGAATTTCAAATATTATTATTGTTCATAATGATACACGTATGTTTCTATCTTGTGTAAGAAATAAAGAAGACAATACAATTCTTCCAAAATGAAAAAGCTTTAGAACGCATTAGAAACCAAAGTATGATTTAGTCTGTTGATTGTAAATATCCCACATACCTAATTTGGTTCAAGGATCATCCAATTATAGAATCAATCAAATAATTTAATCCACACAATAAATCATGACTAGAAGTTACTACCAAAACTATACAAAATAGAAAGTAGGATTTTTAGGTCAAGTTGTGGTCCCTCACCTTCAATGTTTGAATAGATCTCTAGCTCATATTGGTTCATAGGGTTTCTATACTCAAAACTCTCATATTTGGGAAAACCCAAATTATCCATGTATTCTACCATGGATTTTTGATTTAAAAATCATTGCTAAAATAGGCATCAAGTCAAGGGAAAAAGGATTCCAATTAACCTAAGTGTCATATCTATTATCAACATAGTCTTTTATAACCATTATTGGACCATGAAGTAGGGTAACCAATTATTGAGTTCACCATGATTAACAACAATGATCCTTTTAGACATAGGTTATAGATCCTCATTATGTTTCGTATCGTCTTTATCACTATAATCATGGAAGTAACTAGATCTCAATTCTGGTTTCAAAACAATAACAAATATGAGGTTTTAACGTCATAATGATCAATATTAGGTTATCTTTAAATTTTAAAGCATGAAAAAATATGGTATTTGTGATAGACATTGAATGAGGATTTGATTTATGTACTTGAAGTATTTTAATTTGATTCTATGGATTTTTCAAACTAACTTAGAGTACTTATTTGCAATATTTGGATGCTCCTAGTATATTTTGGAATTTTTAAAATGTTTATCTTGCTCAGGTGAATATCAACCATTGCTCAGGTGGTCTAGGGGTGTAGGATTGAGCCACATAATGCTTATCCAGGACACCTTCAACCTTTGATGTGCTTGTGTTGGTCTCGACTCCAAAATGGGTTGCAAGGGGGCCTTATGCGGATGCCTCCTTAGGCCCATCCCAACTTGGGGTTGGTCAAATAAAAAATTGGCCTCATTCACCCCTGGGCATGAGATCTGATGAGTTTTCTCTATCTCTAACACAGAAACATGTGCTCCTCTTCTAGCTTCCACTGCTCATGACTTGTTGAGAAGGCCATGAACTTGGTCGATCAACCATGCCATGTTCAAGTGAAGGTAACAGAAAATCTGGTTGTGGCTAAGGAAATGAAGGAGTGAATGTTGGCTAAATGGACATCTATAAATCCCTTTGTTTTGATTATGACAAACATTTCATTCTTATTGATCTAACGAGCTACTTGATTGTGCAGGAACAAGGTGGATGACAAAGCAACTAGGGAAATCCATATGCCTACATGTTTATGTTTTCATGCAATGTAATCACTTTGTAAAAACTTGTACAAATATATAATGTGCAAGTACTTAGATTGCATGTAAATCAAGAGTTAGATTTTCCCTAGCTAAACACCACATTTAGATAAGTCATCCCCTTCAAATAGGATCACATTTGCACACTCATACATATAATTAGTGCCTAAATTGAAACATTGAAACATGATCAATCTCAGTCGACAAACTCCTCGACCGAGACACTCTCGGTCGACAATCTTCTCGACCGAGAAAGATCCAAAGTAGCCGTTAGAATCAACTGACAAGGTAGTTGGCAGTTGGAGATAGACGTTGCAAATCACTTGTTCCAGAGAGCCTGTCGGTCGACAAAAGTTCGACTGAGTAGGTGTCTCGGTCGACCATTCCTCGACCGAGATGGTCTCTGACAGCAAATGCAGAATTAATTAATTAGCCATTGTTAAAGCAACAAACTTGTACCTAACGGCTAGTTAAGCACTTAGAAACCCCTAGAAGTTGTCTAGAACGTCCTTAAGCATCCTTAGGCCATTCCTATAAATAGGACAAGTCATAGGACACTCAAATACACTTGCTACACTTGAGAAATCCTTGAGCATACTTTGAGCAATCTGTTTGTGAGCAATTTGAGCATTGTGACAATTGGCTACTTCCTTTCTTAGCTCAAAATTCATGTCCTATAGGCTAGTATCTCCTACCCACTGCAATCACAAGTCCATACACTTGGTTAGGAGATCTATACGCTTGATCTAGGCAAATCAAGCCTTGGGCTACAAAGGATAAGTTGTAAATTCCTTTTTCCTTTCTTGTTCTCTATTACCGTTTGTACTCTCCTTGCTACTCCTAGGTTGGAGGCTGCTGATTGGAGAGGGTGGAGATCTTCTTGGTGAAGAAGGTGACTTTGAGCTACTTCAGAAGGCTGGTGCAACAAGAGGTTACTTCTAGAGAGGAAGGCTACTTCAAGGGGAAGCTTGGAGTTACTTCAAGAAGGCTACCTCAAAGTTGGTGCACCTACTTCAAGTGAAGGCTGTTCAAAGGGTGTAAAGGAAAGTATTGTATTTTGTATAAATCCTTGAGAAGGTAATAAAATAAATACTTTCAAAATCCCAGTTGGGTAAGCAACCGGGTAGTGGACTGACAACTTTAGTATTTGCTAAAGTTGGAACCACTCTAAACACTTGTCTCCTTCTTCCAATTTCAATTGTGGTTGTTTGGGTTCAATAAATTGTTAAAATTATTTAAAAACTCTATTCACCCCCCTCTAGTGTTTTTCAATTGGTATCAGAGCAGGCTTCAAGGAACCCTAACAAGGTCTTGAAGAAATGGGTGATGGAGTGCTCAACAACCTTAACCTCGAAGGGACACTTGTTGCTAGGCCTCCAGCGTTCGATGGAACAAACTACCAATATTGGAAGAGAAGGATGTAGTTCTACTTCCAAGGCATCAATTAGGACTTATGGAGAATGGTGTCAACCCCATATGAGCTCCCTAAAAATCAATTTGCAGAATGGGATGCAAATACGGTAAAGCTAGCTCAAATGAATGCAAAAGCTGTAAGCATTTTATATTGTTCTATATCAGTAGGAGAATTTAATAGAATATCTAATTGTGACACAGCCTATGATATTTGGCATAGACTATCCATAACCTATGAAGGTACAATCCAAGTCAAAAATTCCAAAATCAGCATGTTTAAACAAAAGTTTGAACACTTTCGTATGGATCCTGATGAATCAATTAGTGAAATGTTTGCAAAATTTTCTACTATTGTTAATGGTTTAAGTGCCCTAGGAAAACCTGTCCTTGAAGAAGATCAGGTATCAAAGATCCTTCGTTCACTTCCTCCAAAATATAAGCCAAAGGTGACATCCATTGAAGAAGCAAACGACCTCACTCGACTGAAAATGGAGCAACTTATTAGCAACTTAGAAGCTCATGAAGCAACTCTAGAAGAAGAAGAAAGAAGAGCACGTGAACTTCAGCAAGGAAAAAAGAAGGATGTGGCTCTAAAAGCTTCAAAGGTCGTCACACAAGAAAGTGAGGAGTCAAGTGAAGAAGAAGGAGAAGAAGCCTTGATAGTCAATGGGTAAGAAATACAAAAGATTTAAATCTAACAAAATTTCCAGTTCTTCTTCTACCCCTCTTAGGTGCTTTGAATGTGGAAAGAAAGGGCATTTCAAAAATGAATGTCCTAAAGCAAAGAAAGGAAAGAAAATCTCACACAAGAAGAAGGGAGAAAAAGCCTATAAAGCTGCATGGGACGAGTCAAGTGACAGTGAAAGCGGAGAAGAAACGGTGGATTGTCTAATGGCAAGAGAAGATGATGAAGACTCTCAAGAGGTAAGCCTACTTGATCTTCCTAAAGAAGAGTTAGTTACTAGTCTACAAGAAATTCATGATAAGTATGTTGATGTCAAGAAGAAACTAAAGAAGGTTATCAAATCAAATGATGAGCTAATTGCTAAATTAGATAATCTTTCTTCTGAAAAGAATAACATTGATCTTGAGAATTTGTCTTTAAAAACATCTTTAGATGATTGCACTAGAAAGCTACTCACTTTAGAAACAAATGTTGATCTTCTTTCTAAAGAAAAGACTGACTTGTTAGCTAAACTAAAAGATTTTTAGACTCAACCTATTTTGTGTAACCATCTAGACTATGATAATGTTATAAAAGAAAGAGATTCATTGTTATCTGATTTAGATCAAGCAAGAAATGATCTACACAAGAAAATGAATGATATTGCTCAGCTGCAAAGAGAACTTTATGAGTTAAGAAGAAAAGATATACTTGATAACATTCTAAGCATTGGTACTGTTTTCAATGGAAGAAAAGGTTTGGGATATGCTCCAAAGAAAAATCAACCCAAAAGAACTCAAACTATGTTTGTACCCAAGAACACAATGGCTAGAAAGAGAAATGAAGTTGATTCTATTACTTGCCATTTTTGTTTACGTCTTGGACACTATTCCTTTTCATGCCCTTATAAAACTAAGGATTCCGAATTAGTTTGGGTCCCAAAACCTCAAACTCAGTAGAGTCAAATGGAATTTAGTTGAGATATGACCAAACGCTCCATCTTGCTATTTATATTGTCTTATCTCAACTAAACAAAAGATTTCATGCATATTGTTAATTTTTTGCATTGTTGTACTGAAACAGAAACTTAGTCGGTCGAAGTATTGTCGACCGAGCCATAAATCGGTCGAAGTATTGTCGACCGACCAAATGTCTGTGACATATCAAAATTTACAGCAATTATTTCGGTCGAAAATTGGTCAACCGAGCTAAATTTCTGTGTTTCTTTGTTTGTAATATAGTAATCTTCTCGATCGACAATTAGTCGACCGAGACAGATGTCGGTCGAACAATTGTCGACCAACTGGATTTCTGATTCAGAACTCTTATACAAATCTGTACTTAAATGATTCTAACCATATCGGACCATCACATGGGTACCAAAATCTACATTTTAATGCAGGAATGGGTGGTTGACAGTGGATGTTCCAAACATATGACCGGGAACAAGGATGCATTTCAAACCTTTGAAGAAAAGAAAAGTGGAACAGTCACTTTTGGAGACAATGGTAAGGGGAAAATCATTGGAATAGGTAATGTTGGTACAAACCTCGAAATAAAGAATGTTCTACTCATTGATGGTTTGCACCACAATTTGATAAGTGTTAGTCAATTATGTGATAGTGGTTATGATGTGTTATTTAACAAAACTTACTGCAAGTTATTGATAGAAAACACTACAAATGTTGTTTATGAAGGAAATAGAGTTGGAAATCTTTATATCCTTAAACCTAACTCTATGAAATCAGTAGTGGGAAAATGCTTGCTTGCAAATGAAAATACCTTACAACTATGGCATAAAAAGCTAGGACATGCTAGTTCACATGTTATTAAAAAGTTAGTAAAATATGATCTTGTTCGTGGATTGCCTACTTTATCTTTTGATCAAGTTGAAAACTGTGAACCATGCACAATGGGAAAGCAAACTAAAACCTCTTTTAAACCAAAACATGTACTTAGCACCAGTAGATCCTTAGAATTAATTCATATGGATTTATTTGGACCCATGAGGACACAATCTATTGGTGGTAAAAGATACTGTTTTGTTATTGTTGATGATTATAGTAGATACACATGGGTACACTTTATTGCAACTAAAGATGATACTATTCATGTTTTTATACAATTTTGTTCCAATATTGAAAATCTATTACAAAGCAAAATATGTACCATTAGAAGTGATCATGGTGGAGAATTTGAAAATCATACATTTGAAGAATTTGTACATCTCAAGGGTACACTCATAACTTTTCTTCTCCACGCACCCCACAACAAAATGGTATAGTTGAAAGGAAAAATCGATCACTACAAGAAATGGCTAGAACTATGATGCTTGAACACAACACACCCAAAACCTTTTGGGCTGAAGTTATAAACACTGCATGCTATGTGTTAAATAGAGTAACTGTTCACTCTCATTTAAAGAAAACTCTATATGAAATAATACATTCTAAGAAACCTAGAGTTGACTATTTTCATACTTTTGGCTCCACATGCTATATTTTAAATACCAAAGATGATAGAGATAAGTTTGACTCAAAATCACACAAAGCATTCTTTTTGGGATATTCCACTTCTAGCAAAGCTTTTAGAGTATATAACACTATATCTAGAAAAGTTGAGGAATCTATTCATGTTTCTTTTCATGAAGAATCCAAATCTGAAAATCTAGAAATCATAGATCTCACTAATCAATTTGAAAATTTAAACATACCAAATGATAGTGCGAAAGGTACTACAAATAATCACCAAGCTGAACCACAACCTACACCTAGGCTTATTAAAGATCATCCTCAAGAACTAATTATTGGAGATCCTAATAATAAAGTCAAAACTCGGTCTTCCTTCAAAGATGTTGCAAACATGGCTTTTGTTTCTATCATTGAACCTAAAAAGATATCTGAAGCTCTTAAAGATGATTATTGGATAATAGCCATGCAAGAAGAATTGAATCAATTAACTAAAAATGATGTATGGGATTTAGTTCCTAAACCACAAGATAAAACCATGATAGGAAATAAATGGGTTTTTAGGAACAAGCTAAACGAGGCAGGAGAAGTAATAAGGAATAAAGCTCGGTTAGTAGCACAAGGATATAATCAACAAGAAGGAATAGATTTTGATGAAACGTATGCACCGGTAGCTAGACTTGAAGCTATTAGAATGTTACTAGCTATTGCTGCACATAAAAACATCAAACTCTACCAAATGGATGTAAAAAGTGCATTTCTAAATGGCATCATTCAAGAAGAAGTATATGTTGCCCAACCACCTGGTTTTGAAATACCGGAAAAAGGTGACTATGTTTATAAACTTAAGAAAGTACTTTATGGTTTAAAACAAGCACCTAGAAATTGGTATGAAAGGCTCAAGACATATCTTTTTGATAATGGTTTTTCTATTGGAAATTCAGATTCTACTTTATTTTTCAAAACATATACATCTGATTTCCTAGTTGTGCAAATATATGTTGATGACATTATTTTTGGAGCTTCTAATGATTCATTGTGCACACAATTCAGTGACATTATGCAAAAAGAATTTGAAATGAGCCTCATGGGTGAACTAACCTTCTTTCTTGGTTTTCAAATTAAGCAAACACCTGCCGGAATATTCATAAGCCAAGAAAAATATACTAAAGAACTCTTAAAACGTTTTGGGATGGATCAGTGCAAACATGCTACTACTCCTATGGCTACTTCTATTAAAATTGATAAGGATGAAAATGGGGAACCTATTGATGATTCCTTATATAGAGCCATGATTGGTAGTTTGCTTTACTTAACTGCTTCTAGACCGGACATTATGTTTCCCGTTGGTCTTTGTGCTCGATTTCAATCACAACCTATGCACTCTCATTTTCTTGCAGTTAAACAAATTCTTCGTTACCTAGCCGGCACTACTTGCTTTGGTTTATGGTATCCAAAAGGACAATCCTTGGATTTTAAAGCTTATACTGATGCAGATTATGCTGGTTGTCGCCTTGATCGCAAGAGTACTAGTTGTGGATGTTTCTTGTTAGGAAGAGCTTTAGTATCTTGGTTTAGCAAGAAACAAAATACGGTTGCCCTATCTACAACTGAAGCTGAATATATGGCAGCCGGGTCTTGTTGTGCTCAAGTGCTTTATATGCAACAAGTGTTAAACGATTATGGTTTTACTCTTTCTTCTACACCTATTTTTTGTGACAACACGAGCGCTATAAACTTAGCACACAATCCTATTTTACACAGCCGAGCTAAACATATTGAAATCCGTCATCACTTTTTACGGGATCATATCTCCAAGAATCATGTTTCCCTTCATCATGTTGATACGGAAGATCAATTGGCTGATCTTTTTACAAAACCGCTTCCACTAGATCAATTTAACAAAATTAGGAAGCAACTGCTTATCACTCCTTTGGAAGATGTTTTCTTCGATATTTGTGCTACTTAAACAAAAACTCTTACTTGCATTTTTTTGGCTTTTAATGGACATCTTTTTCATTAGATTTGATGGGACATCTAATTAAGGGGGAGTTTTTTATTTCTAACGGATATTTTTTTTGAAATGACAAAGGGGGAGAAATAAATATAAAACTAAAACTTAGTAATTATGAAAAACTCAATCAATGAGTTTCATAAATAAACTCTTGGCTTTACATTAAAAGTTGCTATATTCCCTAGTGAATTGGATTTCATGTTCCATAATTCAAGGGGAATAATAAGCACATATTTTATAAACAAGAGGAAAAGCTACAAAAGGTAATTTAAAGGTATGAAACTCATATGGTTTATATTTCCTTTATTTATATTTTAGGAAATGTTTGTCATCTTCAAAAAGGGGGAGATTGTTGGCTAAATGGACATCTATAAATCCCTTTGTTTTGATTATGACAAACATTTCATTCTTATTGATCTAACGAGCTACTTGAGTGTGCAGGAACAAGGTGGATGACAAAGCAACTAGGGAAATCCATATGCCTACATGTTTATGTTTTCATGCAATGTAATCGCTTTGTAAAAACTTGTACAAATATATAATGTAAAAGCACTTAGATTGCATGTAAATCAAGCGTTAGATTTTCCCTAGCTAAACACCACATTTTGATAAGTCATCCCCTTCAAATAGGATCACATTTGCACACTCATACATATAATTAGTGCCTAAATTGAAACATTGAAACAGGATCAATCTCGGTCGACAAACTCCTCGACCGAGACACTCTCGGTCGACAATATTCTCGACCGAGAAAGATCCAAAGTAGCCGTTAGACTCAACTGACAAGGTAGTTGGCAGTTGGAGATAGACGTTGCAAATCACTTGTTCCAGAGAGCGTGCCGGTCGACAAAAGTTCGACCGAGTAGGTGTCTCGGTCGACCATTCCTTGACCGAGATGGTCTCTGACAGCAAATGTAGAATTAATTAATTAGCCGTTGTTAAAGAAACAAACTTGTACCTAACGGCTAGTTAAGCACTTAGAAACCCCTAGAAGTTGTCTAGAACGTCCTTAAGCATTCTTAGGCCATTCCTATAAATAGGACAAGTCATAGGACACTCAAATACACTTGCTACACTTGAGAAATCCTTGAGCATACTTTGAGCAATCTGTTTGTGAGCAATTTGAGCATTGTGACAATTGGCTACTTCCTTTCTTAGCTCAAAATTCGTGTCCTATAGGCTAGTATCTCCTACCCACTGCAATCACAAGTCCATACACTTGGTTAGGAGATCTATACGCTTGATCTAGGCAAATCAAGCCTTGGGCTACAAAGGATAAGTTGTAATTTCCTTTTTCCTTTCTTGTTCTCTATTACCGTTGTACTCTCCTTGCTACTCCTAGGTTGGAGGCTGCTGATTGGAGAGGGTGGAGATCTTCTTGGTGAAGAAGGTGACTTTGAGCTACTTCAGAAGGCTGGTGCAACAGGAGGTTACTTCTAGAGAGGAAGGCTACTTCAAGGGGGAGCTTGGAGTTACTTCAAGAAGGCTACCTCAAAGTTGGTGCACCTACTTCAAGTGAAGGCTGTTCAAAGGGTGTAAAGGAAAGTATTGTATTTTGTATAAATCCTTGAGAAGGTAATAAAATAAATACTTTCAAAATCCCGGTTGGGTAAGCAACCGGGTAGTGGACTGACAACTTTAGTATTTGCTAAAGTTGGAACCACTCTAAACACTTGTCTCCTTCTTCCAATTTCAATTGTGGTTGTTTGGGTTCAATAAATTGTTAAAATTATTTAAAAACTCTATTCACCCCCCCTCTAGTGTTTTTCAGTGAAACCACCTAAACAGTTGCCATGATGGTGCCATGGAGGTAGGTAGAACCAAGGGTGGAAAGGGGTGCTCTTGGTCTCTAGGTAGATGAGTAATATGCTGAATTAAGAGGAGGAAATGGTGAGGTTGATGGGGCATTTTATAAGGTGTATTTATTGAAAGTAAGTCAAGAAAAATCTAGGGCCACCATATCCAAGCTTCAGTTTATGCTGAAGTGCAACAAAAGAGATGAAGAGGGGATAAGGGGCGGTCAATATCCTTCTAGATACCACCATTTGTATAAAGTATAGGGTGGATAAAAAGTAAGGAACAAACTATAGGGTTGTTCTCGTATGTATAAAAAGGGTGAGGGGTCAAAGGAGAATGTTGTTCAATCATCTCATGAGTCGAGAAAAGAATCAATTTAGTAATGGTTGATGGGTGTACAAGAAGGGAAAATGCATTGTCATTATTTTCCTATTCATTTCCACAACTGGAGGAGGGTTGAACTCTATCTCTTCCTTTAATACAAAGTCCAATATTGTGAATGTCTAACTAATCAAATAATTTTACAACTTATTCTAAAACATCAATCTGACTAATTACTTCTCAACATTTTCCATACTCATTTTAAAATAATGCTAACTGGATACCCTTAAGGAAATAGAAGCATAAATATTTCTTCATCGTCAAGCAATTGCACATATACCAAAAGGATATCAATATAATGGCATCGTTATTGCTCCCAAAATAAGAAAATTTATTCGAACACTTACCATAGCTTCCTATTTATCCACCCAAAATTGACAAAATTTTAACTATGACTTTTATATGACATATTAAAAATCTTCACCAAGTTTTATCTTGAAAAGGAAATCTTTGATTTTGATTTAGACCATATATATACTTACACACACACACATATACATATATATATATATATATATATATATATAGAGAGAGAGAGAGAGAGAGAGAGTCAGGCTAGAATGCACTCGAGTGTACAAATCATGCCGTACACCCCAATGGTGTTTGCCTATCTAGACCATGTTTTTCCAAAATCTAGTCCATTGATCTTCATGGTTACAATATTAATATGCCAAATACAAAATTTGAGCTCATTTGGATGAGTGTAAGTCACTCATCCAAGGAAAACAAAATCAACACACAAAACTAATTCGAAATGCATGATTTTTGCCTCCTTTAAATGCATGACCTATAAGTGTCCAAATGAGCTGAAATTTATTATATAGTATGTTCTTAAGATATTAAAGAAGATCAACGATATAGATTTTTCAAAAAGTTATTGCATCTTTAAAAATGATTGAGGTGTACGGTGCCTCCGGTACACTCGAGTGTATACTAGCTTGACTCTCTCTCTCTCTCTCTCTCTCTCTCTCTCTCTATATATATATATATATATATATATATATATATATGTGGGAATTCATTGAATACCCGCGCTGGTAGCCTGGATTTTCACTACCCGTCAGTCCCGAATGTAACCATATGGAAAACAAAGTAACTGGAAGGACCAAAAAGTAACTATGTTGATAACAAAGTAAGTATATGACTAAAAATGTAAAACCAGGTAGAATAACAGGAAATATATATGTAATTGTATTTTGAAATCTACTGTTGCAAATAGAACTATCTATGCATGAAAAGTAACAGTTTGCAAGGTAAAGTAACCCTGTACATGTTGAAAGTAAGAAACTTGAAAAAAAGTAACCTAAATAGGAATTGGGTAGCTACCCACACAGGTATTGAAGACGAGCCATATATATATATATAGAGAGAGAGTCTAGAATATACTCACATCAACTTTAATATAAAAACCTACAAGTTGGAAAATTTAACAATCAATCTTTATTTTTATAGTAAATATAGGTTACACACAAAATTTGAGCTCATTTGAATGCGTGTAAGTCACTCATCAAAGAACAACAAAATAAACACACATCATTAACTTCAAGTGCATTATTTTATCATGTTTAAATGAATGACCTTTAAGGGTCCAAACATTCTCAAGTTATAGATATTAATTATTCATGAGGTATTTAAGAGGATAAATGGTTTAGATTATAAAAATGATTGTTGTATAGTGGAAAAGAACTTGAGTGTATTGTGTTCTTGGTACACTCAAATGTATTCTAGAATGACCCTCCCTCTCCCTCTCTCTCTTTCTCTCTCTCTATATATATGTATATAAATATATAGATATATGTAGGTATATATATATATATATATATATATATATATATATATATATATACACACACACACACACACAATTCATATGAGAAAACTAGTTATATATATGTCAGTAGGAGATTTGAAATAGCTAGTATAATTTAGGATTATCCTCTTACTTTCCCATTCTCATCATACTAAAATGATATATTTCAAATGGGCAAGTTCATGACCTCTTTCTTTATCCTCAAGTTACCAATATATAAAACCATATTAAAAGCTTCTAAGTTGCACATAAATTCACATCCCTTTCAAAATTCACTGTAGGCTCAAGAAGATAATAACTCACATATTAAAATTGTCATTGGTGATCATGTATTTAATGAGCAACCCAACTAATAAATCGGTCAATTTGGAGACAAAATGAAAATTCAAATGAAGTCATTTGATATTTTTATCATTGCCACAAAATATGACACCATTATAGTAACTAATTATTGAAATCAAAATATACTACAAGATTTAGAGAAAATTCATGTTCTCACAAGATCCTTATGCATCCAGTTAACCGAACCCATGAAAGATAGTCTATGGCACCATTCATCACCACCTTAAAACCAAATAGAAAGACCATGACAACACTAGGAAACCTCATCAAACATGTACCTTATAAATCATAGCTCATATATCACCCTCCTCTTTGGTGTCACCCAACCTATCATAGAAACCATCATGTTTTCCTTCACTCTAAAAAATGTTATCAATGGGCCTCACTACCATGCCACTATACTCATATCTCGTAGAATTTGTTAAGAAGGATGGTCACTTGTCTGGTCTCTCATTGCATCCCTTATCAAATCTATGACTCCTTCTATCTCTATTTGAATACCTCATAATTAATTCATCTCTATAGGTACCAATAGCACGAATTCATTGAGACTCTAGTGAGACATGGACCTCCTTATAACATGTTAATCCACCAACTATCTATGGGTACCAGTTGAATGTTTAACTACTTTCCTTGAGTATCAATAGTTATAGGCTCATAGGCCCTAGATGAAGGCGGTTGTGATGGAGAAACAATCACCTAGAAGTTATGATCCAAGAGGGGGATCTAAAGCATCGGAACCTCCTTAGGGATGCCAATATCCAAACCCAAGCCATTAGGGACATATCATCGCCACTCACCATAGTATTGATAACTTCTTTCATCTTTTCAAAGTATCCCCAATCGAAGAACGTAATGTCCCAAAAAAATTCATATGTCCTCATCAAATATTCTATTTTTGTGAGATTCAGAATAGATGTACCTTATCCATCATGTGACCTCTTTCAATGTCCCAAATGGCAATCTCCTTGAAGGACTCATCATCTCTACACACATAAGGAATGTCCTCAACCCAATATCATGTTACTTCTTTATTTTTTCTCAAGCTAGATCTATCTACTCTTTTAGGAAAACATAATATACCTCTAAGCCTTGGATTTATATCTCAATCACTTACAAAAGTTCATGGACTTTAGTAAAAAGGACCAAAAATCTTTTTCCTACAATTCTAACCACATTTTTTTCATATGCCAAATGTTGCTAAGAGGAAGTTGAGTGTCCTATTAAGGCATTCTATCTTCCCACCCAACCTCATAAGCCATTCAAAAATGATTTGAAAGCATGATCCATACCTTCAATGTCATTTCCCATATTCACTCAAAATATTTTTGATATGATCCTTTTGCCCATGTTATATCTCAAGGTGGCAAGGAGGGCTACTATGATGGTGGATCACCCAACTGAATGTCCTAACTGCTTGCACATATAACATACATAAGGACAATGGAATTGTGCACTAATAGTAACCCCTCCATAGAAACCTTAAACAAAATTTCTTTTGAATTCCAAAGAAACTTCTACTTCTACACTTACAGGGTGGAATCATTGTTGGTGATGTCGTGTTATGGGAGTTTCCTACTATAGCATCTCTAGAAACCTCCCCTGGCTCTACGTAGATAGGGGCACTTGCTCAAGTTGCATTTGTATCTCATTGTTGTCACTTGTGACCTCTATCACAGAGGGACAAGTTCTTTGAGGTGAGATATCATCAATTGCTAGCCCTAAATCCCCAACAAGATGAATTGGTGGAGCCAAAGCCTTCTCAAATGAGAGTAAGTACCCAACATTGTTGATGGAGTATTTGGGTAGATTCTAGATCCAAGTTAGACTGTATGTAATTAGAGACCACTCACTTGAGTGCAAGGGATGGAACCTTTCCCCTTGCATGGTGATGATATACAACGGGAAGAAAGACCAATCCAATATTCCACTCTTCCCAGAATGATTAACACAACTTTTCTAGTGTGTGTGAAAAACAAGTACACATGTCATGGTAATACCATAATTGTCAGTTTTGAGTGTCAAAATCATGGAACTGGGTGCTAGAAACTATTACTAAGAAGACCCAAATCAGATGGATTGGATACAAGATTGAGTTTTTATGATTAAAATCTAAAGACTAATATTATGAAAGAAAATGAAGGATTGTTTTGAATCAATTTTTATGAAATCCCGAAGACTATTATTTTCACCAAAATGCACTTTGTACTCAAGTTATATATATTTAGACAAATTACCATTTCTTTTGAATTAGGAATCCATACTTAATATCACCCTCTTCCATAGAGTATTAGCCTATTTGAATATGTTCAAAACTCCACTTTCATGGGGTTTACTATTCAAATTCAAAAGAACTCTCTAGATACTCCACCAATCATGAAACCTATATCAAGGCGTGCTGTTTAATTATCTTGATGACAAGTCATCCATCATTAACCCTTTCTTTGGATATGTTAATTATACAAAACATGGTCATGGTGATCAAACATGAAAATAGCAATTCAAAGTCAAAATTTCATTTTATTTTAAGCAAAAAAATTCATATGTAGATAAATATTGTCAAGCTAAAAAATACACTAGGCTACTCTCAAGTCTTAGAGAAGAAAGAGATTAGCTTGCATGTTACATGTGGTATCACAATGGAGAGAAGAAAAGCATGAATCTATCTGGATAGAATCTTCATGTTGTGCCCTCCAAGAGCATGAACAGACAATGATTCAACTACCAAATTGCTCCTTGAAGTAGCTGAAATCACCACTTCTGTCTCCATGTTCTTCTAGTTTACTTTTTAGTTTGTGTGCCAAAATGAGATATATGTTGATAGTCAAATGTCACTTAGGTTATAAGGGATCTGTATATCCAAGATATAACATGACTATTGTATCATATCATATAATCTAGTCTGTCAAAATGGTCGTGCTACTGACTTTGCCTTTTTCTTGTGTGAATAGACCTGTGTAGGTTCTAGGTTTCTATGGTACTGAGTTGCATCTTGGGGTTTCTTGATTGCTTCTAGATGTTGAATTTGTACCACCAATTGGGGAGTCAGTAGTACCAAGTGTGGGCTCTCCATGGTACCATGAGTTGTCAATGACATCAGTTCTAGTTAGGGCCTATTTGGTTGGGCTGCAAATAAAAATACATTTTGCAACTGCATAGTGTTTTTCAACTGCAGACGTTTGGTTTCGTGCGGTCTTGACTCATACATGGAAAACCAACTACAAAATCGTTTTCAACCCTACAAAAATTTGTGGGAATGAACCACACCTTTTTTGGGTGTGGTTGGTTTTCCGCGCCCTACGTGATGGCAACGAAACAATACTCTTTGCTTTCTTCATGGTTGTATTAAAGTGATGGCTAGCTTCCTTGAATGACAGTAGACTTCCTGCTCTTATGCCATGTCCATGGAGGAACTCTTTGATGATGACCATGATCACATCCTCTAGTCTTCTTCCCCCGTCAATAGACCTTCTCCTTCTAGACCCCAACTCCGGTCTGACCTTGACACCAACCTTGCCATTGCTGACACAGACAAACTGGACTACTGGGCTCGTGTGAATCATGCATCTTTAGATTTGCTATCTCGCCAATGGTCGTGGACGTCATGGCCGGTCTTGCCCTCCTCATTAACAACGCTGGTCAACCTGGAAAGAGCTTTGTTCTCATTTTCTTACCATGGTAGCCTCCATAGTCTGCACAAGCTCCACCCGTTCCATTATTATAGTCACAGTCAGTCATGGTAGCTGGGTACTATTACAATTATCAGAGATGTTGTCAGGATCATACTTGTCTCAAGATGAGGTTGTAGTCATATACATGAGCTAAAATTGCAGCATAAACATGAGTGGAAAAGCAACCTCAAACTGCTTCGTACCAAACAAATTGCAACGAAATTGCTGAGTACATTTTACGTCAAACCAAATGCAAACATTGTAGTTTCATTTCTTAACTTTTCATTTCCTATTTTGAAACTCTCATCTATAGTTGATGAAACACACAACCAAACGAACCCTTAGGGAATTTCATGTTCATTTTGGGCTTAAAATTGATGGTATCAATGTGATCATGTTGTAATGACTTTTCCCATAAATGGAAAAACTATGTGAAATTGCACAAACAATGCATTAGGCTATATATGATATGATAAATTCATGGAAAAATGAATGATATATAAGAAATATTGATGTGTTTAGCATTACATGCTTGTTTGATGCAATATAAATGAAAACATCTATATTTTATAGCAATCAACAAAGAAAATTACCCAAAATAGCTTGTGAAATAACGATTAAAATGTGTGCATCACAACCTACTAAGCTTGAATATTTCTCGTGCTTGAGCAAAAGTATCTTGAAATTTGATTAAAAGAGTCATCAATGAAAAGAGAATAATAAACTCCACTAGTCTAACTACCCTCCACCGAATAGGCATAAATCGATCATCCAAACCATGTATCACTCAATTTCTCTTCAAGCAACCTATCATAATAAAAACCAAAACATTGTCATACATATTAATAATAAATGAATCACATAGAGCATATGAAGTATCATGGTAAGTTAGATACAAGCTTACTGAATTACAAATTCTGCTTATTATACAATGCTCTTGTAAGGTTCATAATATCTATAATAGAAGCAATATAACATAAGAATGTATGATGGGTTTTTATGGTGGTGGCCTACCAAAAAGATCAAGGTGTAGTTTTAAATCAATTTATTATGAAGGAATAACAAATAATGCACCTATGTGAATTTTAGTGTCATGCTTCTGCCAGCTACTTGTTTTATGGTGGTATAATGAATGCAGTAAAATGCTATCTTAATGGTAAAACTAAAGGTGAAAGGTCTTTATATATATATATATTCATTGAGTGGAACACCCCTTTGTAGTGAATTTTAGATATGTAACAAGCCTTTTAGTATCCTTTTCATCCTTATTTTCACCCTTTTCTTTATTTTCCTTTTTTAAATCTATATACCTTCTTTTAGCATAAGGAAATGAAATGCTAGGTATTTCCCAATTACATAGGAGGAATGTGACAATGTAGTCTTCTCTTGATTTTCCATGTTTTGGCACATATTTACTCTTGTACACCTCATGTATACAACATGACATTGCAATCTACATGATATGGTTATGCAACAAAATAATGCGAAAACAACAACATGCACATTTATTTTATTTTGCAATGTAATGCACAAACAAAGAGTGTGAACTACTACCATGATGATGTGATGCAACAAAGATAGACTTTGAATAATTATGCTCCTCCTATGATGGTGATATATGTGATGAATATGGTGGAGAAACGTTACTAAGAGAAATGAGGCATCTACACCATGATGCACCTCTCTCCCAATCACTTTGCAAACTAAGGCATCCTTACACTTATTTCCCCAAATATTATGGAAGGTCACACTGATGCTTATTTGCTCGCACTCAAACATCCTCAACTTGCCACAATCCATCTGGTGTAATCAGATGTTTCATTATTAAACATGTATTCATGCTGACTAATCCAAGAAATTCTAAGTGCATGTCCACTCTTAGTTCCACAATAACATCTTATAAGATATGAGTGAAAGAACAATCCAAGAATAGATTATATACCAAACAAGACCTTTCCTACCTAATTTTGTGGATTTTATTTGTTTTTTCATTATTAAGATCCCAAATTAAACTACATAGATGTGGATATTGGACAAAAAAAAACTAAACTAGGAAAGAAAAGAAACACATAAAAATTACATAAATATAGAGATGCAAGGTAGAGGATGTCATTATGTACCCATAAGCATGTATTTGACATTGTACTTAATGTCAAAAACCAAAAATAGAGGTGGAACAGGTGTACTGGTAGCTCTTCATGGTGGTGGTGGGGAAACATCTGGCGGTAATGTAAGATCCCAAGGAAAGAATGTTGCAATGGAGTTGGGGTTGTAGGAGGATGGTTGTGGATACCTACCAAAACTTCCATGTCTTAAATAATAATCAAAAGTGGCTATGTAACATACCAAAACTTGACCTCACAACCCTATAAACCCTATTTTTATGGGTCAGATGCCAATGGACTTAGCTCACAAGAAAGATCCCAAATAAGGTATAAGATATACCTTTACAAGATGAAACTAGCACTCACTTATGACTTATAAATAGATATTAGGACTCATAGTGGTGACTTTAGTGTGCATTCCATGTTAGTACACCCTAACCTTAATAGTATGTTAAAAAAATTAAGTAGATATGGAAAATCTTAGTATATAAATAATAATGTCATATTTACATGTTTAAACCTAACTCATATAATGTAATACCTATTGCGCACTAAGTTTATAAAGTATTATATATAAATTGGTAATGCATATATTATATGTCATAAAGAAACCCATTTATATAGTGGAAATTACATGTGAATGAATATATCACTACTACCGTTCATGCACTTTCTTCAACTAACAAGTTACATAATGCTTAAAATGAGATATCTACTACTTTATTAAGTGATTTCTAAAGGTTGGGCTTGCCTTAAATATATAAATGAGATAATGCGTAGTAATTTGTTATCTAGTTTTATCTATTTAAGTTGCAAAAAAACTACATATCCTTCAAAGGAAAGTCATGTAATTAATGAGAATTAGAAATAATTATTGAGGAGGTAGTACCATGATAAGATAATTATATATATAATTAAATCCTAGAATATCAATGATATCTATTAATTAGAATAAAAAGATATTGCAACAATAACAATAAACCCTAATGTAATAAAGGGACCAATAGACTAAAAAAACTAGAAACTAAGAATAGATTTAGATTCTACATATCTTATCTAGGTTGCATGCCAAATTTTATCCCTGTTGAATATATCTAACTGAACTAAAGAGGAAAAAGGAAGAATATAGAAAAAAATATAGAAATAAAGATAATGTTTATTTAAGAAAATTTCTCTCTCTATTTACTTAATGTGTCACACTATGTGTAAGGACCCTGCCCTGCGTTTAGGGTTTACCCTATTTGTTTTGCTTAATCTTGATGCTTTGATGCTTGCTAATCACTTTTAGTGGTGATTAGGGTTTTGTTGTTCTTTGTTGAGAGTTGAGGGGGCTACTTGCAAATAACCCAAGTTTAGGGTTTTGTGTGCAAGTTTGCCATCTTGTGAGATGTTTTCCCTCTCTTTGCTTCCTCTAGGGTTGAGAGGAAGGCTTGGGCTTGTTGTTTGAGTTCTTTGGGCCTGAGTTGAGCTTGTTTGGGCCTTGAGGTGCCTTGTTTGGGCTTGCTTGAGCCTTGCGTCGGCCAAGACTTGCCTTGTGTCGTCCAAGGTGAGTTTGTGTTGACCTAGGGTGATCTTGTGTCGCCCAGGAGCCTTGGTGTGTCGCCCAGCAGAGCTGATGCATGTGTCGCCCAGGTTGCTTGGTCTTGGTTAGTGGACACTTGGTGCATATCTTGGACAAGTGTCTCTTGGCTTGCTAGAGTGTTGGCTTGAACCCTAGGACAAGTGTCCCTTGGGTGGACGACACTTAGCATAGATCTACCTTGGTTTCTCCTCCCCTTCTTTCTATATAGGTAGCTCTTTTCCTTGCCTTAGCTTCCTTTGCTCTCTTGGTCTCTCCTCCACCTTGAGTGCACGACACTCCTCTCCTTTCCTTGTGTGGTGGTCGATACACCCTCTTGGATCAGATTTGGTGGACGACATCCCTTGGACCTTAGAGTGCTTCTTCTTCCTTGGAGCTTGGAGCTTAAGGCGGGTTGCATAACTTCTAACCCTAGCTTCATTACCTTTTGTTCTTGTTCTTGTTCATAGGTTAGTAGCTTAGATTTGTACCTTGCTTGTGTTTCCTTTGGTGGCCAATCTCCCCTTAGGGTTTAGGGTTTCTTTGTAGCTTAGTATACCTTATGATCTAGGGTTTGTGCTCCCTTGAGTTGGAGGTTGAAGGTGACCTAGGGTGGGCGATACCCCTTCTTTGTTGGTGTGTTGGACGATATCCTTTTGAGTTGGACGACATGGTACCTTTGTCTTGGTGATGGACGATATGGTACCCTCCTTGATGGACGATATGGTGTGTAGTATCATGGTGTTGGGCGATACCTTGCCCTTGTGTTGGGCGATAGGGTGAACTAGGGTTATGTTGGCCGATATGATGGTGACCATGATGGGCGATAGGGTTCCTCTTGTGATGAACAATACCCCTATTCTTCTCATGGACGATATGCCTTAGTATCTTGGTGGACGATAGGGCCTAGTTTGGTGAGTTAGTTGGGTTGCATGATATGCAACATGGTGCTGGCCGATAACCCTGACGGGCGTTACCTCTTGGGTTGTGAGACGCGATAGAGTTGGGTTGTGACGGGCGTCACACCCCTGGTTTGGGTATGCGTCGGCCGATAGGCCTGGATAGGTAGTAGCATGTTTTAAGGAGTGTTTCCTTCTCTCTTTCCCTCTCTCTCTTGGCCATTATGAGGTTGTTAGCTGGGTGTTAGCCTTGAGTGCCGGGCGTCGTGATGAGCTGTGACGGGCGTTTCCCGATAGGGTTGACGCGCGACACCCCTAACGCGCGACACTCCTCTCTTGTGATGCTGTGTCGGGCTGGGCGCTGGGTGCAATGCAGCGTTGCTGCCTTCCCATGCCCTAGCCGTGTGAGCTAGCTATAGTGAGGGTTTTGAGTTGTAGTGAGGGTGGTATGGTTCTTTAATGACGACTTCTAGTGTGATGGACGTGGATGCTTATGCACCAATAAACGATAGTGATGCCTTGATTAGTAATGATAACAATGATAACGTTAATAGTGCTATTGATAGCAAAGATGTTAATAGTGTAAATGATGGTGATGTATTGTTAGTAGTGAAAGCAATAATAATGTTAATGATGATGTTAAGTGACAGTTACATTAATAGTTTGCTTAATGATATAACAATAAGGATAATAGTGGATGATGATGCTAATAATAGTAATGATGGTAACAAGAGTAGTAATGACATGCATGATGTAAGTCTAATGCTTATTTGTTAATGGCAATGTTAAATGGTAGTTACATTAATGGTGGCTTAATGATAAAGATAATAATGATGATGATAGTGGATGGTAATAGTAATGACATTGGTAACAATAGTGTTTGCTCTGTATACTCAACATGATTTCTATATAAAGTGAATACCTTGATTGTTTGTATAATCTTGAGATAAGGGTGAGCATGAATATGGTTTGTTAATGATGTGCTTAATACACTTGATCACCAAATAGTGTAAGCCTAATAAGTAGAGTATCTTGAATGACATATCATGATAGTAGGTGTAGTCCTTATGTTGAAGCTATGGTTATTGTGTATCCTAACCATGCATGTGATGTTTAGCCATGAAAGGGCTATGTGACACATGTGATGAGTAACATTACTTCGATAGTTATTCTATGAGATTATATGTATGATGTGTTTGTCCCACAATGATGATGTGAGCCTTGAGAGGCAGTGACAGTAAATGATGAGGGATTGAGATCACGTGGTATGTGATGATCCTTGATATGGATCTGGATGGTTGGCAAGAGGCCAAGTGGTAACATGTGATGTGGGATCCTTGTGATGGATCAGGTTGATGTGGTTTCCATAATAATATAATGTTGTTTACTTCCTGTTATGTTTTGCATGTTATATAACTTGGTTGAATCCTGCAATCCATCTAAAAGATACTAATTAATTATAGTGGAATTATATCATGTAGTTTGCCCTGGCCATAGATCCATCATCGTCAGGACTTGGTGATGGTGAAACGGGTTCGCCTACGGGATAACCTGGAAGCGCATACTGTTGAATATGTGTAGGTTGCTCCTAGCCTGAAAATGAGGAGGTAAGAGTGTAACTTCAGTTGCAGACTCAGATACGTATATAGAGCATGGTGAACAGGCCCATGGCTCAGGATATGTGATGTGAGGAGCATGAATGCGTTCATGGCTCAGAGCACAGTGAATAGGCCCGTGGCTCAGTTGTACTAGCGCCGAGACCTATACCAAGGCGGGCTAGAGTGAGGGTAGCCTATGGAGCTGATCCTGTGGCTTAGACCACTTCAACATGTGACTACGGTCCTGCTTATGTTGTACTCGTGTACTGACCACGAGGTGGGAGGTCGTGGAGTCCGACTCTTCCATTGACCTTGTATGGAACCAGCTTGGGTTTCGTAACCGAAGATTGGATTTGAACGGTACGGTCAAAATCCTCAGGGCATAATAATACGTAATACAACCGTTTAAGTATTTGATGTTTAAGATAAACACGAAACATTGATTGAGGCCTTGCTTGTGTAGTTAATCTTGTTATATCTTGCAGTTACTTCTATATTCATTAGGTATGTAATAATATGTCATATCTTGATAATCCGGTTACATGGTAATATACCTTGCTCTGATGTTCATGTTACATAGTGATATATCTTATTTTGTCAATCATGTTCCATTGAAAGATATATGCTTAGATGCTTTTGTACAGTTGGTAAGCTTGTCGGTAAGAATAGCTTTGCTTTATATAGACTGCTCTTAATTACACCTTTTTCCAGTATCTGTTGTTATAGTTTATCTTGATGAGGTTCTGTAGTTGCGGTGGGGAGTTATGTTTCCCACTGGGACAATTGTTCAATTGTCTCACCCCGCTGGTTTAACCCCTTTTTAGGTGGTCGAGGTAGACGTGGTCGTGGTGTTGCGGCCGAGCAGCTTGAGGAGCAGTAGAAGGCAAGCGTTGGACATGCTGCTGTTTTGGATGTTTTGTAGTAGAGTCTAGAGTCATCCTTGTACTCTCAGGTCCTCGGCAGTTTTTTGATGATGTTTTATGATGAACGATAGATGACGTTTGTATATCCTGCTGTTGGCCGGATACAGGCCTTTATGTATATGAACAAGTGGTGATCTCATGTGATGGATGAACAACTGTTTCTGTAAGCTGTAGACACGTATCAGATATCGTGTATGAATATATATGACATGTTTCTGTGCAGGATGAGGACTGGAAAGTAATAGCTTCACAATTTATCAGTTTTCCACAATCAGTATTAATTAACCCGTATTTTCATAATCTGTGGTTATGGTGATTTCCGCACGTTTTCGCGTAACACCTCGTTATCTATATGATAATGGGATGTGTTGCCACACTATGATTTATAGTCTCTGAATTTTAGTTAGACACAGACTCATCATGAGCCCTCAATTTTTTATCATGTGTATAGTGTGTGTCTTCTACCTTAGTTCACAATAGAAAGTGGTCAGAGCAGTTTCTAAAACAAATTGATGGCTTTTTCTCAATCCTTACTCAATGGTTTATCATCATTCTTTATCTGTTGAATTTTTAAGATGTCCTCTCTTTCAATTGAACCCTAACTCGAGTCTTGGTATGAACTATATCAGATTTTCTAAATTCCCTTTTCATTACCTTCATCCACTAGATGCACAAATACCGACAAACCAAATCCTACCTACATGTAGTGAGTTCTTAAGCATCGTGGAGCCTGATGTAGTATTGTTTCACCGATATGGTTTCTTGATCACCATAACTCTGTCTAATCCCATGTCCATGAGGAAGTTCAATGAACTGGATCTCTTGCTTTGACCCCTTGGAGGGAAATTACCGAAGCCACACTATCCTAGGTGATGATCAAATTCAAGGTATGTGCAAGTTTGTGGCTCAAGGTCCCCGTTTCACTCCTTGAACACCTATTCGTGCTGACTACTGAGCATCTCAAGAAGGGTGCTTGAGGCATCTTTACAACTTAGGAAAAATTAGGGAGTTTGAGTGATCCTCCCAAATCTCAAAGGTGATTTTACCAAATTCATCTACTTGCATCACCTCCCGGTTTAGCAAGTTGACTCACCATATTTTATCACTATTTCACCTATTCCAAGTCTCTTCGGAATCACAAAGGTATTCTGGGCATGTCTATGTGCCTTAAGCTACAGTTCATTGCTAACTTTGACTTTTGGTTTCTTAGTCCCCCTACTTTCTTTGTGGGGAAGATTGATATAATCTGAGGCCACCCTTGGACACAGGTGAGTGATCATTGGGATCAAAAGAGAAAGGGAAATCTAGCTATCAACCCATTTGAGAAAGACAAAGGTTTGATTTTTGGGTTTTGGTCCATGGATAGAGTCTCGAGTTGGTCCATTATTTGAATTGAGAATGTTTATTTCTTGGGATTGTCATGTGTGGTAGCGGTAAATGTGTATTTTTACTCTCTACTTCCTTTCATCTACATCAGATTGGATACGTTAAGATGACTATTTTTCCTTGACATGACGTGGGGTATGGTTTTGTGGATCAAGGGTGATCTGATCATCTACAAAGGTTTCAAATTTATTTTCCAATAAATTGATTAAGTTTCAATAATTCATAACTACTTATCTACATATCATTTATATATAAATATGATAAGGAATCATAAAATTATTATCCATGTAATGGTGCCAATGATTTTTTTTTTATCTCTACCTTTCTAGAAGTTGATGATCATACCCCAAATACGAAAATCATCTTAGGTTGCAAGATTTTGTCTTTGAGGAATATAATTTCAATTATAAAAGAGAAAGAAAGGATAAACAACAAAATAGCTTTATGTTTCCAAGAAGGTTTATCTCTTCAGATGGATGTTAACCATATGTATCCAAGATCATTGATGGGATCCTTGATCATCCTATGGGGGTGGAAACTTCACTCCCTCTATGTGAATTATTGGCTTTCCATATTGTTGACTGAACATAAGTCATCAACACCAATTACGTGATAGAGGAGTAGTGTCAAAATTTAGACAAACATCTCTTTACCGTGATAAGATAATTATATATATAATAAAATCCTAGAATATCAACGATATCTATTAATTAGAATAAAAGATATTGCAACAATAACAATAAACCCTAATGTAATAAAGGGACCAATAGACTAAAAAAACTAGAAACTAAGAATAGATTTAGATTCTACATATCTTATCTAGGTTGCATGCCAAATTTTATCCCTGTTGAATATATCTAACTGAACTAAAGAGGAAAAAGGAAGAATATAGCAAAAAATATAGAAATAAAGATAATGTTTATTTAAGAAAATTTCTCTCTCTATTTACTTAATGTGTCACACTATGATTTATAGTCTCTGAATTTTAGTTAGACACAGACTCATCATGAGCCCTCAATTTTTTTTATCATGTGTATAGTGTATGTCTTCTACCTTAGTTCACAATAGAAAGTGGTCAGAGTAGTTTCTGAAACAAATTGATGGATTTTTCTCAATCCTTACTCAATGGTTTCTCATCATTCTTTATCCATTGAATTTATAAGATGTCCTCCCTTTCAATTGAACCCTAACTCGAGTCTTGGTATGAACTATATCAGATTTTCTAAATTCCCTTTTCATTACCTTCATCCACTAGATGCACAAATACTGACAAACCAAATCCTACCTACATGTAGTGAGTTCTTAAGCATCATGGAGCCTGATGTAGTATTTCTTCACCATGTAATTAATGAGAATTCGAAATAATTATTGAGGAGGTAGTACCGTGATAAGATAATTATATATATAATTAAATCCTAGAATATCAACGATATCTATTAATTAGAATAAAAGATATTGCAACAATAACAATAAACCCTAATGTAATAAAGGGACCAATAGACTAAAAAAACTAGAAACTAAGAATAGATTTAGATTCTACATATCTTATCTAGGTTGCATGCCAAATTTTATCCCTGTTGAATATATCTAACTGAACTAAAGAGGAAAAAGGAAGAATATAGCAAAAAACATAGAAATAAAGATAATGTTTATTTAAGAAAATTTCTCTCTCTATTTACTTAATGTGTCACACTATGATTTATAGTCTCTGAATTTTAGTTAGACACAGACTCATCATGAGCCCTCAATTTTTTATCATGTGTATAGTGTGTGTCTTCTACCTTAGTTCACAATAGAAAGTGGTCAGTTGCAATAATTAATTACATGTAGTCATAGACCCTCTTAGCAATCTATTATTTCGATACTTGCATATCTCTGCATTGACCTTTCAAGATATGTCCAAACTTGATGAAGACATTAACGAGCATCATATTTCAATCATCCCAAACTCATTAATGATTAAGCATAAAGAAGAAGTCTTCACACAGAATGGAGTATTAAAATTAAAAAGTGGATGTGAATGAACCATACACAACTTGGTTTCATAAAATTTTCACATATCCAATGTTATTAGAGAACATAGTTATATTTCCAAAGAAGAATGGGCATGTACATGTGCATGTACTATCATTATACGAACATTGCTAGTCTCAAAGAGGAATTCTCAATACCAAACATTAATATGCTTATAGAAAGCACTTCTAAGCAATCATTATATCATTCGCGGATGCATTCTATAGGTATAGTCATATCAATAGGGTTTATGAAGGGATGTAGGAAACAACTTCCACTACAAAATGGGGTGTCTTCAACTACAAGGTGATGCCATTAAGCCTAAACAATGTCATTGCTACTATCAAATTCCCATGTATTTTCTATTGCATGACTGAATGCAGATATAATTTGAAGTTCATGCTAATAACATGATAGACAAATCCAAAATTCATATGATCATTGGTTTTCTTTAAGCATTTCTATAAATGCCCTCACTAATTCCATATGTGACTCTATCTTGCCAAATGAACCATGGGTGTTATCTCAGATGATATTTTGGGTGACATTGTGTGCCAAAAAAGGTGATAAAGTTGATTCAAGAAAGGAATAAGATATTCTTGTTCTATAAACACATGATGGATTTCTATCCATCATACTTAGTTGCATTTCATGTTTACAATTGCATTTCATCATTGCATTTTACCTTTGTTTTTCCTTATTTTAGTGTTTTATCTATTTTGTTTAAACCTTTATCAGTCTTACAATTTTTATCATTGTAGGTAAGTGTGAGTGATGGAGAGGAAGTATTGGAACTTCCCTTACATATCAAAGCAAGGTTCTTAAGGTCTACTCCTTCCCCTCTTGCTCTAAACTCTCATAATTCGAGTTGGGGAAAAAATGACAGCAATGAAGGCTTAATGGTCTCTTCATAGCAGGTTATTTAATCATCTAGGAACCCTATTTGAGCAGACAACATACCAAACAATTAGATTAAAGAGAAGTCCATCTAGTCGACCATGTAAATCGCCTATCTAATCAACTGATAAATTGACAAAAAAATCATAGACTTCTGAAGACTTTAAATACTTGACTCGATTGCAAGCCTATTCAATTTGGCTAATTACATTTATGAAAGAAGAAGTTTCCATAACATTGTGCTTGATCGGATAATGCTTCCATATAACCATGAGGTCCAACTAGCCAATTAGTTGGAAAGGTAGTTAATTGACTGTTAAAATGACAAAAAATATTGAAATTGGATAGCTTACTCTATGTGATCGTGGTAGGAAACTCTCAAGGATAATCTTGCTGATCAGTTATTAATGCAACTTGATTGGCTATTAGAAAGTCAGATAGACTCAAAGCTTTGCTAGACAACCCACTATCTAGGCTAGTCAACTATCTAGAAGAGCACTTGATAACCTGGAACTTAACCACTTTTATGTAACTTCCAAATTGGACCCAACTCTTACCTCACCTTCGACTTCATGTTTGAATATGATGTCATGTATAATTGATAACTACGAAGTGCAACTGATACCTTGGTGACACCCGATTGACTCTGATGTAGTTCTCAACTCTATCACTAATCACCATAATTTCTAATTACGTTGGGCTAAATGTAGTTTCCCATGATCATCTTATAGAGCTCGTACTCACAATTCTAATACATGTCATTTCATCAGAATTACAACTATGATGGGCAAGTTATATCCAATTAGAGGTCATGACCTTTAAACTTGTTTTAAATCTTTTTATACCCTCCTTGGGTCTAGGTCCAGTTGTTTTGGGCCCAAGAATTAACGCCAACCCACTCGCACCCCCTTCTTTTCCTCGCCTTGTCTCCTTTGCCTCAAACACACTTAGAGTCATACGGGACCCAACACATCTCATGTTGCTGCCCCCTTCTCCTCTATCCCCCGTTTGTCCTCGTCGTTCCCCTTTTGGATACATGACCAGCTGCATTAGGCAGCAGGGGATCCAATGAAGAGGATGAACCAGGACGACCATCACCACTACTTGCCCATCCAAACCCTAACATCTTACCCCCACTTCCCACTTTACCTACTTAAACCCTTCAACCTTCACCACTCAAGGGGCTGGCTATTTTGCATCATGCGGTGGTGCTGCCTCACTCACATCTCACCTCCCGCCTTACTGCTACCATAGCTAGGGTTTGCAAAAGCACAAGACATCTGGGGTCACTCCACCCATCCCAGCTCCCTGCCTCTCACACTCCCCTATCTTTTCTTCCTCTCTCCATTCTTCCTGGCTGAGGCAAGAGAGCCAAAAGCATTCAGCTTGCAATGAAGCTCTTCACTGGTACTACTGCCCCACCTTGCTACCCAAGCGCCATGGAGAAAACTATAAGGGAGGGGAGGATCCTGACAGCCACCTCTCCCAGTCATCCATTTTCACACAATCTCTCTCCTCCCATTACCACATTCTCTGCCGCTCATCGACCCTACCATGCGCAAGCATGGTAGCGAGCTCTTCCCCCTCGATCTCACCCCTCTCTGCTGGTCACTGGCTATTGAGGGGTCCTAACATAGGGTTAGGGATAACCCTCACTCTGTTGTATTAGTGGCTAGTAGCCTCAATCGATCCCTACTAGCCACTTCCCTCGCCGCACATGCCTACTTGTGGACCGCCCACGCTCGATGATGCACCACCGACAACCGAGCAACCATCACCCACACCCATAGCGAGCCGCCATTTGATGCTCCCAATCTCACAAAACCACACTAAACCGTGCCTTGACACCTTTGACCATGCAAAGCGGGTCCCCATCCTCACCCAGGGTGCACGCCTCAACGTCCGCCTGCCCGGAAGCCAATGAGTGGCTTGACAGCAGCTCAATTTCACCTAGAAAGAGGTAAGACCCTCCTTTTAACCCTAATAAAGGAATAATTTTCAAATCCTTGTACCTTCTCATCCCTTAACCAAATACCCTAATGTTATATACCATTTTGCTAAGAAAAAAGCCGCCTTTCTTATTATGCTAATGTCTCCTACTAGTTTTGCATGTTTTGTCCCTATTTTAATGAAGAGGGTGTCTTTATGAACTTTTGACTAATAACCAACCTTAATCATGTATTACATGTGTCCTTGATGAGCCCTAGCTACTTGAATCCCCTAATCAGTAATTTAAATTAACTTTTGCTATGATTTAGCTCTTGGACCATGTATATACACCCTAATGCCATTTTGTCCTGCCATGACTTAAAATGGTCCATATACGTGCTTGAATGTTGTAACTTGATCTTATGTGAAGTCATGGACCTAATTCTTCTATATGGGTGGTCAAATCCTAAAATCAATAACACTTCCTATGTTGTGTGAAACAATGAACTAAGATGTCATGCTAAGTAGTCCATGTTTGCCTAATCATACCCCAAGTACTGACCAAGTATACCTAGTTTACTTGTATAGGATGAAATGTGACTCGTATGCTAATACCATGTGCTATCTTGTCCAAATAAATAAACCCATCATCCTTGAAACACTAAATACTAGCTTGATCAATCCTATGCTCTTCTATGATCATAAGACTTGGAAATATGATGCTAGTGCTTGAAATGGATCTTACTTGACTAAATGTGATATTACATGATTTAACTTTGTTGATAACTTATATGCATGCTTCTCTAAATCCAAATCAGAATGGATCCCATGTTTATATCTAAACTAATGTGGATGGTTCATTAGATCTAGGACCTAATGTTGATCCTTTTACTATGATTGAATAATGACATGCACGTTGGAAGTTTGGAAACTAAGATGGAATACTTGGAACCTAGATCTAGGGAATCATCTACATGACTCATATGTTGCTTATTTACTCAAACCTAGTGATCGAAAACACCTTTATATATATTTATTTGTGATTCCCTTGTTTTGGATCATGCATATGTATCTTACTCTAGAATAATAACTCTTAAGGTACACTTACTCTCTTGACCCTACTATGGTATTAGCTTGTTTATATGCATGCTCATATGAATGCTTGGCTAGATAAATACTTGTTTGAGCTATTGTTCCCTATGTATACTACTTTCATGTTGATTATACTACGTTGGCAAACCTTGAACATTATTTATTGAAATCCATTATATACCCTGGGGTGCACCTACATGAAGTTTTGGGGTAAGGACACTAGGTCAGGCGTCTTACTTGATAAGGCAGACCATTATGATACAAGGGATTACCTCTTGACGATGACCTTGAGGCCCCTTACGGATTGGGTAGCTAATGTTGAGCACCCTTACAGACTCTTCCATGAGAATTTAGTCTAAAAGGCCTACGGTTGATATAATGGATAAAGAAATCTAAAACATGCTTTGTATAAATGAAAGTCATTAAGTGTTATCACCTTGTTTCTAGTTCTTTCTTATTATGATATTTCTAGACAAGCAACTTTTATATTACTCTTGAATTGTGGTCACATGTTTTTCATAGTGTACTTAATGCTTTAGCATTAATATGTTTTTTTTATCGAATTTGTAGTTCCCAAATGATGATCCGCTGTGATAAATACTGTAAGATCTCAAATGAAACACCAATGGGGTATCTTAAATATAGAATTGGTACATGTTTCTCTATCCCCTTTCTTATATCTTGTTATATCTTGTTGTTACTATTTTTACATATATATAGCATGTGTGATACATGTTATGAGATCCATTCTAGGGACGGATGCCCCCATCCACTCACCTTTGGTTGTGTAGCCATTAGGAGTGTGGACTTAGGGTAACAAATAGTTCTGTGACAAATGGTATCAGAGCCATACACATATGTCTCTACATATGTTTAAGGCATAACAATCTTAAGAACCCAAGGAGGACCAAAATACTTCCTTTAAAGTTTAGAGAGTCTTCTAGCATCTCATATTTTCTTTAAGGACCACCTAAGATACACAAGTAGATGATTAGTTAGTCTTCTCATCTCCTCATGTGATTCTTCTCTCATGACTATTAATCACATGAAATCTCGATTTTGTGTAGCTTATGCATGGGAAAAGTAAAATTCACTTGAAATCATGAAAGTTGATTAATATATTAATGTCATGATCTGACTTAAATTGGAAACCCTATATAATGTAAGAAAACACTCTCAAAAGTTTTGTACTCATGTGCAACTTTTATGAAAACTCAATGTTACTCATTTGGACATAAGTGCTTTCCATGTTTGAGGTAATTTATTAATATGGTGAAATAAGGTGGAAATCATTTATTATACCTCGTGTTTGATGAGGTCCCTATTGACTATACCTATGTTGGCCCTATTTTGATCAAACCTCAAACATAAATAAGAAAAACTCACCTGATTGATATACATCATGCCACATACTCTGATGTGACCATGTCTTTGAACTCCTAGATCATGATATGATGACGTGTATATAAGAGGCATTTCCCTATTGACTTCTCTACCTCCTTGTAAGCTCAATTTTGGATAGACAAGATGGACATGGATATCACTCTTGCACTATTATTCTCAAACTCTAGAATTCTCAATTTGACCTCTCAATTTCCAAGATATACCCTTACCTTGACCTTGAAAGGGAGGGAGCATGATTATGACCTTGGCATTGCAAAATAATAAATATGATTGTCCTATTAATGACCTTTATGCTTGACTTGTGATCTTGTGAAATACAATTCGACAATTGATACTCGCCCTATTTGGATATGCTTGATGACTCCTGATTAATAAGGACTAATGTGAGTGGTAGTTGATTTATGAATCCCCTCATCTAGGTCGCATCCCTATTATGATTGCCTCTAAAATTTCATCTTATTGATTATTTAGAGTATGGAAAGGAAACCCCTTCCACCCAATTATGATTTCTCGACCTAAGTCCCTTATAGGTCAAATCCATGACGATATTGATACTTGATTTTGAATCTCAATTTAATGACAACCTTGAAATATGATGATGTTGACTATAGTGTGCAGTTGACTTCCTAGAAAGACCTAGATTTAGATCATTCATCAATGATGAATACCACAATGATGAAATTGACATTGATACCACAAAATATTCTCGATTGTTGCTTGATTTATGTATATGGATGAAAGATCACTCATACGGTATAAATAGTAATCTAAACCCTAGCTTCGAAATGTTTGGACCTATGACCTTGTCTAAACATGACTCTTAATATTGAATAATGAATTCTTGATACATGATTAACGATCTTGATTTGACTCCTATGATCACCCTATTTGGGTCTTGAGATCACCCTTGATATATGATTGATGATCTTCATGTTCCCAAATCTCTAAAATTTGAAATGGTGATTACGTCATCTTGGTCGATTTATGACTTAGGGTTAAGCTCCATGTGGACTAGGGTGGACCCCTCCATCGATTTAGAGCATGAAATTATGATGTTAAAATATGATGTTTGTCTCCAATTTTTGAAATACACAATCTCAATCATGGATATATAATCCCACCTAGGCCAATTTTGAAGCTAGAACCCTAAGCGTTGGGACTGAAAGTCATGTTATAGTCTTGATTCAAGAGCTCTATTCATTTGACCTAAAAGTATGATCTCCCCAAATTTGTGATCTATGGGATTATATCTCCAAATTTGTGACTGATGTGATGATACCTCCAATTTGATGATCTATTTGACTAAGTGTAGACCATAATGCTTGATTGCTCAATTTTAGATTGAGATTGATACTGTAAGAAATGATGATATCATAGAGAATACGATGACATTTGTGATATTGAAAATGAAACCCAATCTCGATTCATGACTTGACTTAATTTTGGGGACAAATTTTCTTTTAAGGTGGGGAGGATGTGATAACCTAGAGCTTTGCCACTTTTATGTAACTTCCAAATTGGACCTAACTCTTACCTCACCTTGTATTTCATGTTTGAATATGATGTCATGTATAATTGATAACTACGGAGTGCAACTAATACCTTGGTGACACCCAATTGACTCTAATGTAGTTCTCAACTCTATCACTAATCAACATCATTTCCGATTACATTGGGCTAAATGCAGTTTTCCATGATCATCTTGTAGAGCTCATACTCAAAATTCTAATACATGTCGTTTCATCAAAATCAAAGCTACGATGGGCAAGTTATATCCAATTAGAGATCATGACCTTTGAACTTGTTTTAAATCTTTTTCTACCCTCCTTGGGTCTTGGGCCAGTCATTTTGGGCCCAAGAATTATCGCTAGCCCACTCACACCCCCTTATTTCCCTCACCTCTTCTCCTTCGCCTCAAGCATGCTCAGGGTCGTACGATACCCAACACATCTCATGCTCCTGCCCCCTTCTCCTCTTCCCCACTTTGTCCTTGGCGTTCCCCTTTTGGTCGCATGACAAGCTGCATTGGGCAACAGGGGAGCCAATGAAGAGGATGAATCAGAATGGATGCCACCACTACTTGCCCATCCAAACCCTAATATCTTACCCTCGCTTCCCCCTTTCCCTACTTAAACCCTTCAACCTTCACCACTCGATGGGTTGGCTCTTTCCCATCATGTGGTGGCACTGCCTCACTCACATCTCACATCCCGCCTTACTACTACCCTAGCTAGGGTTTGTAGAAGTACAAGACATATGGGGTCTCTCCACCTAGCCTGGCTCCCTACCTCTCACACTCCCCTTCCAATCTCCGTTCTTCCTGGCTGAGGCGATAAAGCCAGAAGCAGTCAACTCACGATGAAACTTTTCATTGGTGCTGCTACCCCACCTAGCTACCCCATCGCCATAGAGAAAACTATAAGGGAGGGAAGGATCCCAACGATCACCTCTCCTAGTCATCCATTGCCACACAATCTCTCTCCACCTAGCACCACATTCTATGCTACTCGTTGTCCCTACCCTGCACAAGCGTGGTTACAAGCTCTTCCCCCTCGATCTCACCCCTCTCTGCTTGTCGTTGGCTATTGAGGGGTCCTAACATAGGGTTAGGATAACCTGCATGATGTTGGATCGGTGGCCAGTAGCCTCGATCGATCCATGCTAGTCGCTTCCCTCGTTGTGCATGCCTGCTTGTGGACTGCCCACGCTCGATGATGCACCACCGACAACCGATGAACCTCATCAACCATCGCCCACACCCACAACGAGCCACCGTTTGATGCTCCCAGTATTACACAACCAAACTCAACCATGCCCTGACACCTTTCACCATGCAAAGTGGGTCCCCAGCCTCACCCAGGATGGACGCCTCACCTTGTGCCTGCCCAAAAGCCAACGAGTGGCTTGGCAGCGACCCAATTTCGGCCCAGCAAGAGGTAAGACCCTCCTTTTAACCCTAATAAAGGATTAATTTTCAAATCCTTGTACCTTCTTATCCCCTTAACCAAATACCTTGATGTTATATACCATTTTGCTCAGAAAAATTTCCCCTTTCTTTTTATGCTGACGTCTCCTACTAGTCTTGCATGTTTTGTCCCTATTTTAATGAAGAGGGTGTCTTTATGAACTTTTAACTAATAACCAACCTTAATCATGTATTACATGTATCCTTGATGAGCCCTAGCTACTTGAATCCCCTAATCAGTAATTTGAAATAACTTTTGCTATGATTTAGCTCTTGGACCATCTATATACAACCTAATGCCATTTTGTCTTACCATGACTTAAAATGGTCCATATACGTGCTTAAATGGTGTAACTTGATCTTATGTGAAGTCATGGACCTAAATGTTCTATATGGGTGGTCGAATCCTAAAATCAGTAACACTTCCTATGTTGTGTGAAAAAATGAACTAAAATGTCATGCTAAGTAGTCCATGTTTGCCTCATGATACCCCAAGTGCCTTTTTTGTGCATTAAATTGACCAAGTACACCTAGTTTGCTTGCATAGGATGAAATGTGACTCTTATGCTAATACCATGTGCTATCTTGTCCAAATTAGTAAACTCATCATTCTTGAAACACTAAATACTAGATTGATCAATCCTATGCTCTTCTATGATCATAAGACTTGGACATATGATGCTAGTGCTTGAAATGGGTCTTACTTGACTAAATGTTATCTTACATGATTTAACTTTGTTGATAACTTATATGCATGCTTCCCTAACTCCAAATCATAAATGATCCCATGTTTATATATAAACTAATGTGGATGGTTCACTAGATCTAGGACCTAATGTTGATCCTTTTACTATGAATGAATAAGGACATGCACGTTGGAAGTTTGGAAACTAGATGGAAATACTCAGAACCTAGATCTAGGGAATCATCCACATGACTCATATGTTGCTTATTTACTCAAACCTAGTGATCTAAGACACCTTTATATATCTTTCTTTGTGGGGTTCCCTTGGTATGGATCATGCCTAGGTATCTTACTCTATAATCATAATTCGTAAGGTATGCTTACTCTCTTGACCCTACTATGGTATTGGCTTGTTTGTATGTATGCTCGTATGAATGCTTGGATAGATAAATACTTGTTTGAGCTAATGTTCCCTATGAATATTACTTTCATGTTGATTATACTATGTTGGCAAACCTTGAACATAATTTATGGAAATCCATTATATACCCTGGTGCACCTGCCTGAAGTTTTGGGGTAAGGACACCAGGTTGGGTGTCTTACTTGATAAGGCAGACCAATATGATACAAGGGATTACCTCTTGGAGATGACCTTGAGGCACCTTACGGATTGGGTAGCTAATGTTGAGCACCCTTATAGACTCTTCCATGAGAAGTTAGTCTAAAAGTCCTACGGTTGATATAATGGATAAAGAAATCTAAAGCATGCTTTGTATAAATGAAAGTCATTAAGTGTTATTTCCTTTTTTCTAGCCAAGCAACTTTTATATTACACTTAAACTATGGTCACATATTTTTCATAGTGTACTTAATGCTTTAGCATTAATATGTTTTGTTTATCAAATTTGTAGTTACCAAATGAAGATCCGCTGTGCTCAAGACTCTAAGATCTCAAATGAAACATCAATGGGGTATCTTGAATATAGAAATTGTACATGTTTCTCTATCCCCCTTCTTGTATCTTGTAATATCTTATTGTTACTTCTTTTACATATATACTGCCTGTGTGATACATGTGATGAGATCCATTCTAGGGATGGAAGCCCTGGTCCACTCACCTTTGGTTGTATAGCCATTAGGAGTGTGGACTTAGGGTAACAAATAGTTTTGTGACAAGCACCACCATAAAAGTAAAATTAAGGGGGATAAATTTTTGTTGGAACCACTTGTGAGACACAAACCAAGATATAATAACAATACACAACAACAATCATAAAATATATTTTAGTCTAAGGATCCCTAAACATCCCATAATAGAACATGTCGACTGGTTGAAGAATCTTGAAGAAGTGTTGGAATTGGTTCTTCTTTGACCACATAATTTCTTTAAGGTGTTATTTGGACACCACAACTATTTCCTCCTCCATGTTACTTCAACCAATGATCTTCTCTCCCCTCTCTATTCTACTTTTAGTATCACCATGTATAGAGAGTAGTTCTAGTACTTAGGTGTGTGGAGTAACCCCACTACCCATTAAATCTCATATCTCTCTCTCTTAGTCAACATTGCATGACTTTTTTATGATAGTTATACTATTTATTACCATAAAGTGTGATTCATGACTTTTCATTGTGTTTGTCAGGTTAAGAAACATCACTAATATGTCAAATTTTCTAGTGACTTTGATATTGATCTATATTTTCATTTTTGATGCTACAACAAAACTTATGTTCCATAGCAAAAAGGTAAATGATATATCAAATTTCATGAATGTATGGTAGGTGAGATTTTGAATAGATGCTTCTTTTTGCATACAAATTTTGATCCTTAGATTAAGTATTCCATGTTAAGTGACCATTGAGAGATACATTGTTGGGCAGTAAGACATGAAAAATAATCACCTTAGTTTTTGTATTATTTTGATAATCTAAATTTATTTCTTTCTTTTTAATCATTACAATTTGTTTAAATTAACATCCAATTGACCAATACTCTATAAACCACCTAGTTCTTAGGATTAATCAATCAATAGAATAGTTTTCAATCAGGTAATCCCTTGGGATTTGATCCCTCTAATGTGATAAGACACATTGATTACAAGTTGTTTGTCATACTACTTTAAAAGGTGAAACACTAGGACTGAATATCTTTGTAATTTTGAAGTAAATCAAAGTCAAATAAGAATTTGGTATCATTATGGAGAAAATGGAACAATTTGATTAATTAGTTTATTTAGGATTAGATTGAAACTTTACTTTAATATTTTTTTCAGTTTTTTAATCTAGTATTCATAATTTTCTTAGTGGATCATCGATATTTTTTTAATTCTATATGTGTTCTTAAAAATTAGTTTCTACTGTATTCTATGCTCTTCAGGTATAGTATCCACACTTGAGCCATATCTAAAGATAAACCATACTTACTATATATTTCTCTAAGAAAGAAGAGCAAAAAGGGTCGATCAAGAAATTCAATAGGTGACTAGTAGAGCGATAAACACGCCTTACCAGATGCCATAACCACCATGACGACTGAGATGCAAGAAGGTAGTGAGTTTATAGGAAGTTATATATCTATGTGAATTTTCTATTCCTAAAGACTTTGATGTCTAACATGTCATCACCTAACCACCCATTGCAATGTCAAACTTCAAGATAAATACTTGTTCAATTCATATGTTGTATACTAACTACATTATACACACAAGAATTGACAATGGTTCTTGATCATTTCACAACTAGAAATAAGTTGGAGTCATCCATAGGGAATTACCTACTTGAGAACAACTCTTTTACATGTAGAGTGGGAGGTGACACACTTGAACATCTAATCTATTTTCAAATATTTCTAAAACTATGAAAAAGCTAGAGTCATCTAGAGTGAATCTACCTCCATCCATTTTATTATACACTCATTAACAAAGCAAGGCATTGGTATAATTCACTATGACCAAACAATATACATGCATGGTATATGATGTAGACATAGTTTCTAGAGAAACTTTCTCCTTCTTTTCTTATCCTTCAGGCAGAGGGCGTCTGAATTAGTTCAAATCATATCCCAATGCATCTATATTTTAAGAATGGAAATGCTTCAAGGAGTTTCTTAGTAAGTGTTTGCATCATGGTGTTAGCGTTTACACCAACTAAAAATTTATGTACATGCAATGCCAACAATATTGATAGTTATTTGATGCTTTTTAGGTGGAAAATTCACATGACAATCTTTTGATGAAGCTCGGAATATGGTAGCACACAAAAAGAAATTATCTACTAGGGAAAATAAATCCAATGAGGTTTGCTCAATATCTTTATGGCTAGAGGAAGGGAACATCTCAAAATTAAAGTGCATTGAAAAATCCATAAATCAACAAATAGTAAAAGGACACTATAAGGAAAAATTCTATGAAAAGACTATGATAGTGAAACCCACCTTTGTATTAGGTGAAACACATCATAGACCTATGCAAAATCTGGTACATGGTGTTGGATCTAGGATGGGCTCTAGAGGGGGTGAATTGAGCTAAATGCACTTAAAAAATTGCATTAGACGTTCAAGATAGTTCTAAGATAATAGGGCAAGTTTGAACTTTGAGTGCAACTAAGACATACATAGACATAGCAAGGGAGAGAGATTGAATGAGAATAAGAACACAAGCTATGTAGGGTGGTTCTAATCTCTAAACTAGGAGAAAGTCAATCCAATACCTAGAGATTTCAAGATCTAGGATTTTGTAACCATTGCATACTTATATTCCATTGTAATACATACAATACATGACCTTCCTTTTTCGATCCAAGGATTCCCAGCCTTCCCTTTAAGGAGAAGGGAGCCAAAAATCTACCAAAGGACTTACATATCCAAGACTGAGTCTTCAACCTCACCAAGGACACACCCACTTTGTGATGAGTCTTCTTCCTTCACCAGTGACTTACCCACTCTTGTACAAGTCTTCCACCTTGAAGGAATTACCCACTCTTCTTAGATCTTCTGCCTTTGACTTCACCTTCGCCAAAGAGAAGCTTTCACTAAGGGACTCCTTACCTCCTTATTCTTCACCTCTCTTAGCCAAGAGAGAGAATCATCATCTTCATGTTCATGTTCATGGTAGAAATGAGAGATTGGGAGGTGGAGGAAGTGAGAACCTCACAAGATATACATGTAGGACTAGCTCTCTTACAAATCTCCTAATCACTCTAATGGATGTAGCAAGTGATTAAGATTATAGAGAGATGGGGAGGCTCTTAGAGGCACTCAACTATAATATAGGGACCTTCATAGTTCCTGGCTAACCATGGGATGAACCCCAAGGGGTCCTATTTATAGTTGGAAATGCCTAATAGCCAATAGGAACACTTAAGGATGAATATTAGCCATTTAGGGTGTTGAAACATTTTTTTTTAGTTTTACAACACTCCAATGGATAGAAACACTTTTTCTACACTTCCTGTATAGTGTGATCGATTGAGTTAACTTTTGGGAAACTCAAGGAATTGCACTATGCAAAAAAGCAAATTTGAAGCATTGGTCAAGTTTATCCAGGATGAAACTCGAGTGATCACTTAAATCTAATTTTTTGGTGTAGGGTGTTGGTAAAATTCTTTGTTTTAGAAACTCAAATGAACTTGGACATTCTCAAAATGCATCAAGGGTGTCAGTCAAGTTTGTCATAGGAGAAACTCGACCGAATAGGCACTTTGTAATGTATTTTGGAAAATGTCATTAGAGTGCTTAAATATTTGATTTAAGTGCTCCTAACTTGTTCTAAGATTAATTGAAAGTCATACAATAATTACAAGTGATTTACAACATGATTTTAATATTTTTACATCATATTCCACAAAAGTGCACTTGCATTGATTTTTACTTGTCTTTTCTCCATGTTAGGATGTCCAAGTTAGGGCATTTGAAGTGTGTTTATACCTAATCTAAAATCAATCAAGTAGAAACATTCGACACAAATAAGTGTAATGGCTACTCATTATCAAAACAAGGGTTTAGTAAATTTAGACCTTGAGTCAACACATTGAAGGTCATGTATTTACATGATGTGGCTCTCTCCATTTTCCACAAGACATGATGTAGCAAATGTAGTATCCATTGTATGACAAAAATGTTAGTGAGATGAATGCCATACATTATGTACCCATCAAAGGTTACTATAACCCCAAGAGTCTACAAAATCATATTGGGATTCAACATGGGAACCCAATAGGTATAGAAAATTCACTAAATCAAAGACCCCACCATTACCAAGGTTAAGCTTGAGGTTCAACTAGATCTTAATAGAATCATAACCACAATAAGAACAATTATTGATTGGGTTAATACCATGAAAAGTATAATCAAGGATAGGAACCAAGATTTTAGAATCCAAATCAAATCCAAGGGTAGCCACATGAAAACCATGGCATATTGTACATTTGAGAATAAAATGAAGACCTTTTATATATGTCAACAAGCGACTAATGTTGTACTATATAATATGCTTGCCAATTGGTAGGTCGATCACAAGAGTTTAGAGTCACATTTTTCTCAAATAGTTATACAAATTTGATATTCATTATGGTTACTTATAGGACATCCATAAAACAACCTAAAGAAGCATAAACAATTTAAAGCAACAACTACATGCTCATGTTGGTGTTGTGAGAAAGGATAGTGTGAGGCATAGAGCCAGTGGTGATTACTATTGAGTATTATACTAAGGTTGTCCTAGAGGTAGAGGCACATAGTAGTGATAATGTGATATGATCCCATCTAGGAACAAAGATCATAATAGACAATACAACAAAGTATGTAGCAGTGTGTATCAATGTACTATCTGTGGCCATCATTCCAAGGCCAACTATCATAGAATAGGAATGTCACATGATTCATGAAGTTTTAGGAAACACATAGGAAGTTACTTTCTAAGATTAAATTCCTTGATGCCTTAAACAATATTATTTCTTTGTATAAATTTTTGAACTCATTCTTAATTACAAATACACTACTCAAGAATACTAGATATATAAGAAAGCCGACATTGCTTTTGACATTTATCAAGACAAGATGCATCATAAGGTCAACAATCCAATATTCTTTGGCATCTCATGTTACATTGTGTAATCTAGATGCCAACGTGTACTCATACATTTGGATACCATCATTTATATCATGTCACATGGTTTATACCAGTGATTGGGCCTTACAAATATTTTTCTAATAGGGATGGTGATACAACTTGTAGATTCATAACTGGTTGGCATAGTATTTGATGTTCTGAAGCACGTGAAAATTTATTTTCCCCATGATACTTTGTGGTTATATATATCAAAGAGTGTAATAGGTATTCCCTCATATTTGGAAGGACTTACTATCCATTGCATGTGCCTTCATTGACATTTAGGTAGGAATTTTGATGCTGAGAGTGGACATGACTTCATATATTTCAATTTTTTTGACCACATGAACGACCCTTCCAATTAAGAATAAGTTTTTTGATTGACTGATAGACCATTTAACTAGACTCTAGAAACATACACACTACATAGAAGACTAAAGTAGGCCATAATGATGGATTCATAGGGCTTATGATATGGATGATGAACAAATTTACCACATTCTCTTTCATCTAGACAATATATAGGAAGATTCTAGGGTTTATCATGAAGAGGTGAAATCTATTATTTTGTTGGAGAATAGATGAATACACTTGAATCTCCTAAGATGAAGCCACTTCACACATGCTTAAATCATGTACTTTTAGGCGAACATCAAATATGCCTATAATTATCAATGCAAACTATATAGGGAATCAAGAGGATCAAGTTCTCACTAAGATGGAAAAATACAGATGACCTTGAGCTACATGTTACCAATTCTTGTATGTCTCAGCCAAGAATTATGTATACACATGATTCACATGATGGATGACTTCAATCCTTATGTTGACACAAACTAATTAAATCCAAACAAGAAGGAAGTCATGACCAATGATTTTATATATATTCCAAAACATGAATCATCTACCATATTTATGATTGACCATGGGTGAACATAATATAGGTGTTACAAAAAGGGGGACATCAAAGTCATTTAGAATGATATGAATGAGTTCATCCCCACCAATAGAGGGATAGGGTGGAGGATGCATGTTAACCACACAAAGTTGAACAAGGTGACTTGCAAGGATCACTTCTCTCTCTCATCATTAGATTGGGTCTTGGAGTGTCTAGCTCATTAAGATTTGCTGTGATCTTTTTTTGATTGCTATAGGTTCTATCATATTCCCATACACCTTGAAGATAAGGAGAAGTGTACCTTCACTTTTTGATTTGGGATATAAATCTTCTGATGGATGTCATTTGTGATCTTCAATTCTTGAACCACATTTCAACATTTCATGTATACGATATTTTCTAGATACACTAAGACCATCATGGAGGTCTTGATGAATAATGTTTTATTCATGAAGACTCATTTGAGTCTTTCTTTAGTTATCTTTCCTTGGTTTTTTCTCATTTGAGGAAGCACATCTGGTGTTTGAATGGGAGAAATGCCTGTTGATGGTGAATAAAGGCATCATTCTTGGCCACATGGTTAGTTGTAGGGGAGTTGGGGTGGATAAGACCAAGGTGGACTTCATATCAGACATATCTCCACTCTCTTTTGTTAAATAGTTCATTTGTATTTTGAGCCATTTTAGGTTCTACATATGCTTTATCAAGGACTCAACAAGATTACCAAACCTTACACAAAACTATAATTCAAAGATGTTGATTTTCCATTTGATTCTAAATGTATATAAATATTCAACCACCTTAAGGAAGAATATGTTTCCACCCCCATTGTGCCCCTAATTGTTCTATGCCATTTGAGATCATGCGTGACACCATTAATTATGCAGTGGAAGCAACATTGGGAAAGTGTGTGGAGCAATATGCCATATACTATGCTAGTAAGCGTGGAATGAAGCTCAGTGTAATTACACCACCATGAAGAAAGAACTTCTTATTCTCATTTATTACTCCAACACATTTTGATCTTACTTGATGGTCTCACATGATATAAGTTACACTAATTATGGCACATCAAATATCTACTATTTAAGGTGGAAAAGGTGAACCCTCATACTGTAGATCCTATTTCTTCATGGATTTGATTTGGATATATGTGATAAAGAGTGAAATGAAAATGTGGTATCATAACACTTGAGAAGACTTTATAATGATAACTAGGACACATTCCCCTAAATGATTACTTCTAGACAATCCTTTAATGGAAATTTCCATAGTACCCCATGATAGGATCATGCCATGATATGCATATATTGTCACTTATTTCATGGTAGGTACCATGCAAATAAGTACCATAAGAGGGACCACAAAGTTATCTGGTATGAACTTAGACTCCACTACTAGTGAATTTTATGAAGTAGATAATGTTTAATGTAGACACAAGTTTCACTTAAGTGAACCACAATGTTATCTATTAGTCTTTTTACTTACATCTATCACATTATATACTCCTCATATCATTGTATAATTTTTATCTCATTTCCCTTCCTTCTAACTTGATTTCTTTCTCTATAAGCTTTTGCAACTAGGCAAAGATCTCTAGAAGATGACAAATCCTAGCTAGTAGCCTCACTAGCCATTACTGTGTCAACCACCACCACTCTAGTGACTACCTTGACAAGCTACAACTTCATCCACTAGTAGTTGCAACCATCACTACTAATAGTTAGCAACAATAATTGTGGCAGCAAGAATAACCTTACCAATAAGACAAAAACACCAAGACCATGTGTTCAACATCTAGAAGCCTCTTTTTAGAAAGACTAAGCACCACATCCTCCTCCCTTACTCATCTCCTCCTCTCAAATGTTGTAAGAAGGAAGAAGTCCCCCATTTTGGGCTGTCAATCCGCCCCTAAAGCCTCCAACAAGTAGCTCACTCCAACTAAATTGCTTCCTTCATTGAACTCTCGCATAAAATCTCTATCACATCAATTCACTATATGTCCATGCCACTATTTTCACTAACCTATTCAAAGTAAGAACTTAGACTCAGATGAAATTATTCTACCAACAAGGATTATGATTAATTAGTATGGGGGACCCCACACTTTTTTAATTTTAATACTTCAACATAAGCAATTATCATCATAGGATAGGAGGTCGACCTAGCCGACGAAGCAGACCTCATAGCCCTTCCTAGCTCCCACGATGCAACGAATGCCTCTTCATCCAACACCGCCAAGGAGGGGTTCTCGACTTTGACCAGCATCGAACCTTTCTCCAGGGACCCGCATCTAAACTCGCCAGAGATCTACCGTTTGGGAGCCAGGGGGAGGAAGGCACAGAGAAAGCGCTCCCACCCCCCAGCAGCGCCACCGCCGGGGAGACTTAGAGAGATGGATGGAGAAGAGCGTTCCCGCCCTGTCCGAAGCTTCTGCTTGCTCAACCTCACAGGCGGAGAAAAGGGGTTCCTCGACCGCTCTTCTCCCTTGCACCTCTTTATTCCAGGTAACCAGGGTGTTGGAGGATCTACTGTTTCAGCGCTGCGTCTTTCGTGGTTTGGTCGGCGGAAAGGTGGTCCTGGATCTGTCCCCATCTTGCCTGGCGGCGGCCCTAGCCCCTGAAGGTTCTGCCTCGGGTGGAGGCCTTGACGGTAGCATGTCTCTCCTCTAGACGGTTTGGGCTCTCCTTCTCCGTCTAACATCTGCGCAACCTACTCCGACGGTCATCCTCAAGCTGATCGATGACTTTCCTAGCTACAGTCAGGGGCCCTGCTCTCGGTGGCTTCTCTGCTTTAGTTGGTTCGGAAAACCTTCAAGGCGTTTGACGTTTTTCCTCGATGCTTTCTGCTACATCAAGAGGGTTCAGGCTTATGAGGGGGGCAGGAACACCTCCAAGGTGTTGACGTGCAGCTTCTTTGCTTGAAGTGGGTTGCTACCTCTTATGCAGTTCATCTACAGTTGGTTGTGTGGCTTCGAAAGTGAGTTGAATCCTCAAATTGTTGGCATAGGATCACACCTTGTGGGTGTTTTAATTAGACAGTTGGTACCGTGCCAAGAATGATAGGATTGTTTCGAATCTTTTGGGCTCGCGGTTCTCTGTTGGTGGCTTGCATTAGTTTTGTGATCTGAGAAGATCTGATGGTAGTGATGCTGTTACAGGTAGGACTAACAGGTGGTTGACTTTTTGTAATATGTAGCTACTATTTGTGGGTGGACTTATTGCATGTATATGTAGGCTGTAAATCATTCTCCTGGTAGGAATGCCTGGTATTTAGTATTGTTAGTTTTGATGTTTTCTCAGTGACTGTTATCTTTAGGTCTAGTGTCATACCCCCTGCGTGGGGTTTATGTTCCTGGTCGAGCTTATTAGCTCCTTGTGATGTAATGGGGTACTCAGTGCCCAAAGTTTTGGTTTTATAGTAACACACTTTTTGACCGACCAAAAAAAATTATCATCATAGGAGGATTCCATCTCATCCTATTGTGAGCATTAGAATCCCACATGGTTTTAAACATGCATAACCCATTCAAAAGCAAAAAATAACATATATCCTTAATGTACTTCTTTAATATAGTTTTTAATCACTAAATTCTATAACATCTTCAGGCTTCAATACAGAAGTTGAAGACTACTACTAAGGCATATAAAGTGCACACAATGGAAGACTGATATCACTTGCACATGAAATAATAAAAAACCACGAAAAAATATACATCATCTATATATAGAAGAACTACATGACTTTACTATTATATTGACTATGTGGAAACTTGCAGAAGAATGTGTACCATCTTGACTAGCTTCAAAACCAAAAGGAATATGTATTACTATACCATTATTTCCATCATCAAAGATTATTTAAATAGGAATTCTCTTCAAAATTAAGTTCCATGACTTAACCAAGGAACCTCAATAAGCACATTGTTGATAATATATTTTTCAATCACCTTTGATTTATTCCATCTCTCCAAAATAATTATGTGAATCAACAAAACACCAAAGAGTTATTTAATTTTAAATGATCAAATATAATCTCATATAAAATACCATGTAGCTTGATTTCCTAAATGTTTCAAAAAATATCCATCAACCAACATTAATCATAGTTTTGTAAATAACCAACTAAAAAGGATCTCAAATATTATTGGTAAATTTATATCCAATCCATTATATTCTTAGCGATGTTGATTGTGAAAATAACCTGAAAGGTAGGTTATAATGTTCACCCACCTCCAATAGAATGTTTCCACAAAAATCAATAGTACTAAACTTAGGGTGACTTTAATTGGAATCATCAACATCATACTAAAATTACATCATCTAAGGTGGTTACATTTCATGCTTGCATATTTTATGGTCTCGCCCAAAATGATGTGAATTATCACCATTTTTTTCATACTATATTCATCATAGTCATTAGTCTAGAGGTTGAGAATACATAAGTTATGACCATGTAACTATATATAAGGGTTTCTTTAAGTCTAAATTCACACTCCTAAATCTTACAGGTATGCTATGGGGTACACATCTATCAGGTCAAGCTTATCGACTAACATATCACATATATCAAAATTATATCTTAAGTGAGATTATTTATTGCATCATACAATATATGAGGAAAAATAATATTATCAAAATCAATGTTTCTGATCTCACTTGCAATTAAAATGAGATTCACATGCTCAAACCACTCAAGAAAAGACTTATCTAAGTCATGGCATAACTTTTGAACCACATATTTCTACCCATATCATTACCTTTACCCAACTCGTACTAGTGAGTGCAAACACTAGATTCTTTCACATGGGACTCGTAATTGGATCATGAGGCTCATGATAGATACCATATATCATATACTTCCTATTGGGTTTTGGGAATCACCCTCACTCAGATAGAGTACCACATATACACAACTACGTCCTCTCTCTAGGGTTACATCCTTTCACAAAAAGTCTATTCAACTATATCCTAGGAACTACACACCAGGTGAGTCAACTCATCTACTAAGAATTTGTCTAGATATGGGCCCATATGTAACATATCTCATATTTCCTTTATCTTAGAGGTTAGCTCCCCTAATATTCTCTCTCTAGGGTTCACCCACTCTAGAGTTCATCCTATCACAAGTCCCAAACTATAGCTCCTCCTTTGTATAGATCTTGAGGCACTTGTTGGTTCCAAACCATATCTCACTTTTCATATATCAACTTATAGAAACCCACATACATGCACACAATCCCACTAGATATGTGTAGCACAAATATATTATCCAACTAGCAATCTATATCAAAAATCATGTTAAACTAACTAGGGTTGCATGATCAACTTAACTAGAAACATCAAAACATAACATCAAAAACTCAAATTTACACCTTGATAATCATAAGTTTATTCTTTGCTACATTCTAGACTAAACTTTATGATGGTTGTAGATTAGCTAGTTATACATATATCATCTAGCCACTGACATCCAGACTGATGTTACATCTCTTTCTCTTAGGTAACATGACCACCTACTACCTTCTTAAGTGTGTTAACACTTTCATACTTATATGCATATGCTTGAAAAATATTTTCTCCAATGTAGCATGTGATTCCATACTCCATTGGTATGAAGCCAAAACCAAAAAGAGAGTTACCAGACACACCCGGAATTTTGGTACTGGAACCTAAAGAATTTATAAGAATAGAATGTTACATATGTTGCTACCCTAAGAACATGTTGTAGTCCATATGTCTAGGGTTTGCACTCTCTACAGTACCTCCTCTACCTAAGTCTACTAAACATGCGTCCTATACCACATGCCATTAGAATAGCAAGAAAGGACTTCAAGAAATACATATATCTAAACCTATTTCTATAACATCTGGATTTCTAACCTAAAATGCTAAGTCTATCATAGACAAGCTACTCAGGGTTACTTAATGTTATATTTTCATATTTTTCTTATTTATCTATCATGAGAAACTGTAAGGTGTTCATGTTTTTTCCATGCTCTACTACCGATTGTAACATACCTATATTTCAGTACATAAACCCAAAAGTACTACTTAAGGCATATATGTGCGCACATCATAATTGCTCATATCACTTACACATCAGACACCACAAACCACTCAACAATAAGCATTGCAAATATATAGAACAATTATCACTTTATTGTAAAATTTGATTTACATATTAGTGATAATTTGCAAATGATGTGTACATTATCTTATTGGATCTATGTCGTCTTCTTCTTGGACACTTGCTTAGAAAAATCATGATTTCATCCCTTCTTTAACGCTTTATATAAACTTAAAATCACAAAATACGGAGATAAGTTAGCATATATGTGCTAATGACATGGTGCCCATAAAGGACATAACTAGAAAAGGGGATCATAATAGCGCGGTATCAAAATATAGATTGTGGGATTAATAGGAAAATAATATCAATATTAGATTCAAAATTATGTTGTTATGTGATAGCATGGATTTTAAGTCACATTTACATTATACATTTCTTATAATAATTTTGGCTCCCTCACCCCAACATTCCAAATATGGGTGGGAGAGGTCACTAGATGCATATACCCAACAGTCCCTACATGGGAGGGGATGGTCACCAATATACAAGCTCCATCACCCACAAATTATTATACATGAGGTGGGTCATTGTATCCCATACCATTATCAACATATCTATATTTGGACATCTCTTTAATGTTTTGGTTCTTGCAACATATTTATATGATACACAAAAAAGTAATAGGAGAAAACAACTAGTTCAAACAATAAATGCCAACCAATGTAATAATAATAACAAACATTTAAAGAGGGAACATATTGTACTTCTAGTCCCAGAAAACTAGACAGTAACCAAAGAGTATAGTCCCACAACCTTGGTCTAGAATCCTATTTCAAACTTGTTCAACTCAGTAAAACTAATCAAAGGCATATTATGCATTATATTTCAAAGTCATTAGGATCATATTTTTGTTATCATGTAATATTAGGATCATCCTAACCAAATCCATTAACACATGGTTCATATTACATTTAAAATAAATGTTTCATCAACAATACAGTTTCTTAAATCCACTTCAGCAAATCTATACAAAGACTTATATTAGATATGGTAATTATTTTATAATCATCATTATAATTTAAAAGTCTATATGTGTCATTTTAACTTCAAACTATCTCATTTTTAATCATTAATTTTCTTATAAGAAAATTTATCATCATTCCTAAGCATAAAATAAAAAATAGTTTCAAACCCCAAATTTAATGATAAAGGATGGTACATCGGGCTCACTTGATTAAAGTAATATGGAGTTTGCATAAATCATATATTTCTAGCATTTTCTAGAGATTCTAGATGATTTACCTCTACAAATGTATCATGATTATTGGATTTGATTGCTTATGGATTAAGATTACATCATGTTGCCCATGAGAGGGGGATGTTGTAGTATCCCCAATTTTGGTAAAATTGAATTATATAAATGAATTTATTTGTACTTTCCCTAATGGTATTATTGATGGAATAATATTGTTGTTCTGTGTAGCATGGGTACAACCCATGGCCCATATAAAGTCCCATGAGACTATTTGATTTGCAAATAGTTCCTTGTGGCACAAGTTGATAAATAAGAGATTAATTCATAAATAAATAGTAGTGACTTTGTTAATTACTACATATCTGAATTATAAGATAATATGCAAGTTTCCAAAAGAAAATAACATATATGGTGTTTTAGATAATTCAAAAGGGTAATTATCTAGCCACTACTGGAAACACAATGTTTGAGGCAACAAATTGTGTTATCTCAGTATGACTTTTGGCACACTTGGAAATAATAATGAAAAGAAGAGAATCTAGAATTTGTGAGAAAAAGGACTCTCCATGTGGAGTGGGTAACTAAATTAATAATTTACTAAAGAAGCAAGTTTAGTGTATAAATGTTATTCTAATAAATCCCACAAAATTGATTAAGGTTGGGAAAGACTTTATAAAGTTGCTCTCTAAGATTCATAGAAAAATGATATTTCTAGTGGCCTAGAGAAATTTATAAAGATAGAAGGATCTACTTGAAATAAATGAATTATATTCCTTTTTGGAGAGAGAGAGAAGGGAATCTAGAAATATCTTTTTGACAACAATCTTGCCCAAACCAAGATTTAATCATTAAAAACCTTCCCATAAAATATGAAATTGATTGGGTAAAAGAGGAGAGAGTTATGCATTTAATAAGATTACCAAAAGTGAAAGAATTTAAATGTTAAATGAGTTGAATGTAACAGTTTTCGTATTTGAAATACTGGACTCTTTAGGATGCACGTGACTCCCAGACCATCAATGTTTAGATCAATGGTGGACATGTTGTCTTCCACCTCAAGCTGAAATAAGAATACTTAATATAGTAAGATCCTTTCTCCCTTCACACCTTTCTCTCTCTCTAGTTAATGAGAGAGTTTAGAAATTCAATCATTGAATCTAAGAGGCGATTCCAAACTAGACTATCACTAGATAACCCTGGTTTGGGAACTATTAGGGATTTTGCTCTTTTTGTATGAAGGGACAGACCCATAGCCGAAGGTCTTTGCTGGTCCATACCTATATAAGGCACCCTTGCCTCACCAGGTGGTTGTGCAAGGTCACTCATACTCAGAGGATGGTTTCTCTACCTTCAATTTAAGCCCAGACGCTGCTTCCTTCCCTCGGGTTCTTCTTTAACCCATCGTGAGGATTAGACCTATAAATGAATTTCTAGAATCTACACATTCGATCCGGGTTCGAGTATGAAATTTTGAAAAAAAAACATGAAATATGCATAATCCAAATTGGATTTAGGATATCAAATTTCATATGCAAAAATTTCGGATAGGATATTGGATATGGTTGTATCCGCTTCAAAAAAATCCAATTCTGACAAATATATACATATAATATTAAAAATATATTATCTATATGTAAAAATATGAAAATATAGATATTTTATCATATATATGCAGAGTAACATCAATGTTTTCTATATATAATATACTTATAACAATACATTTATAATTTCTGATTCAGATCTGATATTTATCCGAATTTGGATATTATTTGTCAGATCAGATTCATATATTATTATATGATATCCGTCGAATATTGGATCAGATATCAGATCGAATTTGTTTTCAGATTTGGATATCAGATATAGTAATATCTGATTCGTATTTGATCCGTTTACAGGTCAAGCGAGGATGACACTTTCCTATTCTCTTCTCTCGCTACCCCCAACCAATTGACAACCATGGATAAGTTTGGTAGACTAAGACGAAGGAGTTGGGACCTCTACCTGTCTCTCAAAAGCCTGGGAGTCAAGAGTCAAGAATGAAGTTGACCACATGCCTGGTGTTGTGTTGTGAGAGAGATGGCTCCCAAGGATGAAGAAGAGGATAGGTGACTATACCTCCCTACTCCCAAGGTGCATGAGGCCTAAGCCCAAGGGTAGGAGGGAAAAAAGGATATTTCTGTCTCAGCTCAATGCCCTAATAGCGTGGAGCGAGCTGCCCACATGGCTGGAACCAATTCATAGAGCCCTAACCATGTGGAAAAGGGAAAAGAGATCAAATTGTGACGTGGTTACATCTTATTGGTCCCAAGGTATTTATCTTGAAAAAATATCAAAAATGATTAGTAGATGGAATCATAGCAAACCATATGCAAACTGATAAGAAAGATGAGAAAAACATGAATAAAATAGAATCCATGCTTAATTCTAAACCCATTTCTAAAAGTAGTGCAAACATGTGGTGAAGTGGTGATTAATGCACATAAACCCTAGTTGTTGATGAATAGGTGGTTAATAATGTTAAATATGTTTCCTTGAGATGTAAAATGATATTGTGGAATATAATGATGATTTAACATATCCATGATCATAATGATGCAGAACTAGGGTTTCTAATGTGAATAATCATGTATATGCAGATTTGGAGTTAAAGATCCTAACTTTTGATGATGTTAATGAACACAACTGAATCTGAGTCATCATAATAAAAGGATATGTCAGATATAGTAAATAGGGTTTCACCTAATGTTTGATATACATTTTAATTAGGGGTTGTACCCTAATTCTTTATCCAAACCCAAAGATGACCTGAAACCCTAGATTAGGACCCAAGTAGGATTTAATATGATTAACATGAATGGTGACACTTTATGATTTACATGCATGCATAGAAAGTTGATTGTTTGATTTGCTTGCTTGATTAAATAATATTCTTAAAGTATGACTGCAAGATCTTCATGGTTCTAAAAAAGGTACGTGGTTATTCTTATGACTACCTGCAATATAGTTTTTCGGGGTGTGTTGAGGTTTTTGACCAGCCTTTTTCACGCGTCCGGAAATGAACGCGAGACAAAGGAAGGAATCAAGCTTTAAATTTATAACCCGAAACCTTCTAGGCCCCCGCAACTTTATTACGGGGTCGAACTAGATATACGGGGTCGAACACAGGGACGTGGTGACGTTTAGGACGCCACAAATCTCGTTCTTTAGTCAGATAAGCCAAGACGATAGTCGATAAAAGTAAATGCCAGAACTAGTCTAGCAGGTTGTCACGATATAAAACAAAACAAAGAAAACAAAACAAAACAAAACAGAGCTCGTGAGTCTACTAATCAGATAAAGAGAGTTCCTGGCTATGTAACCACAAACGGGGCAGTCTATGCACTCGTTCTCGGGCCTAAACAACCCTCAAACACCCAAGCAAGCATCTATTATGCACAGTGGCATCTGTCCTGTGGGGTCGTCCCACTCGCTCTCACGATGCGTGACTGAAACCATCAACAATATGTCAATGACCCTCTCTCGAGGAATGACATATCAACACCTCGGAATACACTAAGTTCCCTCTCGGGTCTTAGGATATTCCGGGGTGTTAGGAACAGAATACCTCGGATCTTTCCCCTCTCAGGTTTGGATCCAAACTATCATCTCTTAGCTATTCCTACAACAGATCTCTCGAGATAGGCAGAAACAGCAGTTCAAGCGAGTAAGAGATCAACCAAACTAGCAATCATAACTTGGAAAGAGAAAATAGAACATACAACATACTAGATCTGATATGAATCTACTTGCTTAAGGCAAAAGTATATAAACATGCCCAGATCGGGCTGCATAGCCAAGAAGGAGCTAACTAGCCATAGACAAGCATAGCTGGCACCGAACAAAGATGGATAAACATCATTTGTACAAGAAACAAAGGAATGCAATAGAATGAAAGAGAAGAGGGAAGAGATATATCCCGTAGAGGAGAGGTGGCTCTCACTCCTCAGCCTCTGTGCAGGTCGGATCTCGGCCCTTGGGTCTTCTCTTCGTCCCTCTGGACTCCTCGGCTCACTCTCTCTCTCTCTAGACCGTATCGGTCGGCAGCCCGTATCGGTCGACGGTCGTATCGGTCGGCACCCGTATCGGTCGGCGGCCGTATCGGTCGGCACCGGTATCGGTCGGCGCCCGTATCAGTCGGCACCCGTATCGGTCGACGGCCGTATCGGTCAGTAGACTTTTGGGGAAATCGACACACTAGCTCCTTGGTCTAGGCACTAGCTCTTGCCGGGTCCTCCCTCTGGCTCTCCCTTGCTCTGTAGGTTGGCAGCTGCTATTTATAGGCAGCGAGTTGATGGGAGTTGTAGCTTTTATTGGTCCACGTGTCCTTCATCCGTGGCTTCGATCTTGAGGCATCAAGCGGCCGTATCGGGCGACGACCGTATCGGACAGCGGCCGTATCGGGCGGCGCAGTCGTATCGGTCGGTGCGGCCGTATCGGTCGGTGGGGCCGTATCGGTCGGCGCGGCCGTATCGGTCGTCACGGCCGTATCGGTCGTCACGGCCGTATCGGTCGGCGGGGCAGTGTCGGTCGGCGGGGCCGTATCGATCGGCGCGGACGTATCGGTCGGTGGGGCCGCATCGGTCGGGCCCTATCGGTCAGCTGCTGGAATTCTTATCTTTTCAGGTTCGGTACTTGAGAGTCCCAAAATTGGCTAGTTTCGGTGCCTGCAAGTCTAAAACAGGCCAATTAACTACATTATTGGCTATTTTCACTACATTATCTAATGGAGAGATAGAAAACATAAAACATGAACAAAAGAGTGCATATTAAGACTAAAGTGGCACAAAAATATAGATAAAATGCATAGAAAATATGCGCTAATTTGGGTGTTATCAGTTTTCCTGAAGATTGAACAAATAAACTGTTGGTTGTTTATTTACATTCAATTCAATTATAATGCCATTATACGTATCACGTAAAGGAATAATATGTGAAGAAAATGTTAGTTCTCATTTGTAAGTAATTGATTGAATATATTTTGTTATGTACTTGCACACTTTTGCATGCACCTCAGATACACAATATTGAAATATATTGAGCAACATTTTTGTTTCACAATGTTTTAGGTACATGTTGAATATGACGATATCAAGAGATGATAGAAAGATGAAATTACCTGAAGACATTAAAGCTAACTTGTAACGAGTATTAGATAGATACTTATTCTCATATGTACAGTTCTTATGTTAGAAATTCATGTAACTCCTTAGAGGAGCATCTTATAAACAATATTTGAGTTAAATAAAAAATTTCTATTAATTCTTATTTGGTAAAATATGGATCTAAAACTATTGGGTCTTTCCTTGATTGGGGGATGCTAAAAAGGGAGGTTGTTATAGCTCCACTTAGCATTTCAGCTGAGTTGGGTCTAGCTTACATTGGCCAAGCACCCTCCTCAGGTTGGGAGACACTAGTTGGGGTCCACTGTCAACCACAATCCACATTAACTATCTTTTATCCCTTCCATCTCTCATAGAGATGACAGACTGATCGTCTGCACCGGTAAGGGAAGTTCTTCATTAGCTTCCACTAATACTCATGGTTTGTCAAAATAATTGCTAGGGCAAGCCCATGGGCCGGTGACCTCATCCATAGCCCTGACAATCCTCCTCCTCCTCCCAAGATGCCCACATATCTAGATCTACCACTTCAAGGCCTTGAAAAGAGGGGAAAGATATTCTTGGCATCACCAACCTAGGCTATGTACCTTCTGGCTCCCCTACACTCCGCTAAGTGTATTACAACCTCTAATTTCTAGGGAAAATCTACCTTCTTGGCCCATGAGTTGTTGGTATGTATGCCCAGTGAGCCAATCATATGATGATTTCAAGGACATATTTTGTAAATGATTTGATTAATAATAAAGGCAATCTTCTATTTTATTATGTTTTGTTCAGTTATGAGATAATGATGTAACATAATAAATGTCTAAAGAATGATATTGCCCAATGACATATGTCTTTGACTTGAGAACTTGAACAATGAGATCATACAAATGTTAAGATTATATGCATTCTTGTTATGTCCCTAGTTGGATGTTTTTGTGGAAGGCTAATAGACAACAATAACACTTAAGACTAGAGTGTTTATTGGTTGATGATAGAATCTCATTAGTCATGATATGTGATATCAAACCAAACACATAGATACTTGTTAGAGAATAGTGCATCGGACAGACCCACCTTCAGAGTGATGCTTGGAAGCCATGGTTGGTAGTCAGAATCATCTCTCCTAGTGATTGTGGTTGCTAAACCTGAAGTCACTACACTCATCACATGTCATTTGATGTAACTTGATATCATCCACCCTGACCTTGAATAAGGTTGCCATAAAAGTGGTGCTGGGGTGCATTGTGATACATAGGGATGACTGTCACTGATGTAGATGGGATTTGTCCCTCCTACAGGGTTTGATATCCTATCCACTTGATAAGTGAGATTGAGAAATACATGACCATGATCATGTGAGTCAATATGTGATATTGAGATTACATATATCACAAACAATCTTGTCTAGTTCAAGGACATGGATTGAACATTGAAGAGGATGATGATTCCATACCTTGAATTCAATCTGGATATCAGAGACAAAGGAACTACACAATCACTATACCACCAATCAACATATTGTAGGTTGAAGTTTTTTTCCAACTTTCCAATTACTTGGGTAGAAATGATGTCTTGCTAGATACCTTTTTTTGCTTGTGATGTCATAAATTAGTTATGGACATTCACTGCCAACATAACTTGCAACTTATAGGGTCACAAATATAGGATACACTTGGAATAGGAGTTTATTCATGAGTGTAGTTTAAAGTTGATTACTAAATTGTTAGGTATTCAATTTAAATAACAATGATTGAAAGTTGACTGTCAGGACTATGAACTGACTAGTTCAAATGTTGAACCGATCGATCCAAGTGTAAGGACAATTGAACTAACATTGGCAATTTTATCCATGAGACGACTGGTTCAACAAGTGAACTGATCGGCTCAGATCTATGAATCGACCAGTTCAGGTTGTGAACCAACTGTTTGGTTGATCAATCTAATTGGATTAATTTAATATTAATTTCCAATACAATTGCAGATAAGAAACATAGTGAAATGACCAGTTCAAGTGTTGAACCAATCGTCTCATGTGTGAACCAACTAGTTCAATGTTTGTAGGTTCTAAAAAGTTCATGAAATTCCATCTCTTCAACTCCCACTCAGACTGGAAACCCTAACCTTGGCCCTCCTATAAATAGAGGAATACTGGGGGCCTTCCAGAGGCACAACAATACGCTCTGACAATTGTTGTATTCTTATAGTTGTGGTAACGTGAGAACCCAAGAAAGTTCTACCCGTAAAAGGGGTGAACAACAGGGGAGAGATAATTGTGGGAGAGCAACTGGGAGAGAAAATTCATTCCTATCCCTTCATCTAGAATAACAGGAGTTCTTGGTGGCCCGTGCGGGCTACTATAGAGGTGAGGAGGCTATTTCCACTCGCTAGGAGGATGAAGACAACTGCAATAGGAGATCTGCATATAACCCTAGAAGATGATGGAGGAGGGACGAGAAATAAGGAGGCCAGGCCTATCTCAGCGACTAAGTCGACCAGACAGATGGGGCAGGCAAACCTATAGAAGGTAGGCATCAACCTTACATACAAGGGGATGCGAGGAGTTAGACCTAACGAGACGACGGATGGTTCCAACCAGATGGAGGTGGATCTGGGGGAACATGATGACGGAAGCCCATTCCTAGCTGACGATGGGCAACCAAACAAAACGAAATCCTTCAAACAAGTTCTGACAGGAAACGGTGGTGGTGCCACAATGAACCCTTGTTTCATTGACGACGATCTGGAGGGGATAGTTAACCCCGAGGACATCGAACTGGTTTATGAGAAAGGTTTTCCTGAGATTTACGTGGATCCTGAAGCGGAAGAAATTATGAGTAAGCCGTTCAAATATGCGGTGATCATCAAACTCATCGATAGACATGTGGGCTTTCTGACCATGGCCGAAAGGCTGAAATTGCTCTAGAAACCAGCGGGACGGTTTGAACTATACGAACTAGCGGAGCAACATTATGTGGTACAGTTTTACAGCAGATTAGACCAAGAAAGTGTCTTAGCAAGGGGTGTGTGGTCCCTGTTTGGGAGTAATCTTGTTGTTTGGCCTTGGGATGGGTACTTTGAACCTTCCAAGGGCCTATCGAGCCATCTTGTAGCATGGATCCGTGTGATGGGATTACCAATTCATTATTACAACCAAGAAATGTTTCTGAAGATCGGAGAAGCTGTCGGAAGACTGATGCGAGCGGATGACCACTCTACCAATCGTACCAGAAGTAGGTTTGCGAGGCTGGCAGTCGAGATTGATACGTCAAAACCTATCCAGACGGCAATCTTGATTAATGGTCGGGAATACAAGATCGAATATGAATCCTTGCCGGATATGTGTCTCAAATGTGGGAGGCTTGGACACGAGGCGGATGACTGTAAGGGGCCGGAGAATGAACCTGCAAAACTTAATACAGACCCATCTGAGGACGATGCAGGTGTCCGGTGGATGGAGGGGGAAGAAAAATGGCAAGTTTACTATGGAAAGAATGTTAGGACGCGAAGGCCACAGCGTAACAAAGAAAATTCCAAGAAAAATCAGAATAAAGACTCAGCCAACAAGTTCCAGGCTTTAGATGAGGAGGAAGAAGGTATCATCATGTCCACAGAGAACACGAACGGTGATCATACACAGTCTAGCATGCAAGAAGATGCCCGGGGACCAAAGATATGGAGAAAGAAATAGAAACGAAATGAGGATAGGGATGTATCATCGAAGAAACATACAGAAACTCAATCTGATAACGACGACAGCCTGATGAGGTAGGAGGAGTCGACCCAAATCAACCCTGCTCCCGCTCACACTGTGGTAAAACCTGTGGGTAATGAAGTTATAAATGGAAGACCTATAGATGCTGAGGTACAAAATACTATAATGGTTCAAAATACTAACATAGAAGGTGAAGGTATTCCTGTGAAGAGCACAACCACTGAAGGGGCAAAGAAACCTCCAATCCCAGGTAGGAAGGCTAAAGAAAAGGAGAGCCAAGCGGGCATAGGGAGCCCAAACAGTTCATATGCAACACGGAATAGAATGAGAAGAGACTTTGATGCTGGAGAGGGAGGTGTTTCTGCTTCCAAATAAATTCATATTGTTCTTATGATTAATACAATAGCCTGGAACATTAGGGGTGCTGGCAAGAAGAAGGCCAGACAATACCTTAAATATCTGGTTGCTAGACATAAAGTAAAGCTTGTATCCATCTCTGAACCATGAATCTCTGGGGTAGAGGCACAGAAAGCGATCAAAGACATTGGTTTTACGAGCTCTCATAGAGTGGAGGCCACTAGTTTTTTAGGAGGGATTTGGATCCTCTGGAACAAAGACGAATGTGACATACAGATTCTTCAAAGCCATAAATATTTCATCCACTATTGTATTGATAGCAATACTCTATGTACGTTTGTCTATGCGTCACCTAGCCCGGGAGGACATCCCACCCTCTGGGAACATTTGGTTAGGCTGAGTCAGTCCATCTCCATGTCGTGGATCACACTGGGGGACTTTAACTGTATGATCAACCCGGACGAGAAATTGGGAAGCAATAGATTTAATATTACAGAAGCTGCAAGGTTCAACAACGCTATTCTTCAAGCTGGCCTTACCGACCTGGGGAGCACGGGTTATGCTTTCACCTATAAGAAAGGGTTACTCCATGAATGTCTTGACAGGGATTTGGCTAACAGGGAATGGATACAGGAGTACCCCAACTTTATCTGCGAGAACCTACCTAGGTTTGGTTCTGATCATAACCCTATAGCGATGCTTGACTCGGCTGCTCCTAAACAACCACCAAGGTTCAAAACTCGGGCTTCATGGAACAACGACTCAAATTTCTGTAACCTTCTGGAACTCAACTGGAATCCCTGTGTGCCTTTCCATGAGGCACTTGAACAAGCACGACCACATATCTCGAAGTGGGATAGTAGGACCAGACAGCGCAATGGCAGAATCATGCAGAAAATCATGTCGAGAGTTTCTCAGATGCAACACAAACTGGAAAGACAGTATAATGAGGATGAGGAGCGTGAATGCCTAAATCTAGAAAGCAAACTGGAAGATTTCCTTATGAAAGAAGAGGAAGATTGGAAGCAGAGAAGTCATCTTAATTGGCTGGCTGAGGGGGACAATAATACGAGATTTTACCATACATATGTTAATAACAGAAGATGAACAAATACTATCAAAAGTTTACAAAATTCCCACGGAGTTTGGCTAACTAATGCTGCGGATATTAAGAGTTTAGTATCCAAGCACTTTGAAGACATGTTCACGGAAAAACAGCCACCGACTAGTGCAGCTTTGGATAGCATTCCGGCAAACTTCAAACATTTGAGCTTGCGGCAACTTAGAAAGCTTGGCGCAACAACTACTGAGAATGAGGTTTGGCAAATTATCAAAGCAGCAGACCCGTTCAAGGCTGCAGGTCCCGATGAGGTTGACATAAATTTCATTAAATCGAACTGGAAGCAACTTAGACATAATGTTCTTCTTTCCATCAGGAGCATGTTGAATGGTAATGATATTCCAGATGCAGTCGCAGATGCAAGCATAGCTCTCATACCCAAAGTGAAACACCCGATTAACTGCAGTCAGCTTAGACCGATCACTCTCGAAAATGTATGCCTCAAATTGGCATACAAAGTGATCGTCGGAAGGATAAAAAAGTATATGACTAAGTGGGTGTTGCAAGAGCAGTCTAGTTTTATACCTGGCAGGTGCATAACTGATAATATCATCTTGGTCCAGGAGATTATCCATAATCTTAGGCGTAAGAAAAATGCGCCTTATATGTCCATCAAGGTCGATCTGTCGAAGGCCTATGAACGGATGTCGTGGAAGTTTATTGAGCACACTCTTAACAAGATGACATGGCCTCCCAACATCAAAGCTTATATCCTCAATTCCCTGTTCTCGGGCAACACGAGAATCATTCTCAATGGGGAGTTACTGCCAGCATTTAAGAAATCAAGAGGGCTCCAACAGGGAGACCCACTGTCTCCTTATTTATTTGTTCTCTGTATGGAGCATCTTACTCAGCTTATTAACCAGTTTGTCGAGGCCAAGAAATGGACTCCCATCAAGTTGTCTCAACAAGGAACACATATTTCTCATATTAGCTTTGCGGATGACATAGTCATTTTTGCTAAAGCATCTCTAGAACAGATTTCTGCCATCAATCAGTGCTTTCAGATGTTTGAAGAAGCTTTGGGTCAAAAGATTGCTATAGGCAAATCTAAAAAAAAATTCGTTGCATCGGTCAACAGTGCTACTAAGGCGGCTATTTGCAGGGCAAGTGGCATCATGGAGACGGACGACCTAGGAAAATATTTGGGGGTCCCCCTTCTTCACAAAAGAGTTAACAAGCAAACCTATTCCTTTCTTGCTAAAAATATGGAGACAAGGGTCAATGGCTGGATGGCTAAAACTCTCTCCTTGGCAGGGCGCATTTGCCTGGTTAAATGAGTCATGACTTCACTACCTACTTATGTCATGCAAACAGCCGTAATCCTGAAGTCTATCTGCACTAAGTTAGACAGGATCATTCGCAAATTTATTTGGGGTGGATGCGGTATTGGTAACCCAGTGTCTCTGGTTGCATGGAATAAAGTAAGTACCAACATCAATAATGGCGGGCTTGGTATAAAGGCTATGGCTGACTGGAACAAAGCTCTCATTTAGAAAAACACATGGAAATTTCTGAACAACAAGAATTCTCTTTGGGTCAAGGGAGTGAAGCAAAAATACAAGAAGTTCAATGATAATCATCAGAGGAGATCGACACCCTTCTGGAGGAGTATAAACTCCGGTTTGAACTTTGTAAAGGAGAATTGCATGAAGACGATCAATAATGGGGAATCCACACTAGTGTGGAAGGATTTTTGGGTACCAGGTTTTAAAGAGTTAGAACAGCAGTGTACGACAACTATCAGTCATGATATTCTCGATCTTACTGTTGATTGCTTATGTAATATGGACGGTAACTGGGACAAGGATTTCCTTCGGACATATCTCCCGGATCACTGCGTTAAGCGGATAACTGATCTCCCTGGTCCGGCGGGAAGGAGAGGAGAGGACAATTGGAACTAGTTACACGATGAAAGTGGGTGCTACACTACGTCATCTGCATACGAGCTTATTCATAATGACATTCAAAACCCCAACAACAGACTTTGGCTCACGATCTGGAAGCTGCAGATTCCCAGCAAGATTAAGGTGTTCATCTGGCTTGTGGCGCATGAAGCAATCATGACTAATTGCAGAAGGAAGCAACGTACTTTTACTGATAATTTTGTATGTCCTAGATGTGAAGCACACGAGGAAGATACCTTCCACGCTCTCTGGACCTGTCCATATGCAAAAGAGATCTGGCTGAAGATTAAGACTAACAATACTGCTGACCCAACAAACAAATCCATCCAACATTGGCTCATGAGTTACTTGCATGGAAAGGAGGCAGATATTACCTACTTTACGGTAACCTGCTGGATTATTTGGAAAGCAAGGAACAGTAAGGTATTCGCTAATGTTGATCTCTGGAACACTATGCAACTTAGCCAAATTTACAGTCTGTGTGACAACATCATTAATATTAGAAGCAAGAACTCTCAGAATAGATATAGTCAGATGGTGGAGGAAAATGTGGCAGCTGTTGTGCCTAATGGGCACAAGTTGGTGTTTGTTGATGCTGCGGTCAAAGGAAATGAGGCGGCAATTGCTATGATAGCACTGAATGAGGAATGGACATGGTTTGGTGGAGCGGCCACACATATCCAGGCTGAGTCAGTGACAGGTGCTGAAATTAGGGCAATCGAGTTTGCTCTAAGGCTTTATAATGAAGATTTTATGGGACCAACTACGATTATAACTGATAGTGCTAAAGCGGTCAAAGCTGTCGAGGGATCGCCTGAGGATTGCCCAGCTTTCAGTGCTTGGATACATTCCATTCACAAGAGTCTTAATGACAGACCTGACTTTCAGATTATTAACCTACCTAGAGAGCATAATATGTTGGCTGATGCTCTGGCTAAGCACCACCTAAATTACTACAAGGAGGGTCGTACATATACAGACCCTCCTGTCAACCCTGTGGGTCATCCTATCCCCTTTCCCAACTGTAATGGTAGGAGTCCTACCAAGTTTTGTTTCATAGCTGATAGTGTAATAAATTATAGCCTAATGCCTGCAAGAGGAGGACGGGATGAATAATATAACTTCCAACTTTGCCAAAAAAAAAGACAACTGCAATCTATGGTGGTTGACCAAGAGGCCATTGTTGACATCATCTTGGTGCAACTTGAAGAAAGGAGCATGATGTAACAAGGAATAGTCATTGCACTTTCTCTAAGACCAAGTATAAATCTTGCAACCTTCCTTCCCATTACATATTTATTGACGTGATCTACTGTTCAAAGGGAAATATGGCAGTTAAATTTTTGTTTCTGCTGTCTTATCTGATGCCATATTTCCCTACAGTGGTATCAGAGCCATGCCAATTTACTATGTTTTGGGATTTAATCAGTATGATCATATTTATGGTTTTCATCACCTATTTATTACATGCTATTCAAATATTTAAATGATTAACGTGCATATCTGATCAAATACCACATACGATCCAATATATATATATATATATATATATATATATATATATATATGGGTGTGTGTGTGTGTGTGTGTGTGTGCAATTTACACATGTCACCCTAAATTCAATTTTTATGGTGGATGTTTAGCATGGTTATGACCGATAACCCCTAGATCTTTGTGCGTGGTTGGATGGTTGTTATTCTAGTTTTATCTCAATTTGCATATCAAGCCTCCATCTTCTCTTTCATATGTCAAACTATTAATTCTCTCCTATCTATGCTCCCACTAAATGTAACTCAAGGTTTCTTTATTGCCATGTAATATGTTAAATGGGATTAGGATATGCCAAAGAAGACATTCATCACCAGATGAACCAACCATTTTAGAAGATGAATCGATCGACTGGAGGACCAAGGAGGCCAGATGATAGGAGGAGATGAACCAGTTGGCTGGTGGCCCAACCGATTTATTAGAGGTGTCCATAAGTGTTTTTTACTAGCGACCAGACAATCGATCTAACAGATCAATTGATCGACCTAGAGGTGAGCTTATTGGTCTAAGAGTTGAATTGGTCATCCCAAACTAGTCACAACATAGGTCTTCATCAACAACATGTTTCTACATATGTTGTGAACCATAGGTGGTAGTAATTCCTTGTGGCTCCAAGGAATTACAATAGTATGGCCTTAACCATCACTTGTGTTTTATAATTGTATGTTTACATTTGTGGGATATAGCATGCATATGATACATATTATAAGTACATTGTGATTGGATATGTATATGTATATGTATATATATAAATATAAAACCCCTCAATCAAACATATTAAGTCTTAGATGATTTCCATAAGAAACATAATGAAAATCTTGATCGACTATTCGTGGGCACGCCAAGCATGGTGTACTGTCTATCTAGTGGAAGTGTGATGGTAGTCATGTGAGTCTGCCAAGCAGGGTGCATCACTATCTGTAAGGAGTGGGATCCCAGAGGGGAGCCACTCCTTACTAGAAATAAAAGGCAACATCCCTCAAACAAAACACCACATAAAATTGTTTTCCAAAGGGATGAAGACCAATTTATTCAACATGTATGTATCATAACACAATGAGTAGTAGCGGAAAAGATCATTATCTTACCATTTACAAAGCTTGATAACATTATACATCTCTTCACCACAAATGGGTATCCAAGAAGGAAAATTAAGCATATAAGCCAAAGATCAAGTCAAAGGTCATCTAACCACCTCTTCAAGTCTCTCGTTAGCTCATCTAGAAAGGTTGATGTTGAAGTTCAACTCTCTTTGATCTAACCTGGGGTTGGAAGCATGTCCCACAAAAGAAGATAAGAAAGAGAAACATCAGCAAAGGCTGGTATGTGTATACTAAAAGAAAACTTGAGCAATATATGGCAATAAGGACATTAAGTATAAATGCTTCCCATGCAAAAGATAAGAATTACCCACACAGGCATAAAAGATAAGAGTCATCACCGCATGTTAAGATAAGATAATTTCCATAAATAAAACAATAAAGTGGTGCCACATGAGCACATATCATAACCATCACCCTGCATGCATGTGAGATAAGCATAACACTAGAATATTATAAAGAAAAAGGTGGTCAAGAATCACACATCTTGAACCTGGTGAGACATGGGTCACGAATCACACATCCTGCCCTGGCATGGGGAATCACACATCCACCACCCAAATATATATAACATGGTCCATGAATCACACATCTTGCCCTGGAATGGGGAATCACACATCCACCATCCAAAATATCACAATGTTGCCATAAATCATAATGAGACAAAACCAATACAGTTATACTACTCTAGTGCTACTGAATCACATAGCAAGTAAATATAGAGGCAAGTAGACAATATAGTAAGAATTATACAATGTTGCCATATCACACAATGGACAACACATGCATCCACAAATAAACATCCACATCACAGTGGGTAGATACCGTCAACAAGTCTATCATGCACCATAGCATAAAATAAGATATCAAGAGAATATCCAAGACCACAATAAGCAAGATAGTTATCATGAACCATGATATCAAAAGATAAAGAGAAATGTGTATAGGCTATTGTCCATAGGACCAAGAGAAAGAATAATATAGGTGAATTGCTCAACATAGAATAATAGGGGATACAACATACCTCAATATAGGAGTCTAAAGTCCAAAGCACTTCTATATCCAAGTCTAGGTCACCATAGAGCCTATAAGCACATATACATATTTTTTGTTAATTTCATACACATTAACCAAACCCTAAAAATCACCTTTTATTCATTATAAGAATTAGGTTATGAAAACCATTGCATATTTTAGTTTATGTTATTAGGAGTCCAAAACATATTTTATTATATTTTTCTGACTTATAAATACTTAGTTATGATTTTTGCAAGTTAATTCCTATTTAATTAGATCCATGGAAAACACATGTTATTAGTCATTTGATTTAGTTATCAAAACTTATACCATCTGTTAGATCTTATTTTTCTGATTCCAATGAGTATTTATTCATATATTTCTGATCAACATAGAATTAGTTATTGATTTTACAAAATCGATCAATGAGAAACCAAGAAAAAGCCATGTTAGCGTCTGTGAGAAACAAAAGAGAGGGAGAGGGGAAAAGGACGGGACCCTCCATGTGACATGGTCCAATGGTGAGCCGCCAAATCATGGCTCAGGCCCGCGCAGCTGTAGGTCATACAGGCGGACGATTGGACGAGACTACCCTTGTGCGAGATGGATCAAAAATAGAAGGTGGAAGGGCAAAATAGTAAAATCCAATGACCCTATCTTCTTCCCCTACTCACACACTATGGAGTAAGCAGGTAAGGAGCATATTTGGGCAATTCCGCAAACTTCAAAGATTCATAAAACCAAAGACATACAAGCGTAGAGAAAGGCTAGACGAACTGACCACGAGAAGGAATTGAAGCGAGAAGCCAAGTAGAGGGAGGGGGAGCCACCAAAAGCATAGGTCTAAAACAAGATCACCAAAAGCCAATGACAATAGATTGTGAATAATTGGGTGAAGAGAATTATGTCTTGGGGAGCAACGAAGGCTCCAGTACCCCTATATATAGGTGGGGGTTTGAGTCGGGGCCAAAACACAGGTCGGTAGAGATCCTAGTTGCATAAGAATTGGGGAAATCGTCAATAAAGGAAGTTAGGTCTTGAGAAAGCCATCATTAGGTGTGAGAACTTCTCAGGAAACTGATGCATCAATTTTTGTGAGATTTGGTGAAGAAAAGACTGAGAAAATAGCACTTGATCCTCTTGCCAAACATGGTAGCACTGTAGCAGCTGGCCCTCTCCTACCCAAGGTAGGAGATGGGTTGCAGACCGTACGATGTTGATCCGATAGCCATGGGAGGGAGCCACATCCACTAAAGTCAAATAGTCATGTGTGATAAAATGAAATCCAAATCAAAATCGAATAAAGTGGCATGCATATTAATTGAACTTTTCTCTTTCTTCATTTAAGGGTTCAAACATCATCCAAATTAGGTAAACCTTTGCATAGAGACCAATTAAGGCATCTAGATTCTGATTATGCACTTAGTTTTGCTTTTTAGAAACTTTTAATGGGTTAAATAAATTAAATCTCATTTTCTCTTTCCTCCTTCATTAATGGCATTAGGATTATCCAAATTTGATGAAACTTAACCCACAAGTCATATTTAATGTGTCAGATACGAATTTGCCATCAATTTTACATGTTGGAGTTGTTTGAGTATTTATTTAATATTTTGAAGGTTCTACACACTCTCTCTCCTAATTTCACCTTTTAAGAAAACTTTCACCAAATTGGATGAAAATTCACCCAAAGGCTATATTTATTATGTAGATTATAAATATAAGATTATTTTCCTTTTTTGGAGTCATTTATTATTTTATTTGATATTATAGGGGAAGCACACATCTTCTTTTCCAATTTGAATTAAATGAATTATTATTATGTGAATATAAAATGAAGCTTGACTCCCAAGGCAATTGGGACCCAAGGAACACGATTTTAAACTTATATTTTACTTTTGGGATTTCTTTTTATGAGATATGTCATATGGCCCATTAGTTGCCCATTAGTTCATTATTCGACCAATTATAATCTTATTATCTCCATATGTGTCATATATGATTATTAAGCATGTTTTGTTATTTACACTTCTTGTGACACATTTTAGATTTCATTATTGGCTCAATTACATGTATTAGCTTATCCTTGTTTGGCTAAGTCAAAAGGGTCAAACTACTAAGGTAGGGTTCTAGTTCTGGTATGTTACACTATCACGTTAGCTTTTGGGTTCATACTTAAATAGGTGATCTTAATGAGATTAAGTAGCTAGAAGCATGAAGATGACTATGGTAGAGAGTTTTGCATACCATCTATCTAAGAATTGCATAAGAAGCAATTGGCAAAAGTTGTCTGCCTTAATGATTAATTATGGACGATGGTGTTGTCCAAGTAATAACCCAATTGTTTTGGGTCTTGTCTCACTAGAAGGTTGTAAACTACAATCTTCAGAATTTATATGTAAGGGCTATCAATTTGAACAAAATAGTGGGAGTGATAGTTAATTAAAGGCCTAATTAAACATCATCAATTTTTTTAATTAAATCAAATTAAAAGTGTTTTGAAAATTTGCAATTTTCTTGTAGAATCAAATGGCAACCAATAACATGTTTTCCTTGCAACCAGTCCTTGAGAAGGACAAGTTTAATGGAATAATTTTCATGACTGGTTTAGGATGTTGAAAATTGTTCTCTCACAGGAGTGAAAGCTTTATGTCAAGGAGACACCAAACCATTTGAACATGCTCCCACTGTACCTAAGGCTGACAAGGATGCTCATAAGAAGAACTCTGAGAACTTGTAGATGTCAAATGCCTAATGTTGTCTCAATGAAGTATGAGTTGTAGAGACAACATGAGAATATGGATGTAATTGAAATGGTAACACGTCTTAAGAATATGTACCAAGATCAGGAAAGACAAGAGAGATATGATGTCTCCAAGGCATTGTTCAAGTGCAACATGGCAGAAGGAGATCTAGTAGGTCCCCATATTCTCAAGCTTATTGGGTATATGGAGAACCTTGCAAGATTGGGATTTCCTTTGGGTCAAGAGTTGGCCACAGATGTGGTTCTACAATCACTACCAGAGTCATACAGTTAGTTTTTCATGAACTATAACATGAATGATTTTGACAAGTCATTGTCAGAGTTACTTGGCATGTTGAAAATAGTTGAAGCGCAAATGAAGAAAGACAAGCCCAAGTTTGTGATGATGATTAGCAAAAAATGGGAATTCCAAGGGCAAAGTCAAAGCTAAGAAGAGTTCTAAAGCTATCCAGAAGCCCAAGTCTTCCATACTCAAAGAAAATGGGGGGTGAATAAGGGAGGCAATTGTCACCATTGTCACCAGCCTGGACTTTGGAAGAGGAATCACCCTCTGTACATGGAGAGTGAGGAAGGAGGGGATAGAGATCTTTAGTTTAAGTATATACATTATCGAGATAAATTTTCTTATACTAGATATTGAACGTGGATCTCACACATGCTCAAATATGCAAGATCTAAAAAGAAGTAAGCCTTTATGAAAGGGCTAGGTTGAACTATGTGTTACAAATTGAGCAAGAGTGTTGCCACTATAGTTGGATCCTAAAATTTATCTCTACCCATGGGGCTTGTAATATATTTAAAGAAATACTATTTTGTACCTTCCATAAATGAAAACATTATTTCTATATCTTGTATGGACAAGGATGGATATCAAATTCATTTAAAGAATGGTCAATGTTCTATTGAAAAGTGAGTTCTTTTATGGAAGTGACCCATTGTGTTATGCTATTTATTTGTTGAATCTAATGACATATGTTTATAATGTAAATACCAAAAGATTAAAACTTGATAACACATACAAAACATATCTTTGGCATTGTCATATAGGGCACATCAATGAGAATCACATACCTAGACTTTGTAAAGATGGTTATCTAGACTCTTTTGATTTCAAATCGATAGAGACATGTGAGTCTTGTTTTTTGGGCAAGATGATAAAGAATCCTTTTATTAGAAACACGGAGAGGGCTAGTGATCTATTTGGACTCATACATATTGATGTATGTTTCCCATTTAGAACAAATTCTAGAGGTGGTTATCAGTACTTCGTTACCTTCATTGATGACTTCAGTAGGTATGGCCATGTTTACTTGATGAAACATAAGTCAGAAACTCTTGAAAAGTTCAAGGATTTCATGAATGAAGTATAGAACCAACTTGATAAAAGTATTAAGGCACTTCATTCTGATCGAGGTGGAGAACACTTAATCCAAGAGTTTGAGGACCTTTTGTAATATAGTGGTATTGTATCACAATGGACTCCACCTAGAAACCACAACACAATGGTCTATTAGAACGAAGGAATCACACATTGCTAGATATGCTGCATTCGATAATGAGTTTGGTTGATCTTCTGAATTATTTTTGGGGTTATGCTCTAGAAACCATTGTGTTTACACTAAACCATGTACCATCTAAATTAACTCAAAAGACACCATATGAAATATGGTATGTGAAGTATCCCAATGTGTCTTTTATAAAGATTTGGGTTGTGAAACTTATGTGAGAAAGTAGTTTCCCAAAAATCTTGGACCTAGATCAGATAAATGTTATTTTGTTGGATATCTTAGGGAAACCAAAGGATACTACTTTTATACTCCATCTGACAACAAAGTGTTTGTTGTAGGGGATGTTGCATTCTAAGAAAAGGAATTCATTTCCAAAGGAAATAGTGGGAGGAAAGTTGTGACGCCCTGATCCCTGTGCCATCTCTACTGACCCCAGAGACCAGGGAGTCACCCTCGGTAAACCACCCTTAATTTTTTCTTTTCTTAATCACTTAAAATTAACCTAAAGGTAAATATTATAACTTGGAATAAACTGGAACCTTACAAACTTGCGGAAGCAAACTTACTGTTTCTAAATCTGGAAAGATACCTCAGAGTTTAAACAACATATTACATCTTATTTGCAGAATATAAAGTTCAATAGTTAATTGAAAATTAAACTACATATTACATTTCATTCTCTCTCTCTACCATACCACATGCCCAAGGACCGAGGGGAAGTACTAAGAGACCTCTAACTAACTACATACTACCTTCTAAGTACTTGGGTGATACGATCCTTCAGCTTCCTTGTGCTGACGCTGACCTAAAAAATGTTTCAGTAGGTTGGTGAGCTACTGGCTCAGTGGATAGAATTTCACCCAACCATCGCAGAAAACTCATTTTATGTTTATTAATTGGAATAAAATACAAGATAATTCTATACTGAGCAGATCTAAGCAATATAATTTAAACAACAAGAGATATCAATATTTCATTAAGATAACAACTGCTGCAAGGCTATAGATACGATTAATTAACAGAGAATACTAAAATTTCATTTAAAGGACAACTACTGCAAAACTAACTCAAACCTTTCTTAACTCTTTAACTTATAAGAAACTTTGTGAACCTATATGAACATATTTTATTTTATGCCCAGATCATATGCAATGTACTCTACATATGAAGACTTGTAGTGAATTACAATCCCATCATACAAGACTTAGCCGACACCCCGGGATAGCTAAGTCTGACTACTGTCCTGGTCTGCAATAGGAAAAGTGGCTCTCTGGCCTCGACACTCCTATGGTGCCGTAAACTGGACTCCTCCTCTTGGCTGAGTACACAGGCAGAGGGTCTGAGACGCTCTGTGGGCCTCAACTTGGTACGCTCTGTGGGTACCTCTGGGTTACCACCGGGACTTCCAATTCATGTTGGGTAACTTATCTTCTCTTAGGAGACTTCCTCAAGGTCTTTGTCTCCCCGCACACTTTGTGGGTGCGTTCCGACCCCCGTATATTGGACGCACCACTAGGGTAGGTCATTTCATCCCTAAGGCACAGACCTCACATAGAGATTATATGGTGTCAGGGCCCTTAAATCTATTATTTTATTATTCTAGAAAACTCTTACCAGATTGTACATTTCTGTTACTTATACTCGACTCTGGTATCTCTATGGTACCGTGTCTATTTACTTTAACTTTACAACACGACATGAATATCATTCTAAATTTGATAGAGCAGTTTATTCAAGCATTGAAAATGCTGAGAGATTCGATATATTAAGTATGCATGCAGATTTCAAGTTCTTAAATAAACTAAATACATGTCCACTTGTAATTTACTGAGAAATCAACATTATTATGCATGTAGGCAGACTAAAATTCTTAAATAAATAGAATTCAGCTCAACTTGGCACATATACGTTGAAATCATACAATTGAACATCGTAATGCACTAACAAGAGTTAATTACTCGATATATGAGTAATCATCAGTGGCACTTGTAAATTATCTATAATTCCTCGAAAATCATGCACATCAACCCAAGCTCAAACTTGTGCATCACATAACTCAATTAAGAGGTAAATTTCTTATTATGGCACGAGTTATTAATATTAATTGAGAATTTCAAATAATTTCTTTGGAAAATGTGTCAATTTGTATAGTTATTAAACTACTCATATTAAGTATCATAGGGAGCGTGAAACTAGGTTTTCTTGAACATTTTCATGTCATCGTCATTTCTTTGTAATCGTGCATCAATTGAATTGCTAAAATAGTGCAGCCTGGGTTTATACCCAAAATGTCCAGTTACTGGTCATGTGCTACTATTTTCAATCTTTAACGGAGCAACTTAGGTTTTAATCAACCATATAATTCCACTAACCAAAACCATACACATCAATTAATAAACCAAATCATGCAAAATGTGACGAATCGAATAGTGCAATAAAAGTCAACCGACGTTGTCACTGCCTAACACCTGGGTAAGCGTTGTTACCCACAAATAACACAGATCGAACCAAAATCATCTGTTTCATGGAGTTAAATCATGCTTTGGGAAGTGAGATTCTACTCACAGTAGTCTAAGATGACCGAAATCGTCTGGAAATGCGTCCATAGTCCGCTTATGGGCATTCACAGGGTCATATTCAACCTCGGTTGCTCTAGATTTCAACCTGTTGAAATCAAACAGTAACTTTCAGATGCACAGGTGGAGGAAACAAGCAACAAACGTGGCTAGGTGCTGCTCGCGGATGAGGATTTGTGCACATACCTCAAGGACGAAGCTATTTGTGCCGTTTTGGAGTGTTGCCTTGTGCCCAAAGTGGCACAAAGCCACGGCTGCAGCTATTGCTGCTCATACCAGATGGGGGCGCCGCCCTGTTAGTTAGATACAAGCTCAATTGTGTGCTACTCGCAGCTAGGAGGTTGCATATTTGAGCCTAGACTTCAAGGCCGAAGTCGGTGGCACCCTTCCGTGTAGGTTTGTGCGCCCAAGGCAGCTCCTAGCTACCATCGCACTAGCTGCAGATACTGCTGCTGGTCGCCGACACTGCAGCTAGGTTGGCTTGCAGATTAGGGCGAGGATGAGGAGGGAAAGATGAAGGAAGGAGAAGGTGGAGCAAGGTGATGCTGGAAATGAAGCTAGGGCTCGAAATCGCCCCACCTCTCCTCTTCCCCTACTGCTCAATTGAGCGTAGGTATGCGCTGCTTAAACTAAATGGTACCCTGGTTCATTTGGGAAGAAAGGGATAAGGAAGAAAGAAATAAAAGCTAATTAAATGGTAAATTTGCACTATATGTCCAAAGAACATAAAAATGGCATAACTTTTGCCTCGTAGGTCCAATATATATGATTTCTTTAGCAAAGCTTCAAGAACGAAATCCTCTACAACCTCAAGGCACGAAATTATGCTTATTAGATGGTAACACTTGATCAAAGCACTAATCACCACATGAGCACTTAACTTATCTCAATTAACTTAATGATGTTCTTATCATGATACTTACTAGATAACTTTGGTGTGGGTCATAACAATCCCCCCCCAATAAGAATTTTGTCCCGAAATTCCTAAAAGAGAAAAGGAAACTTGTTACACATCTCTAACTCAAGCTCCCAAGTAGCTTCCTCTAGGTTGTGGTTTCTCCATAGAACTTTCACTAATGGTATTTCTCAATTATTGAGTTTCTTGATCCTCCGATCAACTATCTGAATATGTCATTCAACATAGGACACATCTGATCTGAGTTGTGTAGGTTCTGGGTCTACTATCTTCTCTGTACCAGGGTAACACTTCTTTAGCATCAATACATGAAACACATCATGTATATTAGCCAACTTAGATGGCAAATCCAACCTGTAGGCTACATGTTCAATCCCCTCAATGATAGGATATGGGCCCATAAACCTAGGAGTCAGTTTGCCTCTCTTGCCAAACCTCAACACTCCTTTCCATGGTGAAACCATTAGATACACTTCATCACCAACCTCAAACTCAAGAGGTCTACGTCTCTTCTTAGCGTAACTTTTCTGCCTATCATGTGTAGCTTTCAACTACTCTCTGATCACTGTAATCTTTTCATTAGTCAAATCCACTATCTCTGGTCCAAGAATCTCTTTTTAACCCACCTCATACCAACATACAGGTGATCTACACTTTTTGCCATACAGAGCTTCATACGGAGCCATACCAAGACTGGAATGGTGACTATTGTTGTATGCAAACTCTATAAGGCTCAAGTGTTCTTCCCAACTTCCACTAAAATGCAAGACACATGCTCTCAGCATGTCCTCAAGAGTCTGAATGGTCCTCTCTGATTGACCATACGTGTGCGGGTGAAAAGTTGTACTGAACCTCAAAAAAAAATAAGTCAACTGAATATTCGAGAGCAAAAAACTCATTAATTTCATTGAAACTAAATGAATTTATTAAATTTTGATTGTGCCCAAAGCACGATGCAGCTGATTCTAAAACTTGGATGTGAATTTAGGATCTCTATATGATATTATTGAATCTGGGATACCATGCAGCCTGACTATCTTATCAATGTATATCTTAGCCAACTTCGGGACATCAAAGGTTGACTTAATAGGAAGAAAGTGAGCATACTTAGTCAGTCTATCCACAATCACCCATATCGAGTCACAACCTCTAGGTTTCCTAGGCAACCCTACCACAAAATCCATTTTGATATGTTCCCACTTCCACTCTGGTATAGGAAGAGATTGCAAGGTACCTGCAGGTTTCTGATGCTCAACCTTAACCTACTAGTACACACTACATCTAGCCACGTACTCAGCTACATCCTTTTTCATGCCTGACCACCATACAACTCCTTGAGATTCCTATACGTCTTAGTGTTTCCTGGATGCATAGTATACATCAATGCATGTGCTTCCTCAAGAATTTGTTCTTTCAAATCACTCTCTCCAGGTACACACAACATGTCATGCTGGTACAACAAACCCTCATCTGAAAACATGAACTCTTGTCTTTTTCCTCTTGTCATGTCCTACATGATCTACTGTAACTTACTGTCACTCTACTGAAGTTCCTTGACCTAATCATAAAAAGTAGGCTTGACTTGCATCTGTGCAATCAAGCCACTCTGCTCTGTCACCGCTAAGTCTAAGTTCAACTTCTACATTTCTACTAGTAGGTCTCTCTTGAAACATGCCATAGAGAATACATCTACTATTGAACTTGACTTCCTGCTGAGGGCATCTGCTACCACATTCACCTTAACAGGATGATAATCTATCGTCACATCATAATCCTTAATAAATTCTAACCATCTCCGTTGTCTAAGATTTAGATCCTTCTGGGTGAAGATATATTTCAAGCTCTTATGATCAGTAAACACCTGGAACACCTCACCATAAAGATAGTGACACCATGTCTTAAGTGCTTGAACTACAACGGCTAACTCCAAATCATGTGTTGGGTAATTCTCCTCATTCTTCTTAAGTTGTATAGATGCATAAGCTACTACCTTTCCTTCCTGCATCAACACACATCCTAAGCCTCTCTTAGAAGCATCACAAAACACTGTGTAACCTTTACCTGTCTCGGGCAGGATCAACACTGGTGTTGTAGTCAACTTCTTTTTCAAGATCTGAAAACTTTTCTCACAATTGTCTGACCAGACAAACGGTGCATTCTTTCTCATTAAGCGTGTCAGAGGTGACGCTATAATACTGAAGTTCTGGATGAACCTCCTGTAGTAACCTGCCAATCCTAAGAAGCTTCTGATCCCAGTAGGAGTCTTAGGCTTCTCCCACTATAGAACAGACTCGACTTTCTTAGGGTCAACACTTACTCCATCTCCTGAGATGACATGTCCAAGAAAAGACACCTCAGCTAACCAGAACTCACACTTACTAAACTTAGCATATAACTGGTGTGGTCTCAACAACTGTAATGCTATCCTCAGATGCTTCTCATCATCTCTGGAATAGATCAAAATGTCATCTATGAAAACTACTATGAACTAATCCAAGAAGAGTTTGAAAATATGGTTCATCATATCCGTGAAAGCTGTTGGGGCATTAGTCAGTCCAAACGACATGACCAAAAACTTATAATGCCAATATCTTGTTCTAAAAGCTGACTTAGGAATATCTGAAGCATTTATCCTCAACTGATGATATCTAGATCTCAAATCTATCTTAGAAAAGATTGTCGCTCCACGCAACTGATCAAACAAATCATCTATCCTTGGCCACATGTACTTATTCTTGATGGTGATCTTATTCAACTATCTATAGTCTATACGTAGCCTCATAGTACCATCTTTCTTTTTCACAAACAAGACTGGAGCTCCCCATGGTGAAGAACTAGGTCGAATGAAACCCATATCCAGTAATTCCTATAAATGAATCATGAGTTCCTTCAACTCTGCAGGTGCCATTCTGTAGGCTGGCAGCGCTACATGGTGACTACTTGGCAACACCTGGATCTCAAAGTCTATCTCTCTTTTAGGAGGTAGACCTGGCAACTCATCTGGGAAAACATCTAAGAACTCACATACCACTGGCACATCCCATAGGCTGACTATGCTCTTCTCAGCTCTAGTATCTACTACATGTGCCAAAAATGCCTCACAACCTTTCTACAACATCTTATCAGCTACAACAGTTGATATGATACTCGTAGGCAAAACTTTCCTGTCTCTAAAAAAAGACACAAGAAAATCCACCTTGTTGAAAAACAACCTCCTTCTTCCAACAATCGAGCTGAACTTGATACATCTCTAGACAATCCATACCCAAGATAACTTGAAAAGAGTTAATATCTAGGGGTATAAGATTAACCGCAATGGTGTAACCACCAAAAGTCAACAAACATCCGGGACAAATCTCTGTCAACAGTGTCAGTTCACCTAACGGAACCCATAACAACAACTCAACCGGTAACTCCTGGGTGAATAGGTTAAGCTCACAAGCTAAAGAACGTTGTATACACGAGTGAGTAGCACCCAGATCTATCAAAACCATAACTGAAATGTTGTTACAGAAAAGCATTTCTCATGTAATCACTCGAGAAGAAACAATGCCTTCTTGTGGTGTCAAAGAGAAGAAGCGTCTCGAAGCTCTTCCTTTCCCGTGATGTCCTCATTGTCTTTCCCTAGCACTGGGTGCTGCACTAGCTCAGAAACCTAAAGCTATAGAGGAACCGAGTCCTCCAGTTGGAGCCTGTCTTGAGACATTCTGATACTATGACAACTGGGGGCGATTCCTCTTGATATGTCCCATATGTCCGCACTGATGACATCCTTGAAACTCTATTCCCCAACACTATCCTGAGTGTGGTCTTCCACAGATATCACACCTCGGTACCTTTCTCCTTGGCAGACCTATCACTGAAGCTGATGATCCAGATGACCTTCCTCTTGGCATATTGCTCCATCTCCCTGGACTAAATCTTCCCATACTCTGAGAATATATCACATCTTCATATCCTTGCTTACTGAAACAGCCAAAACCACATCCAAGCTTCGAGAAGAAACCACCACCACTTCCTCGGTGACTACTACTAGGTTGTCCTCTGCCAAAGTCTCTAGGTCTCTTTCTATTCTCATAATGCTTATCAGCATTCACAGACTCCTCTACACATATTGTTGCCTCATCCACATCATCTCCACCACCTGGACCCATCTCCTGAGGATCAGGTCTAATGTGGCTCTCAACTTAGTCCTCATGGACACATCCTCTTCCTGCCATCCGTAATAGTATAACAGAACACTTCCTGTTAGAAAATTGTAGATAGAAGGAAGACACCTAAGTCCTAATCCTATTGGTCACTTATCATCCCCTGACCTTGACTTAGAGTATCTACGTACTCAACCTATGCTATGGAACCAAAATAAACTATGATGCCCTGATCCCCATGCCATCTCTAATGACCCCAGAGACCGGGGAGTCACCCTCGGTAAACCACCCTTAACTTTTTCTTTTCTTAATCACTTAAAATTAACCTAAAGGTAAATCTTATAACTTGGAATAAACAGAAACCTTACTAAGTTGCGGATGCAAACTTACTATTTCTAAATTTGGAATGATACCTCAGAGTTTAAACAACATATTACATATTACTTGCAGAATATAAAGTACAACAGTTAATTGAAAATTAAACTACATATTACATTTCATTTTCTCTCTCTCTACCATACCACATGCCCAAGTACCAAGGGGAAAGGACTAAGAGACCTCTAACTAAATACATACTACCTTCTAAGTTCTTGGGTGATATGGTCCTTCAGCTTCCTCGTGCTGACGCTTGCCTAAAAAATGTTTTAGTAGGTTGGTGAGCTATTGGCTCGGTGAATAGAATTTCATCCAACCATCGCAGATAACTCATTTTATGTTTATTAATTGGAATAAAATACAAGATAATTCTATACTGAGAAGATCTAAGGAATATAATTTAAACAACAAGAGATATCAACATTTCATTAAGATAACAACCGTTGCAAGGTTGTAGATATGATTAAATAATAGAGAATACTAAAATTTCATTTAAAGAAAAACTGTTGTGAAACTAACTCAAACCTTTCTTAACTCTTTAACTTATAAGAAACTCTGTGAACCTATATGAACATATTTTATTTTATGCCCTGATCATATGTAGTGCACTCTACATATGAAGACTCATAGTGAACTATGATCCCACCATACAAGACTTAGCCGACACCCCGGGATAGCTAAGTCTGACTATTGTCCTGGTCTGTAATAGGAAAACTGGCTCTCTGGCCTCGGCACTCCTATGGTGTCATAAACTAGACTCCTCCTCTAGGCTAAGTTCACAGGCGGAGGGTCTGAGATGCTCTGTGGGCCTCAACTTGGTACGCTCTGTGGGTACCTCTGGGTTACCATCGGGACTTCCGATTCATGTTGGGTAACCTATCTTCTCTTAGGAGACTTCCTCAAGGGCTTCGTATCCCCACACACTCTGTGGGTGCGTTCCGACCCCCGTATACTGGACGCACTGCCAGGGTAGGTCATTTGATTCGTAAGGTGCAGACCTCACATAGGGATTCTATGGTGTCAGGGCCCTTAAATCTATTATTTTATTATTCTAGAAAACTCTTACTAGATTGTACATTTCTCTTACTTATACTCGACTCTGGTATCTTGATAAATGCATATTCATCATGGAATTCAATTACCTTCTTGGGCTCATTTGAACTCAACATATCAAATTTAACTCATTAAATATCAAAATGTATCATAATGTGCAAAATTATTTAATCGATTCGATTATCCAGTTTTTTACCGAACTTATATTGATTTAATGTAGGTCTTAATAAAGCTGAACAATTAGCTGGGGCCCACCTTCACTCACCCTTGGTTCTGACCAATCGATCTGACCATTCGGATTCAACCAATCGGTCTCACCAAATGATCTCACCATTCGGTTTCGTCCATACAGTATCAAGACCGAATGGACATGCTTACCTCAAGACCATTTAAAGAGATTTGGTCTGCAAGACTATTTAAAGAGATACGATCTGTGAGACTGTTTAAAGAGATTCGGTCTGCAAGACCGTTTAAAGAGATACGGTCTGCGAGACCGTTTAAAGAGATACGGTCTGCGAGACCGTTTAAAGAAATTCAGTTTGTGAGACCGTTCAAAGAGATTCGGTCTGCGAGATCATTTGAATTTCCAAGACCGAATGCATGCGAAGACCGAATGAGCAAGGAGTGAAGACCGTTTGGTCTTTTGTTTACATGCAAACCGTTTAAGCAACTAAATTGTTTGAGTTTCACATAAACAAATTGCAACAGCCAAACCGAATGCACTAGACCAAGCAGCAAGACCGAATGGCCTAATTAATTCGAAGATCGTTAGCCACATGTGGACCGTTTGGAATGAGATGGCTGCGTCAAAACTGAATGGTGCTAGGGATCGAATGAGTTGCTGAAACACCAAGATCATTTGCTCCATTTGCTGGAATCATCACGTGCTGATCATGAGCAAGAAAAGCATGCAGCTGAGACTGTTTGCTTTGCTCCAATACAAGACTATTTGAAGAAGTGATGTCAAGACTGAATGGACCAGTAGAACGTTTGCCAAATGCAATCTGAATCATACCAACAGCATGCATTAAGCAAATGAAACTAAATGAAGCTACGTGCATGCAAATCATGAGCTGAACTCGTGGAGATCATTTGATTTAATAGAATGTAAGATCAAATGGACCATCACGTGCAGACCAAATGCAATGCAAACTGAATCAGCTATTCATGTGAAGCAGCTAATGCATGCAATCTGTTTGCTGGATACATATGAAACCAAATGGAGCTGGGCAGAAACAAAGACCGTTTGATGTATACGCATGAAGACCGTATAATTGAGCTACTGCATGGGACCGAATGAGCAAGATCGTTTGAGTGTGAAGACCGAATGGAAGATGACGAAGACCGTTTGGATCTGGAAACATGCAGACCGCATGAGACACAAACCGAATGAGCAAGATCGTTTGAGTATGAAGACCGAATGGATGATGATGAAGACCATTTGGATCTGGAAACATGCAGACCGCATGAGACGCAAACCGAATGGCCGATTGCTAGTATGAAACCAAATGGCCAAATTGCCAATCCAAAACCGTACGAGCATCACATACATGCAAACCCTATGACCAAGATTTTTATCAAATTGTTTGGACTAAAATCACACAAAAAGAGGGAGGACCTGTCCAGCGCCTATAAATAGGACCAACGGGGTCCTTATTTTGGCATCAGTTATGGTACGCCAACAGGATGCCTGAACACAGGTCCGATCCAGATTCAGTCTAGTCCAGTCCATGCCAGTTTCACTTCACCTACTTCCCGTGCTACAACCAAGGAGGCTAAGAAGAGAAGGAAGACGGAGCGCAAGAGACTGTCTGGCCAGTCTTGGCATCTCCCGTTCTACATCCAAATCTGCTCCGACACGACGTAGAAGACCACAGCATCTTCACTGAGCTATGACTACCTTCTGCACCGAGTTCATGGCGGATTTCTCTCTCTTTCTCATTCTTCTTGTTTCTCATATCATGAGCGAGTAGTATCTTTTCACTGGGGTGTGGGGACTAGCCCTGCTGCCCATGAAATCAAGTTCTTTTATTAAACTCTCCATGGCAATGTATATAACTTTCCATTTCATTGTTAATTGGTTCGTTCGTAGTTGATTATCTACATGCTTTCATCTTGTTCTCTCCTATATTGCGAAATCTTCTATATGTGGGATAGAATGGTGATTTACAAAGTTCGACTCTTTGACGAGAACTTCTGATAAGATTCCTTGAGGTCGTAAGTGTATGATATGTGAGGGGACAAGACATCTAGCCTACGGTGATGCTTCTATGGTCTAAACATCCCTCAGGGAGGACCACAACCTTAGTTGGATTTTGTATCGTCTTTATTTATCGTCGATGTTAGTTTGTAGATCTATCACCTGCTTGCTTATCGATTAATGTGGTTGACTCCCAAACTAGAAATAGAATGGGATTTCTTTGAGGTTGTAAGTGTATGATCCGTGAGGGGATGAGCCATCTAGCCTTCAATGACGCTTCTGTGTGCCTAACGCATGTATAGGGGGCTCACAACCTTTGTTGGATTTATGTATCTTTGGATCCGTAAGTAAGTGATCCGGTTGGTGACGAGACATCTGATGTCTAAGGTGATACTTACGCGAACCTAACGCCCGTACGGGGGGTTCTGCATCAGCTCTATTTGGATTGATATATCTTGCCTGGATTGTTTGCGATTGAATGTGTTTGTGTGTGTAGCGGTGGTGAAACCCAATACCATCCCAGCGATTACATATCATTGATCTAAACCCAACTTTAATTCATCTTTTACTTTCTTGCAATTAGTTTAAGTAACCTCTAATCAACTAATCATTTTAAATATTAGCCTTATCTCGAGCTAGATTTGATTAACAAAGATTCTTAAAAACGTTGTTCTTTGGGTTCGATCCTTAACTATACTACGATAAGACATGTCCTCTTGCGGGTGATATTATTGCACTTTGGTTTTGGTAAAAGCTCGGGGATTTCAACCCCGAGTGAGTTTGTTAGTGCCATAAAATCCCACGTCAAATTCTGGCGCCGTTGCCGGGGACAACGGAATCAGTTAGTCAAATCTAGTTCTTTTAAGACTAATTTAGGATTTTGCTTTTTGTTTTGACACAATCGATCATCTACTTGAAATTTGACTTTACTCTGTGGTTCTCACTTTAGAAATCTTTCTAATTCAGGTACAACCCAAGGCATAATGCATGTGTCGTTCGGATAGCCCCAGACTAACAGCGAGCTTTGATCCTGAGAAAGACAGAACTTTTCATCGTCAAATCAGAGAAAATCAAGCAAAATGGCTCAGGAAGAGGAAGTAGCCCAAAGATTGGCTCAAGCCATCAATGCACAGAGAGAAAGGCTCATGCAAGAAGCCAGAGTTGTGGTATAACAACTAATCCTAGCAGCACAAGCAGCGGCACAGGCAGCAGAATTGCAAAAGGATCTTAGGGAATTCTCAATCCCTAAAGTTGTTGATGTACATCACCCAGTCCTACCTCCTCCCATCCATGCTCCGAATTTTGAGATACAAGCACATTGGATCACCTTGCTCCAAAACAACCTGTTCTATGGCAAATAAGGTGAAGATAGTCAAGAACACCTTCTGAGATTCATCGATCTATGTGCTATGACAAAACAAAATGGAGTGTCTTATGATGTCATCCGACTCCGTCTATTCAAGTTTTCTCTTGTTGATAGAGCCATAAGTTTGTACAAATCTCTCCAATGTGAACCTATCACTACGCGGGAACAACTACAGAACATTTTTCTGGAAAAGTTCTATCCTCCATCTCTCACTTATGAAATTAGGGGAAAAATAACAATGTTCACACAAGCCCCTGGAGAAACCCTTGCTGAGGCGTGGGACCGATATAAGGAGCTTCTATGAAAGTGTCCACACCATGGAATTCCTAAGAATCAACTCATCGAGGTATTCTACAGGGGTGTGGATGATGATATAAAGAGGTTTCTAGATTCCTCATCTGGAGGAAACTTCATGCGTCAAAGCTATGATAGCGCATGGAGGGTTGTCACCCTTGGAGCTAAAAATCAATAAAATTGGGGTAGGTCTATAGGTAAAGGAGTGTTGAAAGTGGCTATGGCTGAAGCGACACCTGAGTACAAATCTATCACTGAAACCCTAAAACTATTAGTTGACAAGCAAGACCATATTGAATCCTCACTTGTTGTAATTGGAAGAGGACGTCCACCCCTTGAACAACCAGAACAGATCAAGTCCGCTTCACTATTTTGTGAAGCATGTAAAAGTACTGATCATTCCACTTTATCATGCAGTGTTCTCTATGATGTTGGCCTAAGCAATGCATGTGGACAAGGAGACAACGGTCAAATGGAAAATATGAATGTTGTCAACACCATTCCTGGTCAAGGGTATTACAATCTGAATCAGAATAGGAACCATCCAAGTTTTCAATATGGAAACCCCTCTGGAGCAGTAAACTCGCATCAATTTGGTTCGAACAATCAACCAAGAAACCCACCAGGATTCTAGTACAATCAACAACAGAATTTTGGAAATCAAGGAAATTTCAAGGGAAACTTTCAGAATAGGAATTTCAATAATTATCAAAACAACTCCCAGTACCAGAGTCTCAACCAGGTTCCTTATCAATAACAAGGACAACAAGCAGGTCTAGCTTCTCCTGATGACAAGCTATCAGCCATTGAAAATATGTTGCAAACTCAGCAAACTATGATAGCTAACCAACAAGCTCAGTAGAAGGCTATTGAATCTCAACTAGCTCAACTTGCAACTAGCATTAAGCCACCAACTGGGGTTTTTGCTGGCCAGCCTGAGAATAATCCTAAGCATCCAGAACAACTAAAGGCGGTCACCACCAAGTCAGGAAAATACTATTCTGATCCTCCTATCAAGCCATCGGTGGTTGTTACAGATGAGGACGAACCTGTGATTATCTAAGATTCAACAACTCCTGAATCACAACCAAAGGAACCAGTAATTGATGATAAGTCAGAAAAAGGAAATTTTGAGAAGCATGCTCAAGAAGACGAAGAAACTGAGACTCCAAAACCTGATATACCTGTGTAAAAACCTCGTATACCTTTTCCAGCTCGTCTAAGGCAAACAAAGCTTGATACCAGATTCAATGAGTTTAAAGAAGCTATGAAGAAACTTCATGTTGATATACCCTTTTTGGATGCTCTGGCCGAGATATCATCATGGACAAAGTACTTAAAGTCGCTCCTCACTAGGAAATATATAACTGAAGAACATGAGACAGTCAAGTTAGCTAAAACCACTTCAGATATCATCCAGAGTAAGATGCCAAAGAAGCAGAAAGATCCAGGATCTTTTGGGATTTCCTGCCATATCGGTGATTCTTCATGCAAGAAAGGGCTGGCAGATCTTGGTGCTAGAATCTCCATCATGCCACTCAGCCTTTGCAAAATGCTAGGGTTTGTTGAACTTCTTCCAACTGGCATGACCATACAACTCGCAGACAATTCGGTAAAATGCCTGTTAGGAATTATTGAGGATGTACCTGCCAAGGTAGGGAAAGATTCTTATGTTCCGTGTGACTTTGTCATCATGGACATAAAAGAGGACGCCAGATATCCTCTCATCTTTAGGCATCCGTTCCTTGCCACTGCAAGAGTTCTAATTGATGTTGAAGTAGGAACTTTGCTCCTTAGGCTTGGCAAAGAAACTCTCAAATTCAAGGTTTTTAAAAGTATGAGAAGACCAAGTATGCAAGAAGAAGTCTATCTGATTGACTGCATTGAGAAAATGTCACTTCTGACTCAAGAGCATCATGAATCAGATGATCCTTTAGAAGTTGCTCTAAAAAATCCATTAGTTGATGAACCGATTGACGAATAAGTAAAGGATTGCATCGAATCCCTCAACTCTGCTAAAGAAGATGTTGAAGCCACTAGTGAAGAACTCAAAGCTATGGAAACTACAGAAGAAACATGCGAAAACCCAGAGGCTCCTGAAATGAAGCCCCTGCTCGAGGGACTAAAGTACGTGTTTTTAGATGACCTCAAAGTTTGCCCAGTTATTATAAATTCCAATCTAACAGTTGAATAAGAAGATAAACTCATGAAGGAATTAAGGGAAAGAAAGAAAGCCATCGGTTATAAAATGAGTGACCTCACTAGGGTCAGTCAAGCGATGTGTATGCACAAGATCCCTATTATGGAAGATCACAAGCCTACTATTGAGCATCAATAGAAATTGAATCCAAATATGAAGGAAGTGGTCTGTCTCGAGGTCATTAAACTGCTCACGGCTAGAATAATCTATCTGATATCAGATCCGCCATGGGTGAGCCCAGTGCATGTAGTCCTGAAGAAAGGTGGAACAACTATTATACGGAATGAGAACAATGAACTCATCCCCACTCGAACAGTCACAGGGCGGAGGATGTGCATTTATTATAGAAAATTAAACAAGGCAACTCAAAAAGATCATTTTCCAATGACTTTCCTTGATCAAGTCCTAGAAAGGTTGGCTCACCAAGAATATTTCTGTTATCTTGACAGTTACTCTAGATTCTATCAAATAACCATACATCCAAATGACCAATAGAAAACTACTTTTACCTGCCCATTCAGAACATGTGCATTTAAAAGAATGTCGTTTGGCCTCTGTAATGCACCCGCAACTTTCCAACGTTGCATGGCTGCCATATTCGTTGGTCTTATTGAAACAATTATGGAGGTTTTCATGGATGATTTTTCTGTATACGGAGATGCATTTGATTCATGTCTAAAGAACCTCTCCCTGGTCCTCAAACGTTGTGAAGAAGCACATCTTGTGCTGAATTGGGAAAAGTGCCATTTTATGGTAAAGGAAGGCATTATCCTCAGCCATAGGGTCAGCAATAGAGGCATTGAAGTAGATAAAGCCAAGATTGAAGTGATTTCTAAACTGGCTATTCCAACAAATGTAAAAGAAGCCCGTGCTTTCTTAGGTCATGCAGGATTTTACAGAAGATTCATAAAGGACTTTTCAAAGATAATCAAGCCAATGACAAATTTGTTACTAAAACATGTTGAATTCAATTTTGACGAAGAATGTGTCAAAAGCTTCAACACACTAAAGCAGGCTCTCACAACAACACCCGTCATTAGAGCTCCCGACTGGGACCACCCTTTTGAGATTATGTGTGATGCCAGTTACTATGTTGTGGGCACTATTTTAGGGAAATATATAGAGAAGAAACATTATGTCATCTATTATGCATTGAAAACTCTCGATGAAGCCCAGAGGAATTATGCAACTACCGAGAAAGAACTTCTAGCAGTCGTGTATACCTTTGACAAGTTCAGATCCTACCTAATTGGTTCGAAGGTCATTGTCTACATAGACCACACTGCCATTCGTTACCTTCTGGCAAAGAAAGATGCAAAACCCATGTTGATTAGATGGATCCTCCTATTACAAGAATTTGATTTAGAGATAAGAGATAAAAAGGGTACAAAGAATGGTGTAGCAGACCACCTCAGTCACATCCACACTCTGGATACTGAGAAGATTCCGATCAATGATTCCCTACCGGATGATCAACTAATGAAGGTCTTAGAAGTTGTACCGCAGTACTCAGATTTTGTGAACTACCTTACTATTGGGGTTATCCATCCTCAATGCACCGGAAATGCACTAAAGAAATTTGTGCATGATGTGAAACAATATCACTGGGATGAGCCATATCTTTTTAATCTATGTATTGATGGTCTTTACAGACAATGTATCACTCAGGAAGAAACCAAACTCATTCTAGAGCACTGCCACTCTAGCCCAGTTGGAGGCCACATGAGTTCTAAGAAGAATGCGATAAAAGTTTTGCAATGTGGATTATTTTGGCCAACCATATCCAAGGATTCCTACAACTTTGTTCTATCATGTGACATATGTCAAAGAACAGGTAACATTACAAAGAGAGATGAGATGCCACTTAAGTTGTGGCCAGAAATTGAGATATTTGATGTTTGGGGTGTGGACTACATGGGGCCATTCCCATCTTCTTATGGATTTTCTTACATCCTAGTAGCGGTTGATTATGTCTCAAAATGGGTTGAATCTATACCAACCGTCACTAGTGATTCCAAACCCGTCATCAAATTATTCAAAGATATTATTTTCCCCCATTTTGGAGTGCCACGAACCGTGATATCTGACGGAGGGTCTCACTTCCTTGAAAGAAGATTTGAAGCTTTACTGAGAAAATATGGTGTAACACATAAGGTAGCCTCACCCTACCATCCACAAACAAGCGGACATGTAGAGGTTTCTAATCGTCAACTAAAGGCTATTCTGGAAAAAATTGTAGGCCGCAATCGAAAAGATTGGTTAGTAAAAATCAACGACACATTATGGGCCTATCGAATTGCTTACAAAACTCCCCTCGGGACTACAACCTTTTGATTAATATATGGAAAAGCTTGCCACCTTCTAGTTGAACTGGAACACAAGGATGAACTCAGGATGACAGCTTATGAGAATGCACGAATCTACAAAGAACACACCAAACTTTGGCATGATGGTCATTTAAAAAGAATAGACAGACAAGTGGGAGACCAAGTTCTGCTGTTCAACTCAAGATTGAAGTTATTCCCAGGAAAACTCCGCTCCCGCTGGTCTGGACCGTACATTGTCAAAAGCATCTCCCCACATGGTGTTTTCTCTTTATGGAGTGAAAAGTCCGGTGAATTTGTGGCGAACGGCCAACGCTTGAAAAGATATTTCACCACAACAGATATGAGCACCGAAGAAATAATAGATATCTCCAATCCAAAGGAACAACTGTGAAGTCGAAGATATCAAGTCGAGCCATTGACATAAAACAAAGGCGCTTGTCGGGAGGTAACCCGATAAATAAATTTGTATTTAGTTTTCAATTTTGAATTAAAAAAATTCCCTTAATTTTGTTTTCACCCTTTAGATAATTTTGCACCAAATAAAATTTGCATCGCGAGATGCTATCTTGAGTTCTAATTTATCTTTCTTTAGATTTTTTAGATAAGAGGATGTGCGTTGACTGGAACGCTAACACATCTGGTGGTCAATCTGGCATGAATTTTCCCCTCCATCTTAGATTTAGGGTTTTCTCGGGATGAGCAAATCTCTAAGTTTGGGGTGGAGGGTGGGTGGTACGTACCTCACTTTCCACCTACATCCATACTTTGCATACTTAAGTTTCTCTGTCACATTCTTAATAAAATTTTCAAATTTTCAAAAATTTCAAAAATTTTAAAGTTTTCCAAAGAATTTGAACAAATACTTGATGACTTTTTAACACTTTCAGTTTCATTAAATGTCACCAACTAATCTGCTATGCATTTTGAATCATTATACTCTCCTTATTCGAAGTAGATCCTCAAACAGACCACTTTTTGAAACTAGTCTTTTGACTGAAATCATTTTGTGAAGCTTATGACTCCTAACATCATGATACTTATGCAAATATGACAAGTGTCTGTCAAACTAATAGGGATCAAACACGTCGTGCTTCCTAACTGAGTAGTGGAACAATAACATGGAATCCCCATCGGATCCTCATCAAGCCATTATTTGAACAGAGTACGATAAAGAGAACGGCCTAGTGCATAAAATTGTAAATCAAGTTGCATTCTGATATGAACTCTCTTCTACACTTCTTCCATCATCTTCGTACCCCTCCATCCATAAAAAAGAAACAAAAATAGCCAAAATAGTGCCAAACCCTAAGTTCGGGGTGGCACGCCACTTCCCTCTATATCTGCTTCTTCCATATCCCTAACAAATAAATAGGGGTGTACCACTAAAAATCCAATCTCGAGTCGAATAGAGGAGAGATTTGCAAATAAAAAGATGCCAAAGCGCACACAAAAAGAAATGCAATCTCAAGTTGAATAGAGGAGAGATTCGCACACACACAAAATAAAAACAAAAAACAAATGCAATTGCAAATCATAAAATAAAAATCTCGAGTCGAATGGAGGAGAGATTTACTTCTTCCTTCCATACCACCATTCACTCCATTTTCTACCTAATGGCACAATGCATGCCCCCACTATCTTGAAAAACACTAATGTCAAATCAGATGCACACTTGTTGTTCTGTAGGTATTCTGGACTCTTACAAAACTCTTTGACATGCTTGTTGTTGGAAAAAGTGAGGAGGAAGTGATATTGGAAATCAAACTCAAGAACGAAGATATGGTAAGATGTGTTTAGTGGTCTCAGGAGGTTGAGATATTGAGTCGTACTATGCAGAAAGAAAACAATCGTGATGTGAAGATGAGGCAATCACACGAATTGAAAGTATTTATTTGGTGACTGTTTCAGATTCTGTGTTACTCGAGGATGAGCAACATTTAAGTTCGGGGTATTTTGATGAATGTATATTCATCATGGAATTCAATTATCTTCTTGGGTTCATTTGAACTCAACATATCAAATTTAACTCATTAAATATCAAAATGCATCATAATGTGCAAAATTAGTTAATCGATTCGATTATCAAGTTTTTTACCGAATTTATGTTGATTTAATGCAGGTCTTGATAAAGCTGAACAATTAGCTGGGGGCCACCTTCACTCACCCTTGGTTCTGACCAATCGATCTGACCATTTGGATTCAACCAATCGGTCTCACCAAACGATCTCACCATTCGGTTTCGTCCATACGGTATCAAGACCGAATGGACATGCTCACCTCAAGACCGTTTAAAGAGATTCGGTCTGTAAGACCGTTTAAAGAGATACGGTCTGTGAGACCGTTTAAAGAGATTCGGTCTACAAGACCGTTTAAAGAGATACGGTCTGTGAGACCGTTTAAAGAGATTCGGTCTGCAAGACCATTTAAAGAGATACGGTCTGCGAGACCGTTTAAAGAGATTCAGTCTGCACGCAGACTATTTGAAGAAATTCGGTTTGCGAGACCGTTCAAAGAGATTCGGTCTGCGAAACCGTTTGAATTTCCAATATCGAATGCATGCGAAGACCGAATGAGAAAGGAGTGAAGACCGTTTGGTCTTTTGTTTACATGCAAACCGTTTAAGCAACTAAACCGTTTGAAATTGCAGCAGCCAAACCGAATGCACTAGACCAAGCAGCAAGACCGAATGGCCTAATTAATTCGAAGACCGTTAGCCACATGTGGACCATTTGGAATGAGCTGGCTGCGTCAAAACCGAATGGTGCTAGGGATCGAATGAGTTGCTGAAACACCAAGACTGTTTGCTCCATTTGCTGGAATCATCACATGCTGATCGTGAGCAAGAAAAGCATGCAGTCGAGACCGTTTGCTTTGCTCCAATACCAGATTGTTTGAAGAAGTGATGTCAAGACCGAATGGATCAGTAGAACGTTTGCCAAATGCAAACCAAATAATACCAACCGCATGCATTAAGAAAATGAAACCAAATGAAGCTACGTGCATGCAAATCGTGAGATGAACTCGTGGAGATCATTTGATTTAATAGAATGTAAGATAGAATGGACCATCACGTGAAGACCAAATGCAATGCAAATTGAATCATCTATTCACGTGAAGCAGCTAATGCATGGAAACTGTTTGCTGGATACGTATGAAACTGAATGGAGCTAGGCAGAAACAAAGACAGTTTAATGTATACACATGAAGACCGTATGATTGAGCTGCTGCATGGGACCAAATGAGCAAGATCATTTGAGTGTGAAGACCGAATGGATGAGGACGGAGACCGTTTGGATATGGAAACATGCAGACCGCATGAGCCGCAAACCGAATGAGCAAGATCGTTTGAGTATGAAGACATAATGGATGACGACGAAGACCATTTGGATCTGGAAACATGCAGACCGCATGAGCCGCAAACGGAATGGCCAATTGCTAGTACGAAACCGAATGGTCAAATTGCCAATCCAAAACTGTATGAGCATCACGTACATGCAAACCGTATGACCAAGATTTTTATCAAACCGTTTGGACTAAAATCACACAAAAAGTGGGAGGACATGTCTAGTTCCTATAAATAGGACCAGCAGGGTCCTTATTTTGGCATCGGTTCTGGGACGCCGACAGGCTGCCTGAACATAGGTTCGAGGCTGAGAAGAGAAGGAAGACGGAGTGCGAGAGACTGTCCGGCCAGTCTTGGCATCTCCCGTTCTGTGTCCAAATCTGCTTCGACACGACGTAGAAGACCGCATCATCTTCACCGAGCTCCGACTACCTTCTACACCGAGTTCATGGTGGATTTCTCTCTCTTTCTCATTCTTCTTGTTTCTCGCATCATGAGCGAGTAGTATCTTTTTGCTGGGGTGTGGGGACTAGCCATGTTGCCCGTGCAATCATGTTCTTTTGTTAAACTCTCCATGGCAATGTATATAACTTTCCGTTTTGTTATTAATTGGTACGTTCGTAGTTGATTATCTACTTGCTTTCATCTTGTTCTCTCCTATATTGCGAAATCTTCTATATGTGGGATAGAATGACAGTTTACAAAGTTCGACTCTTTGACGAGAACTTTTGATAAGATTCCTTGAGGTCGTAAGTGTATGATCAGTGAAAGGATGAGACATCTAGCCTATGGTGATGCTTCTGTGGTCTAAACATCCCTTAGGGAGGACCACAGCCTTAGTTGGATTTTATATCGTCTTTATTTATCGTCGATGTTAGTTTGTAGATCTATCACCTGCTTGCTTATCAATTAATGCGGTTGACTCCCAAACTAGAAATAGAATGGGATTTCTTCGAGGTCGTAAGTGTATGATCCGTGAGGGGATGAGCCATCTAGCCTTCGGTGACGCTTCTATGTGCCTAACACTTGTATAGGGGGCTCACAACCTTCGTTGGATTTCTGTATCTTCGGAGTCGTAAGTAAGTGATCCAGTTGGTGATGAGACATCTGATGCCTAAGGTAATGCTTACGTAAACCTAACGCTCGTACGGGGGTTCTACAGTAGCTCTATTTGGATTGATATATCTTGTCTGGATTGTTTGTGATTGAATGTGTTTGCATGTGTAGCGGTGGTGAAACCCGATACCATCCTAGCGATTCCATATCATTGATCTAAATCCAACTTTAATTCATCTTTTACTTTCTTGCAATTAGTTTAAGTAACCTCAAATCAACCAATCATTTTAAATATTAGCCTTCTCTCGAGCTAGATTCGATTAACAAAGATTCTTAAAAACATTGTCCTTTGGGTTCGATCCTTAACTATACTACGATAAGACCCATCCACTTGTGGGTGGTATTATTGCACTTTGATTTTGGTAAAAGCTTGGGGATTTCAACCCCGAGTGAGTTTGTTAGTGTGATAAAATCCCATGTCATATCTCTATGGTACCGTGTCTATTTACTTGAAATTTACAACACGACATGAATATCATTCTAAATTTGACAGAGCAGTTTATTCAAGCATTGCAAATGCTGAGAGATTTGATATGTTAAGCATGCAGGCAGATATCAAGTTCTTATATAAACTAAATACATGTCCACATGTAATTTACTAAGAAATCAACATTATTATGCATGCAGACAGACTAAAATTCTTAAATAAATAGAATTTAGGTCAACTTGGCACATATACACTGAAATCATACAATTGAACATCGTAATGCACTAACAAGAGTTAATTACTCGATATATGAGTAATCGTCAATAGCACTTGTAAATTATCTATAATTCCTCAAAAATCGTGCACATCAACCCAAGATCAGAGTTGTGCATCACATAACTCAATTAAGAGTTAAATTTCTTATTATGGCACGAGTTATTAATATTAATTGAGAATTTCAAATAATTTCTTTGGAAAACATGTCAATTTGTATAGTTATTAAACTACTCGTATTAAGTATAGTAGGGAGCATGCAACTAGGTTTTCTTGAACGTTTTCATGTCATCGTCATCTCTTTGTAATCGTGCATCAATTGAATTACTAAAATAGTGCATCCTGGGTTTATACCCAAAATGTCTAGTTACTGGTCGTGTGCTACTGTTTTCAATCTTTAACTGAGCAACTTAGGTTTTAATCAACCATATAATTCCACTAACCAAAACCATACACATCAATTAATAAACCAAATCATGCAAAACGTGATGAATTGAATAGTGCAATAAAAGTCAAGCGAAGTTGTCACTGCCTGACACCTGGGTAAGTGTTGTTACCCACGAATAACGCAGATCGAACCAAAATTGTATGTTTCATGGAGTTAAATCGTGCTTTGGGAAGTGAGATTCTATTCACAGTGGTCTAAGATGACCAAAATCGTATGAAAACACATCCAGAGTCTTCTTCCGAGCATTCACGGGGTCATCTTCAACCTCGGTTGCTCTGGATTTCAACCTGTGGAAATCAAACAGTAACTTTCTCATGCACAGGTGGAGGATACAAGCTACAAACGTGGCTAGGTGATGCTTGCGGCTGCGGATTTGTGCACAGACCTCAAGGACGAAGATATTGGTGCCATTTTGGAGTGTTGCCTTGCGCCCAAAGTGGCACAATGCCACGGCTATAGCTGCTGCTACTCGGACCATATGGGGCACCACCCTGTTGGTTAGAGACCAGCTCGATTGTGTGCTGCTCGGAGCTAGGAGGCTGCGGATTTGAGCCTAGGCCTCAAGGCCAAAGTCGGTGGCACCCTTCCCTGGAGGTTTGCACGCCCAAGGCGGATCCTAGCTACTGCCACAGCAGCAGTAGCTAATGCTACTGGTCTCCGGTGCTGCATCTAGATCGGGTTACAGATTAGGGCGAGGATGAGGAGGGAAAGATGGAGGAAGGAGAAGGTGGAGCAAGGTGATGCTGGAAATGAAGCTAGGGCTCAAAATCACCCCACCTCTCCTCTTCCCCTACTGCTCAATCGAGCGCAGGTATGCACTACTTAAACTAAACGGTGCCCTGATTCGTTTGGGAATAAAGGGATAAGGAAGAAAGAAATAAAAGCCAATTAAATGGGAAATTTGCACTATAGGTCCAAAGAACATAAAATTGGCATAACTTTTGCCTCGTAGGTCCAATTCATATGGTTTCTTTTGCAAAGCTTCACGCACGAAATCCTCTACAACCTCAAGGCACGAAATTATGCTTATTAGACTATAACACTTGATCAAAGCACTAATCACCACATGAGCACTTAACTTATCTCAATTAACTTACTGATGTTGTTATCATGATACTTACTAGATAACTTTGGTGTGGGTCATAACAAAAGTAGAACTCAAAGAAGTTCAAGACCAACAAGAAAACATTGAATCTATAGAGTTTTAGGAGGAACATAGAGAGTCAAAAACCATTGTGGAACCTCAAATTCCTCATGTGACATGGGAAACTCACAAATCTGGTAGGACACTCCTTGAGAAAGATAGATTTGGTTATCTACTGACTCAAGAAGGAAATGAGTCAGTCATTGATAATGAGCCAACTACCTACCTAGAAGTTTTTAGGGGACTAGAGTTTGAGAAATGACTTGAGGCCATGAGATCTGATATGGAATCCATGTATACCAATAAGGTATCAGCCTTGGTGAATCCATCCTAAAGGGGTAAAACCCATAGGGTTCAAGTGGGTCTTCAAGAAGAAGATTGAAATGGATGGTAAATGTACAAACTTACAAAGGTCAATTGGTTGCAAAGGGTTTCAAACAAGTTCATGGTGTTGACTATGATGAAACCTTTTTTCTAGTTGCCATGGTTAAGTCCATCAAGCTTATTCTTTCCATTGCAGCTTATCATGACTATGAGATTTTGTAGATGGATGTTAAAACTGCATTCCTTAATGGGAATCTTCTTGAGGATGTGTACATGACACAACCTGAGGGTTTTGTAAATCTAAAGGATGCAAATGAAGTATGTAAGCTGCAAAGGTCAATCTATGGATCGAAGCAAGCATCTTGTAGTTGGAATCTTGGATTTGATGAAATAGTCAAAGAGTTTGACTTTACCCAAAATGAAGATGAACCTTATGTTTAAAAGAAGGCTATTGGGAGCATGATTGTATTACTCATATTGTATGTGGATGACATACTATTGATTGGGGATGACGTTCCTACTTTAGGGATGGTAAATACATGGCTAGGAAATACATTCTCTATGAAGGACTTAGGCAAAGCATCCTATATCTTAGGAATCAAGATCTATAGAGATAGATCTAGAAGGCTTCTTGGACTAAGTCAGAGCACATATATTGACAAATTGTTAAAGAGGTTCAATATGTAAAACTCAAAGAGTGGAAATGTAACAACCCCAATTTTCAGGTTCTTTTGGGGAGAAATGCAATTTCTCCTATTAAAGACATATGAACAAATAATGGTGTGATTCAATTTGAATATATGGATTTCATTTGTAATAGCCTTGTTTGCTATGTTTGTGGGCCTTATTGGATATTGGGCCCAATAACAAGAAAAAGAGAAAATAAAAGAGAAAAAGAAATTCAGTTAATAAAAGAATATATATTAAGAAAGGGAGAAGAGAAAAAGGTAGAAGCCTCAAGAAGGCTAGGTAATATCCTGTAAAGGTGGATTTCGTGCCTTTAGGGTTCCTTGGGTTCCAAGGAGTCCAAGTTGCAAAGATAATGCAACAAGAAAGAGAAAAGATCATTTAAATATTGCTTTATTAAGAAGGAAATATGAGATAGCAATGATATTACAAGAAATATGTGGATATATGAATAATGGACCCATCTTGGATAAGATTTCATGTCCACATGTTTCTAATGGAAAAAGGAATCCAAGATGATAAGATAATGGCAAAAGAAAGAGGAAATATCAATTAATTTGGTTTTATTAATGAATAACTTGCATATGAAGGAAACACCCTTTTCCTTTGGAATTTGGGTTTCAATTTAATACACGAGTAGATAATGCCAAGACAGAGTTTCCTCTAAATTTTGAGTGAAAATGTTAAATGAGGAGAGAGATATGAATTTTACAAATTTCCATTGTTTAAAACATAATTTTCTTTGTTATTGAGAAATTATAAACAGAGGGACGATGACATCCATCGGATTCCCTGTGTGGTCTAGGGGACCACAGATCCGACAGTGGTTTTGCATCATCCACCTCGACTCATAGAAGGAAAGGGAGAGGGAAATCGAGAATTTTCTAATTCGATTTTCTTGAATCACACGATACCAAATAGAAATCCAAGACCACGAGGGTCTTTGGGACATGATTTTGTGCACGACTAGCCTAGATTTTAGAGTGTTTTGAGAATTCTAGAAAGAATGCCCAATGGGGCTGAGAACTAGAGTGGCGGAGAGGTTTGGAGAACCCTCAAAGAGCCCCTAAATCCTATAAATAGTACCCCCTCTCAACTCCTCTCACCCTCACACACCCGAACGACACCTTCCCTAGTTTCCTCGTGCCCTGATCTGACGAGACCACCTTGCTCTAGTGAGCTGAAGCTTCAGCACTTTTGTGGGTGTAACCTACTGCTTCGAGCAAGAACAAGTAGCAGCGACCGTCCGATCATGATCCGCGGTAGGCCACGAAGGAAATCAACAGCCCTAGTCATCTGCGACATTCAACAAGTTTCTAGTGGGCGCGAGCATCGCAAGCCATGCAATATCACTCAGTCAACGATGACCGAGGATCCAACGGCTCCAGTTTTACTGAAATTAGCAAGGTAAATCACCTCTCTGGGCAATATTCAAGAAAAGTGTTGAATCTTGTATAAATCGTTAAAAATAAATCCTTTAGATAAAAAATACAAATAAGTAGTGCTTTTTAATTAGAAAAATACATAGAATATGATAAAAATGGAATTAGGACATGATAATGGATTCAATTCAAAAAGTATAGGGATTTACATATTTTAACACATCAAGTTATGGAAAACCCATAAATAGATGTGAAAACTAGTAGGATGATTCTTTTCGGTGTTTTTGGATTAATGTTAACCTATTGAGAGTAAAAGAAAGGATAAACTCATAAAAGGATGTTAATATGGTTGTTTTAGGGTTTCCTTTGTACACATGTTATGATTTAATAAACTAAAACCCTAATTTAAGGAAAGATGGGTTTTAATGGAGGAAATCTGGAATTTGTCACTGGGGATTAATATCCTTAAACCTAAATGCATGTTAAAGAACCCTTAATAATGATGATGAATGGATTAATTAGGGTTTTCAAATAAAAGAGTGTGTTTTAGGGTTTTGATCTAAAAGGAGAGCATAATTAGGTAAAGTAGCCAAAGAAACCCTAATAAACCCTAGGGAAATTCGCATGCCTTTGGAAAGAAATTTAGAATGTGAAAATGACAATAGGCAATTTACATGTTCCAGTGTTTAGGGTTGCTTGCTTTGAGTGTTTGCTTGAAGACCTTGATTGATCTTTGGATTCTTTTCTCAAGGATAGGTATGTGGTTACGCTTATTATTAAATCACTTTAGTTTCATGGCGATTACTGAATGTTTTATTGATTTCCTGAATATAACTGCTTGGATGACTTTTATTTCATGCAACTATAAAGTGACTATGATTATCACTATAAATAAGTGTACATGACTAGCTCAGATCCTGGTCCTCTGTGGCTTTGCTAATAATAAAGATGACCTAGTACATGGTCTACCTGTTAGGTAGGACCATCAGGTTATCATGAGTCAGTGATTGGGCTATCTATGGGTAGTGCCATGCGACTCTTTAACATATTATGAGTTAGGGATTGGGATACCTATGGGTAGTGCCATGTGACTCTTCAACCCTAGGTATTGATCTACCTGTTAGGTAGGATCATGGGGGTTAATTGGGATCTACCATATGAGAGGTAGTATCCAAGTCCATTGCATGAACAGCACAGAGGCTAGGGTATGTCTGGATTGAGTAGTCATTTTTAAAATGTAAAGTTTGCTTGCTAAGCCATAATTGCTTGCAATATGTTGTTACAGTTAACTGCACGATTATTATTTCCCCCACATACCAGTATAATTCTCTATACTGACCGCCGTTTTGTTTGTCGGTGTTTTAGGTACAATATGAAAAGGACAAATAGTAAAGTGATACATTGTGAATATATGAATTAAAGTACAAGGAGGATTAGTTAGAATAGACTCCAGTCGTGGATAGAAGTTTAGAAATCCAAGATTTTAAAAAGGTATGCAAAGTTTTATTTTATTCAGCTTTTCAGTATAGTTTTGGTAGAATTTAGTAACTATTATTGATTATTTATTGAACCATTGATCCAGAAAATTGGGATAACGGCTCTGACCTTTTGGTCTCGCTTAATTGGGGGTTACCGGGAGGTGGGGTCATTACATTTGGTATCAGAGCCTTGGTTCCTCATTTAATTCTTAGTAATTGTTAAATTTTACAAACTATGTAGAACTGAGGGAGTTATTAGAGGATTTTCTGAAAGACGGAGGTGTCTAGAAAAGGATCATGGTCTGGGGGCTGGCAATATTTTCCTCTGTCCCGCTAGTCAGTCACGAGGAATCCCAGATGCGGTGTGACTGCCTGGCTAAAGTCTGAGGTTTTGACTCGAAATAAGATACCTTTAGGACTCTCTCATCTATTTTTGTCCCTTCTCAACCCTAATTCAATTAAGGTTCTAAGGTTTAGGGTTTTTCTCTCTCTTCCCCACCCTCTTGAGGTCAGAGTATGTAAGATAAGATTAAGGAATCCTCTACCAAATCAATAAAAAGCATGTAAATAAGATATCATGGACATAAGTGTAATAGTTTATGCATAAACTAAAGATGAGTTGCATGCTTAGGTAGCATGACATGTGTTTTCGTTCCCTCAAGAGAGAGACCTGAGGTTAGACCTTCTCGTCAGGAGGATAGTAGAAAGTTAGCCTTGGAGGTAGAGGCCTCCAGGAAGAGGTAGAGACCTGACGCATCCTCGAAGGACGATGCTAACCGTAACCCTAAGTGGTTGTTAGAGAGAGATGACATGATGATTTAGATATCATGGTAGACCATATATGTGGGTTGACATGCTTTTTGGTTTTGAGTAACTGGGAGAAGCATGAGTTATGTGAGGTTGGTTGACCTAGTGCCTTTCTGGCGACCCAACCTTGGAAGGGTCGTGCCTTTTAGGGTGAAGGTTAGCTCCTTCATTGAAGAGGTTAGTAATGACCATATGGAAACCCTTATGGGAATATACGAGCATAGAAGGGAATGCTACATAGCTTATGACATAAGCATGTAGAGCTTTGTTTAACCTTAATCGAACACAGGTTTGGATCATACGTTTCACCCAGGTAGGTGTAGGCATGTATCCTTAAGAGCTTGATCCACCTTCTTAGGGAGAGAACCTCCAGTGGTAATGTCAGTGGTAGGGTTAGCTCTAGAGAGAAAGCCAGACCCGAGCAAGAAGGTTGGGAACTTAGACTCTGAGATAGTAGGAACCATTAGAAGTTGGGTATGTTTTGACCTAGCATGCACGCTACGTGCATGACCTTTGGAGGCTCGACATACCATGATTTTCTTTAGAGAACCAAACCCTAGAAGGAGAAAGAGGCTCCTGCAACCAAGATATAGATGCTTACCTTGTAGGTATAGGAAGAAAGTTCCTTAAATCGAAGAGGTATAGTAACAATTTATGGGGTCTCAACCCGAGTCAGTTGTCCTTGTGTAGGACTCCAAGGTGTTGTTCACGTGAAAGAATAGTGGGATGTGTATGTCCTACCTTATGCATGTTTGGTTTGTGGTTGGACAGTTGATGCATAAGAAGAGAACCTAGGAATCCCAGACGTGAGAGGGAAGTAGTAGTACTTGGTGTGTCGGATGCTCACAAAGATGTTTGAGTTCCTATAGTTTCAAGAATGGAACCCCTCAGGTTTAGAGGAAAAGGAAACCCCTTGGGTAGGGTATATGTTTGATGAACCCCTCACACAAAGGTTGGTGGCATATGCATGTATGTTGTTGGTCCAATGTTGAGGAATAGGAGCAAGTATGACATACTAAGGAATCTGGAGTGGCTTGGTGGTCTCCTTGATAGTTGCATGCTTAAGTAGCATGATAGAGCTAAGTCCACACATGATGACATAACCCATGACGTAGGGACGTTTGTGACTTTTGTTGCTATCAAGAGATAGTTTTCTCCCATCCTGGGGAGGGACCCTTCTGTAGGGTGAGTACCAGCTTTTGTTTAGGTTCGAAGTAACCTAAAAAGGTCTCTCATGGGAGCTTGATGAGCTATGTGGAGAGTACATAGTATGAGAACGAACCTATAGACCCATAGACAACCATCTCTAAGGGCATGTGGATGTGTTACCATGGAGGTAACCAGTATGGGGCCTAACTGAGGTAGGTAGGTCACCATGATCCCTATAAGAGGATGTAAGTCTGACCACATCTACCTAGAGAGATGATGGAGTTTTGGGTTAGGTTTCAAGTTTGATATGTACCATGTTAGAATCCTAAGTCTATTCTAGGTTCAGGTAGGGATAAGACTGATGGGAGTAGGAGTTTCCTACTTCCCTAGTTGCACAAGACCATAGGGTCGGGTGGCAACAGCTATCATTATCTGAGGACCATGGGTTAGGAGATTGATCACCTTCATGAACTCATGGGACCCAAAGGGAAAATGAGGAGGGCACTCTCTGGTTGCATAAGGGAAGAGGGATGACCCCAAAAGTACTGGCACCCTACAGACCTAGGGGAAATGACTAAGGATTGTGTGGTAACCCAAGTGTGTTTTGGACCAGTTTTCCATGGAAGTAAACCTGATATCAAGATGTTCATGATGTGGAGTCATGTGATGCACGTTTCAACCTAGATTGGAAGGTGTATTGGCGATGTGGGATGCACCATCTCTACTCTTGGAACGGGAAGAACTTTGTGTTTGGATGGCTGACAAATGCTTATTTCCTCTCATTATGGGTTTGAGAGATAGGGCAACATACACGCCATACACTAAGGATAAAGTTGATGTGAGTTGAGACATTGCTATGATGTTTAGGATAAAGATAATAGCGTACCTTTTGGAAAGTACATTGTATGAATGATTTTCGATGCGAAGAGAACTAAGGTAGTCGTCTTATAAGGACGTTCTTATCATGAGCTATATGGAATTTATGAGTTTTCTAATAAAGATTGACCTAAAATCCGAGAAGAGATAATAAGTGGAATACATGAAGGTTTCTATCTTCACTGTTACCTAACACATGAGTATGTAAGATGGTAATGGACTAACTTATTTAGCCAGTAGAGAGGCTAGAAGAGATGGTAAGACTTTTACAATTAATATCCAGATACAACTAGACCTGTTGGTCGAGTTAGTGGTTGCTTGGTTAGCCAGCCTAGGGTTTGATGTGATAGAAGGATGGTTGTAGAACCGCAGATGAACTTCTCTAGAAAATAAGGTGATGAAACCCACGACTAGAGTGTTTTAGGGTTTCTGAGTAACCAACCTTGAGGAATCATGACATACATGAGATCATGATTTTAAGTTCACTATACACCGTGGTACTGTTAAGATAGTAAGTTGCAGTAGTACTTTGGATGCCTAAGATGAAGAAGTGTATAGAGTTGCATGTAGCTTGTCGCCATGCATGCCAGGAGGTGAAAGACAAACACCAGTAACCCAGTGTGTTGATATAGAGGATAAAGAGTCCCTGAGAGGGAATGGGAATTGATCACCATGAACATTGTGGTGAGTCTACCCTGGACCGAGGAAGGTCAAGATGCAATATGTGTTATGGTAGAGCGCCTTACTTAGATGGCATAATCTAAGAGAAAGAGAGAGTATTGTCAGGGGACAGATCTGGTTGAACTATATATGAGAGAGAGATGGTTCAACTACACCATGATGCGAGTTCAAAGGTTCGAGTATGACCTAAAGATTCACCTCCATGCAGTGGAAGTAGGTACATGAAGAACTCAATGTTAGTACAACTTATCACCCCTCACTGATGGTTAGTATGATCCAGACTAGATGGTCTGATGGGAGCATGTGTGCTCATTCAGGGTGATACATGGAGACAATTCTTGTCCTATGAGAGTTGTGATGATAACCACCATAGCCATTATCGGGATGTAAGAAGCTCTATAAGGGAGGTTGTGTCGGTCACTGCTTCATGAAGATGATTTCGATGGAAAGACCTTGGGAAGGTCAGAGAGACCACAGTGTGTGCAGATGAAGTCTCATTGATCATGCGATGGCTGAGAGAGCCCCAGAGTGACATGAGTCGTGAGCTGATGTGAAGCAGACTGACATGCAGTTCACTGTGGGAGAATATGTGATATGAAAATCTGACCCCTCTGAGTTATAGCTGGGAAAGCTGAGTCCCCGATACAGAGGTCCACTTGAGATGGATTAGTGGATATGCTTATGTTTATCCTTACCCCTCAGGATAACGTGATGTATGATGTGTTCCACGAGTCCAATCTAGGGCACTATGTGAGGTACCCAAGCCATGTGTTGAGCCATGAACCTATTAAGCTTCAAAAGAGGTTGAAATGTCCTGAGTCACCTACAAGGGTACAAGATACCAAGGTGAGAGAGAACTCATATGTAATAATATAAGATGATGAAGGTTCTTGGGAAGCACCATGGAGAGGGTGAGGCAACATGGGAGCCATGATGGACATGAGAAAGTCTTATCCTACTTGTTTGAATGCTTGGTGGAATTTGGAGGGAAAAATTACTATAAGAGGGGAAGGATGTTACAACCCCAATTTTCATGTTCTTTTGGGGAGAAATGCAATTTCTCCTATTAAAGACATATGAACAAATAATGGTATGATTCGATTTGAATATATGGATTTCATTTGTAATAGCCTTGTTTGCTTTGTTTGTGGGCCTTATTGGCTATTGGGCCCAATATAACAAGAAAAAGAGAAAATAAAAGAGAAAAATAAATTCAGTTAATAAAAGAATATATATTAAGAAAGGGAGAAGTGAAAAAGGTAGAAGCCTCTAGAAGTCTAGGTAATATCCTACAAAGGTGGATTTCATTCCTTTAGGGTTCCTTGGGTTCCAAGGAGTCCAAGTTGCAAAGATAATGCAACAAGAAAGAGAAAATATCAATTAAATATTGCTTTATTAAGAAGGAAATATGAGATAACAATGATATTACAAGAAATATGTGAATATATGAATAATGGACCCATCTTGCATAAGATTTCATGTCCACATGGTTTCTAATGGAAAAAGAAATCCAAGATAATAAGATAATGGCAAAAGAAAGAGCAAATATCAATTAATTTGGTTTTATTAATGAATAACTTGCATATGAAGGAAACACCATTTTCCTTTGGAATTTGGGTTTCAAATTTAATACACGAGTAGATAATGCCAAGACAAAGTTTCATCTAAAATTGAGTGAAAAATGTGAAACTAGGAGAGAGATATGAATTTTACAAGTTTCCATTGTTTAAAACATAATTTTCTTTGTTATTGAGAAATTGGAAACAAGAAGGTTGGGAACTTAGACTCCAAGACAGGAGGAACTATTAGAAGTTGGGTATGTTTTGACCTAGCATGCACACTACGTGCATGACCTTTGGAGGCTCGACATACTGTGATTGCCTTTAGAGAACCAAACCCTAGAAGGAGAAAGAGGTTCCTGGAACCAAGGTATAGATACCTACCTTGTAGGTATAGGAAGAAAGTTCCTTAAATCGAAGAGGTATAGTAACAAGTTATGGGGTCTCACCCTGAGTCAGTTATCCTTGTGTAGGACTCCAAGGTGTTGTTCACATGGAAGAATGGTGGGATGTGTATGCCCTACATTATGCATGTTTGGTTTGTGGTTGGACAGTCCATGCATAAGAAGAGAACCTAGGAATCCTAGACCTAATAGGGAAGTAGTATTACTTGGTGTGCCAGATGCTCACAAAGTTGTTTGATTTCCTAAAATTTCAAGCATGGAACCCATAAGGTTTAGAGGAAAAGGAAACCCCTTGGCTAGGGTATATGTTTGATGAACCCCTCACACAAAGGTTGGTGGCATATGCATGTATGTTGTTGGTCCAATGTTGAGGAATAGGAGCAAGTATGACATACTAAGGAAAATGGAGTGGCTTGGTGGGTTGTCTCCTTGATAGTTTCATGCCTAAGTAGCATGATAGAGCTAAGTCTACACATGATGACGTAACCCAGGATGTAGGGACGTTTGTGACTTTTGTTGCTATCAAGAGATAGTTTTCTCCCATCCTGGGGAGGGACCTTCTATAGGGTGAGTACCAGCTTTTGTTTAGGTTCGAAGTAACCTAAAGAGGTCTCTCATATGAGCTTGATGAGCTATGTAGAGAGTACATAGTATGAGAATGAACCTATAGACCCATAGATAACCATCTCTAAGGGCATGTGGATGTGTTACCATGGAGGTAACCAGTATGGGGCCTGACTGAGGTAGGTAGGTTGCCATGATCCCTATAAGAGGATGTAAGTCTGACCACATGTGCCTAGAGAGATGATGGAGTTTTGGGTTAGGTTTCAAGTTTGATATGTACCATGTTAGAATCCTAAATCTATTCTAGGGTCAAGTAGGGATAAGACAGATGGGAGTAGGAGTTTCCTACTTCCCTAGTTGCACAAGACCATAGGGTCGGGAGGTAATAGCTATCATTGTTTGAGGACCATGGGTTAGGAGATTGATCACCTCCATGAACTCATGGGACCCAAAGGGAAAATGAGGAGGGCACTCTCTGGTTGCATAAGGGAAGAGGGATGACCCCAAAAGTATCGGCACCCTATAGACCTAGGGGAAATGACTAAGGATTGTGTGGTAACCAAAGTGTGTTTGGGACTAGTTTTCCATGGAAGTAAACCTGATATCAAGATGTTCATGATGTGGAGACATGTGATGCAAGTTTCAACCTAGATTGAAAGGTGTACTGGCAATGTGGGATGCACCATCTCTACTCTTGGAACGGGAAGAACTCTGTGTTTGGACGGCCTCCAAATGCTTTTTTCCTCTCGTTATGGGTGTGAGAGATAGGGCAATATGCATGCCATACACTAAGGATAAATATGATGCGAGTTGAGACATTGCTATGATGTTTAGGATAAAGATAGTAACATACCTTTTGGAAAGTACATTGTATGTATGATTTTCAATGCAAAGAGAACTAAGGTAGTCATATTATAAGGACGTTCTTATCATGAGTTGTATGGAATTTATGAGTTTTCTGATAAAGATTGACCTAAAATTTGAGATGAGATAATAAGTGGAATACATGAAGGTTTTTGTCTTCATTGTTACCTAACACATGAGTATGTAAGATGGTAATGGACTGTCTTGTTTATCCAGTAGAGAGGCTGGAAGAGATGGTGAGACTTTTATAGCTAACACCCATATACAACTAGACCTTTTGGTCGAGTTAGTGGTTGCTTGGTTAGCCAGCCTAGGGTTTGATGCAATAGAAGGATGGTTGTAGAACCGCAGATGCACTTCTCTAGAAAAGAAGGTGATGAAACCCACGACTAGAGTGTTTTAGAGTTTCTGAGGAACCAATCTTGAGGAATCATGACATACATGAGATCATGATTTTAAGTTCACCATACATCATTGTATTGTTAAGATAGTAAGTTGCAGTAGTATTTTGGATGCCTAAGATGAAGAAGTGTACAGAGTTGCATGTGGCTTGTCGCCATGCATGCCAGGAGGTGAAGGACGAACACTAGTAACCCAGTGAGTTGATATAGAGGATAAAGAGTCCCTGAGAGGGAATGGGAGTTGATCACCATGAACATTGTGTTGAGTCTCCCCCGGACCGAGGAAGGTCAAGATGCAATATGGGTTATGGTAGACCGCCTTACCTAGATGGCATAATCTAAGAGAAAGAGAGAGGATTGTCAGAGGATAGATCCAGTTGAACTATATATATGAGAGAGAGAGAGAGAGAGAGAGAGAGATGGTTCAACTACACCATGATGAGAGTTCAAAGGTTCTTGAGTATGACCTAAAGATTCACTTCCATGTAGTGGAAGTAGGTACATGAAGAAACCAATGCTAGTACAACTTTTCACCCCTAACTGATGTTTAGTATGATCCAGACTAGAGGGTATGATGGGAGTGTGTGTGCTCATTCAGGGTGATACATGGAGACAATTCTTGTCCTATGAGAATCGTGATGATAGCCACCATATCCATTATCAGTATGTAAGAAGCTCTGTAAGGGAGGTTGTGTCAGTCACCGCTTCATGAAGATGATGTCGGTGGAAAGACCTTGGGAAGGTCAGAGAGACCAAAATTTGTGTAGATGAAGTCACTTTGATCGTACGATGTCTACGAGAGCCCTAGAGCGACATGAGTCATGAGCTGATGTGAAGCAGACTGGCATGCAGTTCACTATGGGAGAATATGTGATATGAAAATCCGACCCCACTGAGTTATAGATGGGAAAACTAAGTCCCTGATATATAGGTCCATTTGAGATGGATTGGTGGAGATGTTGCACTATTTGAGGTACCCAAGCCATGTGCTGAGCCATGAACCTATTAAGCTTCAAAAGAGGTTGAAATGTCCTAACTCACCTACAAGGGTACAAGATACCAAGGTGAGAGAGAACTCAGATGTAATAATATAATATGATGAAGGTTCTTGGGAAGCACCATGGAGAGGGTGAGGCCACATGGGAGCCATGATGGACATGAGAAAGTCTTATCCTATTTGTTTGAATGCTTCGTGTAATTTTGAGGGCAAAATTACTATAAGAGGGGAAGGATGTTACAACCCCAATTTTTAGGTTCTTTTGGGGAGAAATGTAATTTCTCCTATTAAAGACATATGAACAAATAATGGTGTGATTCGATTTGAATATATGGATTTCATTTGTAATAGCCTTGTTTGCTTTGTTTGTGGGCCTTATTGGCTATAGGGCCCAATAACAAGAAAAGGAGAAAATAAAAGAGAAAAGAAATTCAGTTAATAAAAGAACATATATTACGAAAGGGAGAAGTGAAAAGGGTAGAAGCCTATAGAATTCTATGTAATATCCTCCAAAGGTGTATTTCATGCCTTTAGGGTTCCTTGGGTTCCAAGGAGTCCAAGTAGCAAAGATAATGCAACAAGAAAGAGAAAAGATCAATTAAATGTTGCTTTATTAAGAAGAAAATATGAGATAATAATGATATTACAAGAAATATGTAGATATATGAATAATGGACCCATCTTGGATAAGATTTTGTGTCCACATGGTTTCTAATGGAAAAAGAAATCCAAGATGATAAGATAATGGCAAAAGAAAGAGGAAATATCAATTAATTTGGTTTTATTAGTGAATAACTTGCATATGAATAAAACACCCTTTATCTTTGGAATTTGGGTTTCAAATTTAATACACAAGTATATAATGCCAAGACAAATTTTTCTCTAAAATTTGAGTGAAAAATGTTAAACGAGAAGAGATATATGAATTTTACAAGTTTCCATTGTTTAAAACATAATTTTCTTTGTTATTGAGAAATTGTAAACAAGGGGACGATGACAACCATAGGATTCCCCGCGTGGTCCAGGGGACCACGGATTTGACGATGGTTGTGCATCATCCACCTCGACTCATAGAAGGATAGGGAGAGGGAAATCGGGAATTTTTTAATTCGATTTTCTTGAATCACACCATACCAAATAGAAATCCAAGACTAGAAGGGTCTTTGGGACATGGTTCCACACACGACTAGCCTAGAATTTAGGGTGTTTCAAGAATTCTAGAAAGAAAGCCCAATTGGGTTAAGAACTAGGGTGGCGATGAGGTTTGGAGAACCCTAAAAGATCCCCTAAATCCTATAAATAATACCCCCTCTCAACTCCTCTCAACCTCGCACACCCGAATGGCACCTTCCCTAGTTCCCTCATGCCCTGATCTAACGAGACCACCTTGCTCTGGTGAGCTCAAGCTTCAGTTCCGTCGTGGGTGTAACCTACTACTTCGAGCAAGAACAAGTAGCAGCAACCGTCCGATCATGATTCACGGTAGGCCACGAAGGAAATCAACGGCCCTAGTCATCTGCGACTTCAACCAGTTTCTAGTGGGCACAAGCATCACAAGCCGTGCGATCTCGCTCGGTCAACGGTGACCAAGGATCCAACGGCTCCAGTTTTATCGAAATTAGCAAGTTAACTCGCCTCTCTGGGCAATATTCAAGAAAAGTGTTGAATCTTGTATAAATCGTTAAAAATAGATCCTTTAGCTAAAAAATACAAATAAGTAGTGTTTTTTTATCAGAAAAATACGTAGAATATGATAAAAATGGAATTAGGACCTGATAATGGATTCAATTCAAAAATTATAGGGATTTACATATTTTAACACATGAAGTTGTGGAAAAACCCTAGAAAGATGTGAAAACTAGTAGGATGATTCTTTTAGGTGTTTTTGGATTAATGTTAACCTGTTAAGAGTAAAAGTAAGGATAAACTCATAAAAGGATGTTAATATGGTTGTTTTAGGGTTTCCTTTGTACGCATGTTATGATTTAATAAACTAAAACCCTAATTTAAGGAAAGATGGGTTTTAATGGAGGAAATCCAAAATTTATCACAGAGGATTAATATCCTTAAACCTAAATGCATGTCAAAGAACCCTTAATAATGATGATGAATGGATTAATTAAGGTTTTCAAATAAAAGAGAATGTTTTAGGGTTTTGATGTGAAAGGGGAGCATAATTAGGTAAAGTAGCCAAAGAAACCCTAATAAACCCTAGGGCAATTCTCATGCCTTTGGAAAGAAATTTAGAATGTAAAAATGACAATAGGCAATTTACATGTTCCAGGGTTTAGGGTTGATTGCTTTGAGTGTTTGCTTGAAGACCTTGATTGATCTTTGGATTCTTTGCTCAAGGACCGATATGTGGTTATGCTTATGACTAAATCGCTTTAGTTTCACGGCGATTCCCGGATGTTTTATCGGTTGCTTGAATATAACTGCTCAGATGATTTTTATTTCATGCAACTATAAAGTGACTATGACTATCACTATAAATAAGTTTGCATGACTAGCTCAGATCCTGGTCCTCCTTTGTGGCTTTGCTAATAATAAGGATGATCTAGTACATGGTCTACCTATTAGGTAGGACCATGAGGTTATCATGAGTCAGTGATTGGGCTATATATGGGTAGTGCCATGCAACTCTTTAGCATATTATGAGTTAGGGATTGGGATACCTATGGGTAGTGCCATGCGACTCTTCAACCCTAGGTATTGATCTACCTGTTAGGTAGGATCATGGGGTTTAATTGGGATCTACCATATGAGAGGTAGTATCCAGGTCCACTGCAGGGACAGCGCACATGCTAGGGTATGTATGGATTGAGTAGTCATGTTTAAAATGTAAAGTTTACTTGCTAAACCATAATTGCTTGCAATATGTTGTTACAGTTAACTACATGATTATTGTTTCCCTCACATACCAGTATAATTCTTTATACCGACCATCATTTTGTTTGTCGGAATTTTAGGTACAATATGAAAAGGACAAAGAGTAAAGTGATACATTGTGAATATATGAATTAAAGTACAAGGAGGGTCAGTTAGAATAGACTCCAATTGTGGATAGAAGTTTAGAAATCAAAGATTTTAAAGAGGTATGCAAAGTTTTATTTTATTCAGCTTTTTAGTATAGTTTTGGTAGAATTTAGTAATTATTATTGATTATTTGTCAAACTATTGATCCGGAAAATTGGGATAATGGCTCTGACCTTTTGGTCTCCCTTAATTGGGGGTTATTGGGAGGCGGGGTCATTACAGGAAACCTACCCATGTCTCATGGAGTTACTATCTCTAGAGATCAACATCCCAATTCTTGTGAAGAAAGGGACCGCATGAATAAGATTACATATGCATCTGCAATTGGATCTATCATGTACACAATGTTATGTACTCGTCTAGATGTCTCATATGCCTTGAGCATGATGAGCAGATATCAGTCAAATCCTAATGAAGCTTCCTGGATTGCTATGAAGAACAACCTTAAGTACTTGAGAAGAACTAAGAATTAGTTCCTTGTCTATGACAGAGAGGAAGAGTTGGTGGTAAAAGGTTACACTGATGCAAGCTTCCAAATTGACAAATATGACTATAGAACGTAGCTTGGATTTGTGTTTTTCCTGAACAATAGAGTTGTAAGATCGAAGAGTTCCAAGAAAGAAATAGTTGTGAATTCTACAATAGAGGCTGAGTATATTGATGCATCCAATGCGAAAAAGGAGGTTGTTTGGATCAAGCAGTTAATCTCGGAAGTTGGGGTGGTTCTAAGAATCAGTGATGCAATTGAGCTATATCGTGACAACATAGCTACTGCACAAGCTAAGGAACCAAGATCGCATTAGCAATCCAAGCATATGTAAAGGTAGTTCCAGCTCATACGAGAAATTGTACAACGAGGAGATGTGAATGTTTGCAAAGTACCAACATAGAGCAATGCGGTTGGCCCCTTGATAAAAACACTTTCATAGCAAAAGCATGAAGACCGTGTTAGATCACTTGGGATTAAGTTTGTGGGTGATTGGCTCTAAGTGCAAGTGGGAGTTTATTGGTATGTATGCCCAGAGAGCTAATCATATGATGATTGTAATGACATATCTTATAAATGAGTTTGATAACAATAAATGCAACCTTCCAATTTATTATGTTTTATTTAGTTATTGAGATAATAATGTAACATAATAAATATCTATAGAATGATATTACTCAATGACGTATGTCTTCGAGTTGGGGACCTGAACAATAATATCACGTATGTCTTCGAGTTGAGGACCTGAACAATAATATCATATAAATTTTAAGAGTATATGCATTCTTGTTATGTCCCTAGTTGGATGTTATTGTGGAAGGCTAATAGACAATAATAACACTTAAGACTAGAGTCTGTGTTGGTTGATGATAGAATCTCGTTACCCATGATATATGATATCAAACCAAACACATAGATACTTATTAGAGAATAGTGTATCAGACAGATCCACCTTGAGAGTGATGCATGGAAACCATGATTGGTAGTCGGAATCATCTCGCATAGTGATGATGGTGATTGTGGTTCTTAAACCTGAAGTCACTACTACACCTATCACATGTTGTTCGATTTACCTTGAAATCATTAATTGTGACCTTGAATAAGGGTTGCCACAAAGTTGGTGCTCGGGTGCATTGTGACACATGGGGATGATTGTGAGTGATTACGACAAACTCAATTTTCAAATTTTATAATCCAATATATGATTATGATGTTTTGGTGTATCTAAATGATCTTAAAGTTTCCCATGAATGTTATAATCATTTTTTAGATATATGGACAAAATTGAGAATTTTTGGAGATCATTTGAATGATTATAAAAATTATATGGGACATAAATGATAGTTTTTGGAGGTATTTTTAGTTAGATGGCTAAATGGATTTATTTGTCGATGAGATTTATTGGAAGATTTTTATGATGGTGTTTAAGCTTCATATAAAATTTCATACAAACAAATCTTGTTTAATGGGTCAAATAAAATATACAAGAACTATATTCTAACTGAATTTGATGGTTCAAATCATTTACATTATTTCAACAAAGAGGTAAAACTTTCACGTCTTGGGATTCCTTTGTCCAAATAATGTAAAATTTTAAATGGAGATTTTTGGGTATAGTATTGATTTTTTATTAATTTTGGAAAATTTTATTAAAATCAAAGATGTCTAATTAATTAATAAATCCCTATCATTTTTACATAATTGAGGGAATTATAATTAATTATTGATAATTATTTTTATCAAACTAACCTAGGGTTTCTATAGCACATTATATAAGTTAACCCTATGTGAACTTTTGTAGCCAAGACAATTCATATGACGACCTCAAAAGATCACATTTGACAGCTATACGAAATAACATATCTCATGGTCATCTTCAATCTTGGAACAAGGGTATCGAAAATCCTAGTTAACCGGATCTCTCTCATCATTTCTCTATTTAGCCTAATATTAGGAGCGTTGGATACATATCAAGAATCCACACCAGATCCATGCATATCTTCTTGATAAATCTCTTGTCTTCACCGAGTTTTGGAGCTCCAGACATAGCACCACCATGGAGGTTTCGGACCTCAAAAATGCTAACCCCATATCTACTTAGTTGTGAATAGACCTCATTTTGACTCCACCAAGCTCCCACGCACACAAACTACACCTCGGGTCATTCTTGTTCCCCCAAAAATTGTTGCCTTTAAACAGCCATGGCGAGGTATTGTAGCAGTCGCGGGTACTGTTCATCACCGCCCTCTCTCTCTCTCTTCACAAGGTTTATGCACACTCTCTCTATAAGTTTCATGTTTTCATCATATCTTCTTCATACGATGTCAAAAATATGTGAATCTATAGTCCGTTTTGATCACAAGAATGTGTTGGAAACAATAAAATTATTCTCAACATCTAATTCCTAATCATTTTCAAAAGATATAATGATCTTTGATGGTGATATGCAAATCAAGTTTGTAATTTTATCTAAAATTTCGACTTGATATCATGAAAATCTTGTAGAATTAATTTTGGATATATCATCCAAATCACAATATTGAACTTTATGAAACTAATACTTTTATGAAAATCTATAGCTTAGTCTTGATCTAGAAGATGACTAGTGACCATAACTTTTGAGTAAAATTCTATTATGTACTAATTATGGATCATGATACTAACCTTGATCGATATGAAAACCTAATCGTGATGAATACCAGACCTAAAGTTCACTAATAATAGATAAAAGTTCTACATGATCATTGTGACCCCTTTATGGTGAAATCCCTATTTTTGTGCATGTGCCCTTTCTTACATGCTAGGACTTATAAATATTGACTTAAGTTACTCAAGATCTTACTTTAATCTTCGGTGAAAGGTGTGTATACACTATTCTCTTGAAATTGGATATTGTGATGTAAGGTATAAATATATACCTATGGATACAAAATACTTGGCTACATAAGTGATTCAGCTACCTCGTTCCATGTTATTAAAGTTTTGAATTTATATATGTATGTTGATCATTCTTTTGTTCATTTATTGAACTTGCAAATATACTCCTCACTATTGTTTTGTCTGGTGTCTTTCCCCTTTTTGTAGATAGGGGTCAAGTGGCAACCTTTTTCCTTTCCCTTAGGGTCAAGTGGTTGTGGCCTTTCCCTTAGGGTTAAGTGGCATCTTGTTAGTCTTTTCACCCACTCTTGTTATGTGAGGTGATTGAATCTTATTACATAGTATATTGTGTTTATTTTTGTATTTGGAAAGTTGCACTTGTTGATCATTTGAAAGTTAGTTTTTGTTAATTATTGTTTATTAGAGATATACCAAGTGGTTATTCTTTTGAATATACATATCTTGTTCTTGTTTTTTCATAATCATACTCAATGCTTTTGCATTAACTTTGGGTCATTTTTTTCAATTTAGGAAATCAAGATGGAGCATTATGACAAATTGACTAAATCGCTTCTGCTCTGATGATATGGAAAAATCTACAAAATCATAATCGGGTTGGTTAGTTCTTAAAAACTTTTTTATGAGTTATATTTTTTATTGTATATGCTAGTATGTAAGATCCATTTGAGCAACCTAGGGACAGGTGCTTCAATCCCTTTACCACTATCTAGATAGTGGGATTGGGATTGGGGTAAGAATGGTTCCATGAAAGTTGGTATCAGAGCATACACACTCTCTGTGACGTCCGCAGATTTTCTAAAACTTAATCTGATGTGTGACATCCAAATTGAAAACCCTCACCTCAGCAAGAATCTCAATTTAAACACCACACATTAGGCTAAGAAAGAGAAAATCAAGGGAGTCAGAAGGAAACAATCAATAGCACATGACATGAACAATAATAAAATCATACACACGTGTTCACAATTCAACATGAATGGTTACATCATTTGATATTACATATTGAACAACAAACTTATACATATACATGTACTACAACTAAACTACAGGATCTTAAGACAACAGGTCCACCTGTACATCAGCTCGCCACCGAACTCACAACTATCTTGGTCCTTCAAAATCATAAGCCACAACCTAAACAAAAGATTACATGTGGTACACATCAGCACAATATTCAAGAATATTGTACTGAGTATGCCTACGTGTCTTTTATATACCTCTCATCATATCTTGGCAATAAGATAAAACTAATACTTGGCATTAACAGAAGAATATAAGAAAAGCATATACTTACACAAAGATATTCATTAACAAAAGAGAACACATATTTTAAGCTTATTTCCATCATATATCTCGAACATCTACCCCCAAGGGCTTTAATGTTTTTAGGCCTTATGATCTACTACCAAAGAGTTTGAGATCATTTTACGTGTGATCTACTACCAAAGAGTTTGAGATCTAACACATGTGATCTACTACCAAAGAGTTTGAGATCACTTCAATGCACTGTACTGCCAAAGAGTTTAGTGTTATCATATGATGGATCATATATCATATGTTTCATGTGTTCATAGCCATAAGTATGAAAAATCATGCAACATATCATACAAGAACAATCATTTCATCCAATATCATATGCCAAGTATTTCTACTACACATATAACACAAGCATATTGTATAATAAGCCAAGTAAGAGGTAATGATGTACCTTGATCAAGAGATAATCTAATCATCACATATTCCTTAGGTCAACTATATCCTGGTCAACTCCTAATTAATACAATACCACATTCTATCATTAGGTTCTCATCATCTTATATCTCATCTTAACCCTAATATGATTCATTAGGGTTTCACTTAGATCATTAGGGTATTCTCATAATTACTTGTATTCTTGTCTTAGATTTATCTTACTGATGTCATATTCCAGATTAGTATACATAATCTGAATATCAGGTTATGTATCATTCTTTATACATATTAAACCTAGGTTACATGTATTATACAAAATAGGGTTTCATCCCATGTATTAAGGGTCATCTTCATGTAACATGATTTTGTGTATAAAACTGATCACATAATTAAAACTAAGGTTCCATATACTAATATGAGCTTACTCTGTAATTTCTATCATTTATTGAGCATGTATGTATTTATTGCATTTTATTTAGGGTTATTAGTCCTAATTAGCAATATGGAGCAATTTACATGATTTAGTGCATCAACATAATAATCGGTAACCTCAGATACATTATAAACATGATTTATGATTTACTGGTATTTTCTCATAATTTTAGTCCATCGTTTGATATTTATTACCCATCATATGACCATTTTACCACTTACATGATATCAATAGTATTAGTGCATCAAAAGCATGATAATATAGTTCTATTGTGTTCTACTCATTTTTTTGAACATTTTGGTACCTTGTTTGTATTTTTTTGACATTTGTACTAATTTCTATGGATTATTGAAGTTATGAGCATTTTGTGAAATAATTACCTTTTTCGACCAATCTCGTGATGCCACGTGGCCCGATGGGGGCGTGGCTCTCCTTTCCTTGGCTGGCCACCCAATCTGGATCCTAGGTGGGATCTACGGATCTCAGGATCCGCCAACCTGGTCTGCTCCTCCCTTTCCTCGTGTGCTCATCAGCAGAGTCCCACAGTGGAACTCTATTCCACGCGGGCACCGCCACGTAGGGGAACTCCGGCGAGCAAACAATATCTCGATCGTCCTCCTCACCAGCTCTGATCACTACTAAAAGTATCGGCCTTTCTCACCTGGTGCCTCTGGCCTTGAGGGTTTCTGTGGGTAGCTCCTCCTTACAGGTTCTAGGAGCTCACCGGCGCCTGCTCCTGGTGAGGCAAAGCAAAAGAGGCATATCGCCTCTTCTCGAGTTCAGGACAAGGAACTACATTGAGAAGCATCAAAGGGACAGAAGGAAATCTCCTGAGAGGTCCAATCATGATGGAAGACTCCCTGTAACCACCTCCAATCCCCAACATCATCGTCGGCTAACTGAGGTCGTCAACTATGAAGGAGATCATGAAGTCCCTTGAAAAAGTCTGCTTCCTTCTCCTATGGCCCCATATTTTCTTCTCCTCTATCTAGATCCCTATTTTGACCACCCTTTCCCTCTCATCTTCTCCCTCTTCTAGTCTTTTTATCATAATGGAGAAGGGGAGAAGAAGTGGGTGTCTGATCTCACTCATTCCTCACTCCCACACTATAAGTAGTGGCTCATATGATAGCTCACAATGTGAATAAGAGAACCATTCAGACATCCACTTCCCCCATTCCATGATAACAAAGAGTAGTGGGAGGGAAGGTCATGAGAAAAATTGTTCCCCCACCTTGCTCTGATGGCAAGGTTAGGGATGAACCAGAAGCCCTTGATCTCGCATCTAAGGGTCAGCATCAACGTCCATCAAGGCAGATCTATGGCTGACTTAAAACAAAGGTTCCAGCCACTCGATTAGCTTCAAACGGCCATGATCTATCCGCTCATCCTGCCCTTAACCAAAGGGGTGCGTGACACTGATTAAGGCCATAATCTTAGGTCTATAATTCATCAAATGTACATTATTTCATTTTATTCAAACTTGAATATATCCTTCTAGGAACCTCCAATTGCTAAAAAATTTTAACCATAGCTTCCCTACCTCTCGAGCTACATTCCACTCAAATTTGGTGACAAAACTCAACTATTTGATCATGCAATTAAATACCTCAAAAAGGCATAAAGTTAAGGATCTTAATCATAATACATACCTCAATCAATACTCCAACTTTACTAAAACACTTAGGATTCTCAAAACAACTCAACATGCATGACTTCACTTATGTCATTAGACATTTTAGGATTCCAAAAGTCCACTCCATCACATCCTACACACCTTAAAAGAAATTCCGACCTCGAAATTAAGCCAGAAACCACTTTGTCACACTCTCATATACATTAAGTAAATAATTTCTCAAGAGAGTCATCTCACTTCTCATCTTTTCTTAAGGGGCATGTACTTTCCCTATTTTGACTAGCATGGGGTAACAATTAAAATATAAGATAAAAGTATGGATCAATATCATGCCATGATCTAATCTTGAATTGAAATCCCTAATTGATACATGAATGTACTCATATATAAACTTTATGCAAACTCAATACCACCAAATTTGATATGAGTGCTTTCCATGTTTGAGGCAATTTGTGATATGGTAAAATAAGGTGGAACTCATGTTTTACACTTCATGGTTGACGGGTCCCTATTGATTGAACCTATGTTGCCCCTATTTTTCATCAAACCCTAAAAATGATTAAGCATGTCTTTCTCTATTGATATGTATCATGACACAAACCTTGATATGACTATGTATTTGACCCCTAGATCATGATATGGAGACTTGTTATAAGAGGCAACTTCCTATTAACTGGTATGCCTCATTATGAGGCTCAATTTTGAATATTATGAATATAGAAGTCTTGACCACACATGATTATGCTTAAATTGTTGAGTTCCTAATTTGTCTTTTCTATTTCCAAAAGACATCCTCTCCTTGTTCTATTAAAGGGAGAGAGCTATATTATAATCCTAAGTTTGCAAAATCTTGAAATATAGTTTACCTATTATGATCTAGATATTTGATCTCATGACCTTATGAAGTATAATTAGATAATTGCTACTCCTATTTTTGTTATGATCAATGTTTGATGACTATGAGTACATATGTGCTAGATTAGGGTGTAGTTGACTTATGAATTCCCTAATCCTGGTCACATCCCTATTTATGACTGCCTCTAAGTTGTCACTTTGTTGATTATTTATAGTTTGGAAAGGTAACCTGTTCCACCCGATTTTGATTGCTTGACCTATTTCTTGAATAGGTCAGGTCTATGACAATACTAATACTCGATCTTGAAAATCGATTTAAATATTTTTTACTACAGCTTATGGCTAAATTCCTAGAAAGACCTAGGTCTAGATCATTCATCAAACCTTGATACCACGGTAATAAAATTATTAATTGATATCACAAATATTGCTCGATTGTTGCTTGATTGTTGATTGATTATTTTGTATATAGATGAATGATCTCTCTACGGTCTGAATGGGAGCCTAAGCCTTAGCTTTGAAATGTTTGGACCCATGATCTCAATGTCCAAATTTCAACTCTCGGTCTTGAAACGTGATTATGGATCTTTATATTGAGGGGACTCATATAATCACCACATGTGGATCTTGATATTACCCTTGAAATATGACTAGTGACTTTCATATTACCAAATCTCGATATTTTTTTTGAAAAATTGACTATGTGGATTCATTCAATTTGTGAATTATAGTATAATTCTCTTGTGGACTAGGGTGGGACCTTCCATTGATTTATTATAAGAAATTTTGAAATATGGAATTTCTATCAGTGATGTATAACCCCACCTAGGACATGTAGAAGATAGGACCCTAAAATGTTGGTAATGGACGTTATATTGTACTATTGACCCAAGAACTATTGTACTCTTGACCCAAGAACTCTATTTGTTTGACTTAAGATATTATCATCCAAAATTTTGACCTTTAAACTCATATCTTGAAGATTTTGACTCAGTGATAATTTTGAGGATGGTAATGTTGAATATATGCATAGAGTTAATTTCCTAAAACTGACTTAGGTGTGAATCATTCACCCACCTCACATATACTTGATGAAGAAATTAATTTTGAAATACTGAAATATTGCTAGATTGTTGTTTATGGGTGAATGACCACACATATTGTTTGGATAGGAATTAAAACCCTAGACATAAACATTTGGAACCCAAAATTGGAATTTGAATCTTGATTTTTGAATCACAATTTTGCTAGATCATGATCTTGTTTGATCCATGTGGATAATCTCAACTCTTTTACCCAACCTTTACTCGATACATGACTTGGAACTATTATCTTTTGACCTCTAGTTGATTAATACAAGTTTAAAAGTGACGTATGATTTCAACATGATCATAATCTTGAGGACATAACATGGATCTAATAGTCCCAATCTTTGGAATTATTTTTATATAAATTTTTGGGACAAAAAAAATTTAAGGTGGGAAGGATGTGACAAACTCAATTTTCAAGGTTCTATAATCCAATATATGATTTTGATGCTTTGTAGTATCCAAAGGATCTAAAAGTTTGCCATGATGCTTATAATCATTTGTTAGATCAATGGTTAAAATTTGAGAATTTTTGGAGATTGTTTAAATAGTTATAAAATTCATATGTTCCAAAAATGATAATTTTTGGAGATATTTTTAGTTAGATGGATAAATGAATGTATTTTTGATGATATTTGAAGAGTTGTTATGATGGTATTTAAGCTTGATATAAAATTTCATACCAAATGAATCTCATTTGAGGGGTCAAATAAAATATACAAGAACTATAGTCAAACCGAATTTGATGGTTCAAATCATTTATATTATTTCAATAAAGTGGTCAAACTTTCATATCTTAGGATTCCTTTGTCTGAATAAGGTGAAATTTTAAATGGATATTTTTTAGTATAGTATTGATTTTTGATGAATTTTGGATAATTTATTAAAATATAGGATGCCTAATTAATTAATAATTCCCAATCATTTTTACATAATTGAGGGAATTTTAATTAACTATTGATAATTATTTTTATCAAACGAACCTAGTGTTTCTTTAGCACCTTAAATAATTTAACACGATGTGAACTTTCGCGGCCAGGACAATTTATATGACAGCCGCAAAAGTTCACATTTGACGGGTATTTGAAATAACATATCTAGTGGTCATCTTCAACCTTGGAACAAGGGTATCGAAACCCTAGTTAACTGGATCTCTCTCATCGTTGCTCTATTTAGACTAATATTAGGGGTGTTGGATAAGTTTTGAGAATCCACACCAGATGCATGCATATCTTCTTGATAAATCTCGTGTCTTCATTGAGTTTTGGATCTCCAAACATAGCACCTCCATGGAGGTTTTGGATATCAAAAACACTAACCCCAGATCTACTTAGCTGTGAATAGACCTTATTTCGACTCCACCAAGATCCCATGCACACAAATGACACCTCGGATTGCTCTTGCTCCCCCCCCCCCCAAAATTTGTTTCCTTTAAACAGCCATGGTGAGGTACTATAGCAGCCACGGGAACTATTCATCACTGCCCTCTCTCTCTCTCTCTCTTCGCAAGATATATGTATACACACTCTCTCTCTACAAGATTCATATTTTCATCATATCTTCTTCATCCATTGTGGAAAATATGTGAACCTATAGTCCATTTTGATTGCAAGAACGTGACGGGCACATTGAAATTATTCTCAACATTTGATTCCTGAACATTTTTCAAAAGATATTTATCTAATGATCTTTGATGGTGATATACAAATAAAGTTTGTAGTTTTATCTAAAATCTTGACTTGATATCATGAAAATCTTGTAGAATTAGTCTTGGATCTATTATCCAAATCACATTATTGAACTTTTTGAATATAATACTTTTATGAAAATTCATATCTTAGTCTTGATCTAGAAGATGACTGGTGACCATAATTTTTGGGTGATGTTCTATTATGAACTAATTATGGATCTTGATACTAACCTTGATGGATATGAAAACCTGGTCTTGATGAATACCAGACCCGAAGTTCACTAATAATACATAAAAGTCCTACATGACCATTGTGACCCCTTTATGGTGAAACCCCTATTTTGATGCATGTGTCCTTATTTACATGTCAGGACATAAATCTTGACTTAAGTTACTCAAGATCTTACTTTAACCTTCGGTGAAAGGTATTGTTATTGTACACTACTCTCTTGGAATTCAATGTTGTGATGTAAGGTATTAATATATACCTTTGGATACAAAATACTTGGTTACATAAATGGTTGAGATTCCTCATTCCCTATTAGTAGAGTTTCAAATTTATATATGTATGTTGATCGTTCTTTTGCTCATTTATTGAACTTGCAAATATAATCCTTACTATTGTTTCATTTCATGTGTTTCCCCTTTTGTAGATAGGGGTCAAGTGGCAACCTTCTTCCTTTCCCTTAGGGTCAAGTGGTTGTGGCCTTTCCCTCAGGGTTAAGTGGCATCTTGTTAGTCTTCTCACCCACTCTTGTTATGTGAGGTGATTGACTCTTGTTACGGAGTATATTGTGTTTATTTTTGTATTTGGAAATTTGTACTTATTGATCATTTGAAAGTTAGTTTTTGTTAATTATTGTTTATTATGGATATGCCAAGTGGCTATTTTTTTTGGAATATATATATATCTTGTTCTTGTTTTTTCATATGCGTACTCACTGCTTTTGCATTGACTTTGGCTCATTTTGTAATTTAGGAAATTAAGATGGATCATTATGAGAAATTGAATAATTTGCTTCTGCTCTTGACAAACTATGATGGTATGGACAAATCTACAAAATCATAATCGGGTTGGTTAGATATTTAAATCTTTTGTTTTAAGAGTTATTATTTCTTATAATATATGCTAGTGTGTGAGATCCATTTGGGAAATCTAGGGACGGGCACTTCAATCCCTTTACCATTTTCTAGGAAGTGGGATTGGGATTGGGGTAAGAAATGTTCCATGACAGTGATGTAGATGGGATTTGTCCCTCCTACATGAGTTTTATATCTTGGCCACTTGATAAGAGAGATTGAGAAATCAATGGACATGGTCATGTGATATGGTTTCCTAAACCCAATAGGATCATGCTTGGGATTCCTTCACAAAATTTAGGATTCCACCATGCAATGCGGCTTGTGAACTTTCATGTTATAGTAGTCCTAGTGTGATATGGAATTTCCCCTAATATAAGGAACATTTCCCTAACATATGGAAACTAGTTTTCTAAATCTAGATTTGTATGTAGTTCCAATTCCTACAAACTTGCTTTCAGGTCCCAGATTAACTTCAATGGTTACACATTCAAATTTTGAAAGTGATCTCTATGTGTATGACCTAATAGATATAGGCTACATTGTAATGGATTTATCATCAATATCACTATAATGACCCCACCTCCCGATAACCCCCAATTAAGGAAGACCAAGAAGTCAGAGCCACTATCCCAAAATAGGATCAATGGTTTTGCAAATAAAAAACAATAAATAAGAAATTCTACCAAAGACTAAGCTTAAAATAGGATAAAAAATTACTTTTCACATACCTTTCAAAAATAGGAATCTGGAACTTCTACCCACTATAGAGTTCTATCTAATTGAATCCTCCTTTATGATTTAACTTTATTCTTCACAAGTTCCACTTTACTATTTGTCCAATTTCAAATATTCCTAAAACACCGACAAATAAAACGTTGATCAGTATAATGAATTATACTGGTAAGTGGGGAAAATAAAATCTTGCATATATTTGTAACAACATAATGCAACCAAATTATTGCTTAATAGATCAAACTTTATATATTAAACATAACTACTCAATCCCTACATATCCTTGCCTCAGTACTGTCCCTTCAATGGACATGGATAGTACCTCTCTCATATGGTAGATCTCAAGTAGCCCCTATGATCCTACCTTGTAGGTAGACCACGAACTAGGGTTGTTTAGTCATATGGTCCTACCCATGGGTAGACAACACATCCACTCATGATAACTTGATGATCCTACCCCAAGGGTAGACCATGTACTAGGTCATTCATCTCATCATCATCAAAGCTATAGAGGAGGACTAGGATCTGAGCTAGTCATGCACATATATTTATGATGATAGTCATAGTCACTTTACAGATGCATGAAATAAAAGTCAACCAAGCAGTTATTTCTAAGCAATTGATAAAACCTCAGAAATTGTCATGAAACTAGAGTGATTAGCCATAAGTGTAACCACATACCTGATTTAAAGTCTCAAAAGAAGCAAAATATCCAAAGCCAACTAGATGTCCAATCAAGCAAGGAAAGCAACCAAATCAAGCAATCCTTGATCCTAAAAACATGTATAACACCTAGTTGTTACCATCACATCCCAAACAACTCTTTATTGACTTGGGATACCTTTCTAAGGTTTCTATGTCTCATTAGGATGAATTAAGTTTCTTTAGATTTATTTCTCAATCTTTACCTTTTTAGGTCAACAAACCCTAAAACAGATTCTACATCACAAAACCCTAATTACATATATTACCCACATTAAGAGTCTTTATTCTCAAACTGGATTTGTAACAACATATCTCTATTTTATTCATGGATTTGCACAATTAAAACCATTAAAAATCATAATTATCAAAATTAGGGTTTCTAGGCCCAATAATGCATATTCATGTACATGGAACCCTAAATTAAGACAATTATGCATAAAGATCATCTTTTTAGACCTAATTCTCTCTTTCATTAACAAGTAAGTATTTGTTCATAACATCCAAAGAACATTATTAGATCTAATTATCATCAATTATTAGGGTTTTTCGTCCATTAAACCATTAAAGATGATATATTTATATCCTTTTTGAATTGAAAGAAGAATCAGGCTTCCATTATATTTTTATGGATTCCTTGCATTTTTCTGATCAATTTTCATATATAATATTGTTTCATCTAAGCTACTAATAATTAGTTAGGATTTTCACAAGATAATTACCTTTGGGCCAATAGGATGATGCCACGTCACCAACCAGACTCCTTTTTATCTTTTCCAACATTTTAAGGCTAACTAATGGCCCGTAGCCATCTCGACATCTCATTCTAAAGGTGGAGGGTTGTAAACAGAGTTAAAAGACATAATTGCCCTTTCTTCATCAACATACTCTCGGGGGCAACATCGGTATTCCATCCCCCACTTCATCTTCTTCGTGAACTCAAGACGCAGCATCCTCCAGGTCCAGGCCACGGTCAACTGAGGGTTGACTATTGGAGATGGTGATCCATTGCGACAAGAAAGGGCACCATTGCCTTTGTGCAACCCGCCAAACTCATTAGTGGGTTCGGATTGGTCTGTGATGGCCCCTATCTAGCAGACGGCAAGGTAAAAGCTCCCAACAGAACACGAGAAGAAAACCAAGTCAAGAATAGGTCTCGACACTAAATTGGAAGAAGGGAAGAGAACCAGAAGTTTGGAAGTAACTTGCAAACATCTGGGTTCTCTCAGAGGGGTTGGCTATCACCCTTAAATACTTGTTGGTCCCGACAGGATATGACAGGAAACCTGTAAATTGGGGGAACTTATGATACCCTTCCAAAGGAGGTAAAACCCAGGCTTGTCCGGTCTGATTTGGTCTCGTGAACACAATGGGAAACTTCCCATGGTTTCCCGATCCTTGTGGGAAGAGCAATCAAACACGGTAAAAGTTGGGTATTGTTCCCGTCTTTCCTAACCAGGCGTGAGGAAGGTGATGAATTCTATATCATTAGATCCATAGATAAATGGTAATCATCATACACATTGAATGAACAAATAATCCTATTTGAATAATAAATCATGACATTAACTTTTATCCTCTTCACTTTAGGAAAACTTCCAAAAATCATATCTCCTAAACTACTTATCCATGGGATCCCAAATTTTAGTGGAAAGTCCATAATGACTTAAACTACTTATTTGCCAAGTTTGGGACTCAAATTATAAAGTATGAGAGACTTTTTTTGATAATAAAGTTATCACTTATTAAGGCATATTTTATGCATATTTTCTCTCTCCTATTCTTTTATTTTCCTTTATTTGGATTCCTTTTACCATTGAAAACCTTGTGGATCTGAAATCTCATCCATGATTATTCAATCATACATATTTCCACATATTTCTTATATTTCTGTCATTATCTCAATTTTCCTTCTTAATAATGCATTATTTGATTTCTTCTTTTTCTTTTAACATATTGGACTCATTAACATATTATGATCCACGAAATCACATGCATAAAGGAAATGTTACAAAGGGAATCCATTCAATACACATAAATCATACAATTCCCATAATCATACATTTATTGGGGAAATTGCATTTCCAACCATATGAACCCAAAAATTGGGGTTGTAACATCCTTCCCCTCTTATAGGAATTTTACCCTCAAATTTTCACCAAACATACAAACAATTTAGGATAAGACTTTTCCATGTCCATCACAAGCTCCCATGTAGATTCATCCTCTCCATGGTACTTATAAAGAACCTTTATCATATTCTATTATTTACTCCTGAGCTCTATCTCACCTCAGTATCTTGTACCCTCATAGGTGACTCAGGGTAAGTTAGCCTCCCTTGGAATTCAATAGGTTCAATGCTCAACACATGGCTCGGGTACCTCACATAGTGCTCTAGATTGAACACATGGAACACATCATACATCATATTATCCTAAGGGGTAAGGCTAAACATAAGCAACTCCACCAATCCATCTCAAATGGACCCATGTATCGGGGACTCAGCTTCCTTAGATATAGCTTTGAGGGGTCAGATTTATATAACACATATTCACTCACTGTGAACTACATGTTATACTACTTTGCATCAGCTCATGACTCCCGTCGATCATGGGCTTTCTCAACCATTGCTCGATCAAAGGTATTCCATGTCAATTCTCTGAACCTTTTTCTTTCAAGATCACTTTCCTGTCACTCTGGTTGGCATATATTGTGGTCACTCTGACCTTCCCAAGGTCCTCTCACCAACATCATCCCAATGAAGTGGTGACTAACACGGCCTCCCTTATAGAGCTTCTTACATCCCAATATTGGCTATGGTGGCTATCAAAATAAGCAAACTCTGCTAGGGAAGGAACTGCTCCCATGTATCACCCTGAACGAGAAAACCTACTCTCATCAGACCGTCTAAAGTTTGGATCATACTCTCTTGACTGTCCATCAGTCAGGGGGTGATATGTTGTACTAAACTTCAACCTAGCATCGAGTTCTTCTTGTACCTACTTCCACCACATGGAAATGAACTTGAGGTCATTCTCAAGATATTGAACTCGGATCATTGGGTAGTTAAACTATCCCTTTCTCATATATATATATATATATATATATATATATATATATATATATATATATATATATATATATATATATATATAGTTCAACCAGATCTGTCACACTAGAATGTATCAACTTGGTAAGGCAATCTACCATAACCCATATTACATCATGACCTCTCTTGGTCCAAGGGAGACCCGCCACAATATCCATGGTGATCTGCTCCCATTCCCTCTTGGGGACTCTTCATTATCTATGGCAATCCACTGGGTTACTGGTGTTCGGCCTTCACCCTCTAGCATGTATGGCAATTGGAAACATGCAACTCTATATCCTTCTTCATCCCAGGCCTTCAAGGTATTACTGCAAACCTCAACCATCTTGGTAATATCTGGGGTATGGCATACTTAAAATCATGAACTTCTTACATGACATGATTCCTTAAGGTTGACTCCTCAGAAACCCTAAAACACTCTAGTAGTAGGTTTCACCACCTTCCTTTTCTTAGAAGTGTATCTGAGGTTCTTATAACAGTCATTTTATCTCATCAAGCTCTAGGATGGCTAACTGGACAACCACCAACTTGACCAACGGGTTTGGTTGTATCTGTATGTTATCCACATAGGTCTAATCTTATAACGATCATAGGGTTCACATAGAAACCTCTTCCAACCTCTCTACTGGCTAAACAAGATAGTTGTACACCTCAGTTGTATTCAGCTGAGAACATCTCATTACCACATAAGCTTCCTTATATGCCATAAGATGGTGAAGACATCAACCTTCATATACTCCACTCAACATCCTCATCTCGGGAGTAGGTCAACTGAGTCAAGAAAACTTCAAGCTCATCGCCTCAGTTTTCAAACCCAAACTTATAACTCATAGATTCCAAACCACTTCTAGAGAGGTACGTTCTCATACTACCATTATTATCTTCGTGTTTTCAAACCATCTATCCCACTTACTTTCAAAAGGTGTGGTACATCTTCCATACTCAAACATCGTAGAAAGGTTTCAACTCATATCACCTATATCCATAATATATGGCATGCACTTTGTCCTGTCTCTCACACCCATAATGAGATGAAATAAGCATTTGGTTGCAGTCCAAATATAGAGTTCATCCTGTTCCAAGAGTAGAAATGGTGCATCACACATCGCCATTACTCTTTCCAATCTAAGTTGAAAGATACTTAACATGACTCTGTACCATGAATACTTTACATCCTTGGAAAGGTGGTTCCCAAACACTCTTGAGTCTTCACATCACTCTCATCTACAATCCTTAGTCATTACCTCAAGGTCTCTAGGGTGTCGGTTCTTTTGGGGTCATCCATCTTCCTTTATGCATCCAAGTAGTGCCTCCCTCATTTACCCTTCGGGCCCCATGAACTCATGAAGGTGATCAACCTCCTAACCCATGGTCATCGGGCAAACATAGTTGTTACTTCCTGACCCTATGTTTTTGTGCATCCAGGGGATGGACAAATCCTACTCCCATTAGTATTATCCCTACCTGACCTTAGTATTGACTTAGGATTCTATCTTGGAACGTGTCCATCTTGAATCCTTACCCAAAACTCCATCATCTCTCTGGGCACTCATGGTTAAAATTACATCCTTTTATAGGGATCATGGCGACCTACCTATCTTAGTCTAGCCCCATATCGGTTACCTCCATGGCAACATATCCTCATGCCCTTTAGAGATGGTCACACATGGGTCTATAGATTCATGCTCATACGATGTTCTCTCCACTTAGCTCAACAAGCTCTTATTAATGACCTCATAAGGTTTACCTCAAACCTAAACAAGATTTGGTGCTCACCCTACATAAAGGGTTCCTTCCCAAGATGGGAGAAAACTATCTCTTAATAGTAACAAAGGTCACCAAACGTTCTTACCTCTAAGTTTTACATCATCATGTATATGCTTATCCCTATCATGCTACTTAGGCACATATCTAGCAAGAAGATAATCTACTATTCCATGCCAAGTTCCTTGGTAAAACATACTTGCTCATCATTCCTCGAGGTTGGACCAATATCACACATGCATATGTTGCCAACAACCATATATCTTAGCTCAAATGGGGTTTCCTTCTAACACATGGGAAGGGGTGCCAAGCTTACATTCTATAAGCTCAATCAACCTCGTGAGCATCATATGCACTGGGTACTGCTACTTCCCTTCTTTGGTCCAAGAACCCTAGGTTCACCTCCTATGCATCAGCTGTCCAACTACATGCTTAGAATTTTAAACTATGAACCAAACATGTACAAGATAGGGCATATACATCCTAACACTCTTCCAGGTAGACAACCTTTAGAGTCCTATACCAGGAAAACCAATTGGGTGTGAGGCCTCACAACTTGTTACTATACCCCTTTAGGGTCTATGGAACTCTCCTTCCTACACCTAAAAGGTAAGCACTTATATGATATGTATGTTCGTTCACAAAGCCTGTTTCTCTCTTCTAGGTTTTGGTTCCCCTAAAGGCATCCAAGGTACGATAAGCCTCCAAGGATCGTGCATGAGGAAACTACTGGTATGTATGCCCTGAGAGCCAATCATGTGATGATTGGTGGGATACATTAAGATTGATTTGATAAGCATCAAAGGCAAGCTTCCAATTCTTTCTGGTTCAGTCATATGAGATAGTAATAGAACAGATTGAATGTCTAGAAAATGATAGTACTCAATGACGTATGCCTTCAGGTTCAGGACCTGAATGATGAGATCATACGGATGCTAAGAGTTTGTACATTCTTATTATGTCCCTAGTCAGATGTCATTGTGGAAGGTAGATAGACAGCAATGACACACAAGACTAGATTGTGGTGTTGGTTGATGACAGAATCTCATTAGTCATGATATGGAGATATCAAACCAAACACATAGGTACTTGTTAGAAAACAAGTTTACCAGACAGACCCACCATGAGTTTGACACATGGAACCATGACATGGTAGTCACAGTCAGTTCTCACAGTGATGGTGGTGAGTGTGATTCTTTGACCTGAAATCACTACACTCAACACATGTCGTTGTGTACACTATGACATCATCAAACACAGTCCTGAAACATGGGTTGTTATAAAGGTGATGATTGGGTGGATTTGACACATGGGGCTTTTGAGGGGAGTGATAGATGTGGGATTTGTCCCTCTTGAGGGAGTTTGATATCCTTGGCCACTTGATGAGTAGGATTGAGATAGGCGTGTGCACGCATGTGTGAATCAGTATGTGATATCGATGTCATACATATCTCCTCCAATCTACTCTGAGATCAAGAAAGTGAATGAATGTCGCGCCCCAATTTCACATTAAGAATAACCACGAAATTAGGGCATGACAGGTGGAAATTACACATAATCAACCACTCGTTGCTTTTAAAACAATCCAAAACACTTAATTGATAACCAAGTTTAAGCTGTAAACAAGAACTAAACAAACTGCAGAAACTTCTCTATTAAACTGATAGAAGATACTAGCAAAGTCTATAGCATAATACATTGATTAACATAAAGAAAGCATAACATTAATTTACATATTTGTACACATTCTCTCTCTCACTCACACCTTGTCCCGAGGATTGAGGGGAATGGACTAAGAGACCTCTAACTAGACTAACCACAAACCTTCTATTGACTAAGCGTTAGGGTGAAATGATCCTTCTGATTCCTGATGCTGATGCTGACCTGAAAATGTTTGAGTAGAGGGATGAGTCTACTCGCTCAGTGAATAACATTTCACATAGCTATCATTAAACAACTCGTCAGGTTTATAAACTGAAATAAACAAATATACAGTTCAAGCAGGGCAGTTCTATTAGCATAGAAAATATACAGATAATAACCACACTTCTAAGCATCAACAGGTATTTCGGGTAAATAAACAGTTATATAAATTTACTGTGAACCTACTTGATTATTTATCCATTTTATTATTATGCCCTAAATATATGCAGTGTACTCTGCATATAAAGATCCGTAACAAATTCATGCTACGATCCCACCGTACAAGACTTAGCGACACACCCGGGAAATGCTAAGTCTGACGCCAGCCCTGCTCTGCTACAGGACCCCTGGCTCTCCGGCCAGAAACATAGGCTCTACGGCCTCAAAGCACTACTCTGAGTGCACCCGACTCCTCCTTTAACCTGAGTACACCGGCGGAGGGTCACAGAGTTACCTTCGTGACACACGCACGAATGGTGTTAGATAACCGTGTTTTCTTTTTCTTTTTCCCAGTGCCATCGTGACACACGCACGATTGTTGTTAGACACTGCCTTTCTTTCTCTCCTCGTGCCACCAGAATTACTCAACCGGTTGATGTTGGACACGAGTTTCACCCCTAAGTAACAGACCTTCCTTTAGGGGTTCTACGGTGTTAGGGCACTTAGGTCTATTAATTAACTAACAGATAAACAATTAAACAGAAATATCATATAGCAACTGTAAGACATAGGATTTCCTCTTTTACATTATTTACATCACGCATTTCAAGTTCCAATGAACTTATCACACTAAAATGTACATGCTACACTGTTTAAAGGTCATATCAATTGATATTGAAGCAAATAAGCATTTAAAATGAGTTAAATAATGATTTCTAAATGAACTGCCACTCACAACTTGAAA